>JARHVA010000483.1:2497500-3097500 GCA_037957365.1 Torreya grandis
TATTTCCTAAAGTTAGCAACTTATTTACCTTGATTATCTACTTTAATTAGTGATTAAGTACTATTTAGCTTGTAGTTATTTTTGTCAAACTAAATTTAGCCAGATGAATTTTCCATCCAAGTCATGTGCTTAAAACGACCCTATGACTAGTAATGTTGATTGCATGGGACTTTTGTATAACCTTAGGTGAAAATATTAAGACAAACATCTTGTGGTTAATATTTAATGCTATAAGGAACAAAAATTTCGAACTGAGCCATTTTTGAAAATATATTTGGTTGCAGTCAACTAAAAACATTTTTTTTAATTTGTTATGATCTTTATCTTTTTTAATGGCCCATATATGCTAATGTCTTGGCAACTACTATGTAAATGCATATGGATTTTCAATGAGGTAATGTTTTCTTTTTTTTAGTTTTTGTTGTGGATTATATTTTTAGAATATTAAGTTGTTTTTAAAGGCTTGCATTTATCTTTGTTGATTTTCAAGATCATGACCATATGAAGCAAAATTACTCAATACTGACTTTAATAATTCGTAGCTGCTTGTTTGTTATCAAGATTATATTAATCTAAACTTGAAGACATTTATATATTTTTGTCAAGTTTTGGTTTATTTTTGTTAATTTCATTTAGGGTGATATATATTGCATCAAGTTTTTTTTCTTTCTATTGAGTATAGTATTGTTCAAATTTATTTAGGGGTTTTGTCTATCATATATATTTTTCCCTTTATGCTCATTGAGGGTTGGTTTATGTAGCAACTATAACTAAGGACTTGTAATTATTTTATTATTTAAAGAGTGTTTAACTTTGCACATTGTAAGAATCATAAGTGTTGTTATTGTGTATTTATTTTCACAAGAGCATGTAAAACGAGTTGGGAGTAAATATAAATAGTATCCTATAGTTCCTAGGTGTGGCTAGGCTTAGGTGTTTGATTTGTGACGAAAAAGGTAGATCCCTATGGGGAGGTTCTTTTTTAATCCATAGAGATACTAATAATGAAGTTAAGGACATTGTATTGGTTGAAAGTTTAAAATTGGCACTAGACAAGGCCTTTATAAGGATATTTATGGAAGGGGATTCCCAGATTATCATAAATGTTAAGAGTAAGGGTAAAACACCAATTTAGAATCTAGGGTATTGTGGGTGAGGAAAGATTATTGCTATCTCTTTTTCCTTGATATCTTTTGGGCATTGCTTTAGGGAAGGTAACAAAGCATAAAATTTGTCGACTAATGTGGGTGTTGATTAAACCATGTTATTTGCCATCCTCGGCCTTAAGTCAAATGCTTATAAGGGATTTGAGGCAATTCTGATGTCTGAGCATCACTAGGAGGATAAATGGATATCAATTCAAGGTATTGGAGACTGATTCTATGTAGGAGTGAGTATTTTGTAGTTGATGATGCTAGGAATGATTATTTTATTCTATGATTGACATAACACTAATGATGTGGCTGGGGAAGTATTATTCCTCAACTTTGGTAGATCTTTGGCATTATATGATTGTATTCTCAAGTTTGGAATGTGTATTTGTGGGTTTATTCCTTTAAATAGTGGCTATGTATGTGTTTGTTGGGGTCCCTTATTCTATTGGCAAGGACATCCTCTTTTACCATAGGCAAATGTGGTGCAAATGGTGGATTCTTCATAAAGTTCCTTTAGTGTCTATGTTCTTTCTCGCTCCCTCATGATTTTTTTGTGGTAGGAGATGTTTGGTGTTGTACTTGTAGATAGTTGTATTAATATTTCTTGGATTTTTAGGATCTCCTATAGTCTTTATTTTTAGCTTCCTAATACAATTATTGTAGCGAAGCATTGAAACTCTTTGTTTATGATGTTTGTCACTTGTTTATGCCCTATTACTATGTAAGAAGATGATGTTTGTTATGGTTGTGAAAGATTGAGGTTGTATCTATAAAAGTATATTTTGATATTTCTTGGATTTTTAAAATCATTGGTGGTCTTTGATGATAACCTCCTAACTTATTTATGTTGAGCGAAGGACCAAGATTCAATATATTTGTTTTTTGTCACCTCTTTATAGCTTGTAGTTGTAGAAGAAGGTTTGTGGACTACATTGCTACATAGTGGAATCTAATTTTATCTTGGGATTTCTATTTTGAGGGTGTTTTATCACCAGTTGGGATACCTTATTTTTGTAATGGGTGTTAATTTGATTTAACAATCACACTATTGGGTGGTATTTTTATCTTCCTCTAACATTAGTTATGATTTATGATTTTTTTCTAGGTCTCCGATGAAAAAAAAGATTTGTATTTATGTATTAATTCATTTTGATTAATATAAAGGGAGAGGGACCCATCCACCATATTTTTTTCCAATAAAAATAGTATTCAGTAGTTGAAAACAAATGAATATTTGAATAACATGTTTATTTTTTGGTTGATATTTAAAAAGCACAATGCAAAATCTTTCATGAAGGGGAAGTTTCACAATGGTTTTGAAAATTTCAAGGTGGTTTTATCTATGCAAGTTCAAGTTTTTTTGGTAAATAGGGAGTAGAAACTATGTTTAAATTTTGCTATTTTCATATCTTCCATCAGTTGCATGTATAATTTTCATTTGATGTGAACCAATGGATTGAGGCTCTCTATCTTGAAATATAAACATTCACATTTTTTAAATAAAAATTGCATTCATTACAAATATGCACTTTACTTCGATTTGTATTTAGGTAGGGGCAGGGTAATGAGGGAGGGGAGTCTTAAGTTTTCCCTTTTATTTTTATTTTTATTTTAAAACAATAACACCTAAACTTAGAGAGAGTTTTAAAGATATTTGGACAAAGAATTTTATGATAACACAAGAAAATGGAATATGGAATTTTATATGCAGTTTTTAAATTTATATATATTTTAATATCTATATGAGAAAAGTATGTAAAATTGAAGTAGTTTTTTATGTGAAATAATATTTTTTTGTGAAAAAATAAATGGACTGCATGTATATAGAATAAAATTTGGAGGAAACAGATAAGTTTTTTATGGAATTACATATAAGGATAGTTAAAATTTTGAAAATTGCTGAATTTTTTTTTCTAAATTTTTAAATTAAAATATTATTTTAATATTTTTATAAGTCAAGAAATTTGGAAACATTAAACTATAAGTATATGAACACAACTTTTAGACCTTAATTTTATTTTTTTAAAAATAATAGCCAATGATGTGTAGATTGTTGAGATATAAGTTTTACAAAAAAAAGAATAACAATGAAAATGTTATTAAGTTATTTTTAATGTGTGTGTGTGTGTGTGTGTGTGTGTGTGTGTGAGAGAGAGAGAGAGAGAGAGAGAGAGAGAGAGAGAGAGAGAGAGAGAGAGAGATGTTATATAAAAATTAAGTAATAATTATTTACACACACACACACACACAAAACACATTCTCTCTTTTAAAAAATCATAATTTTTTTAATTAAAAATAAATAAAGTTACCTACATAAACATGTTTGCATAGGTAGAAAAAATTACAAATTTAACAAAAGTCATGTTTGCTGGTCTAGTGTATATTTGAGTGTAAGGTTTGAATCCTTCAAACCTAAAACCATGGCTATTTTTAAGGGAAATGAATCAATTTTAAAAAAATTTAAAACCAAGGACACACACCCTTAATAAAGGGTATGTGCCCTATATAGTACAAAGGGCACGTGCCCTTTATATTTCATTTCATAGTGATTTTGATGTTTGTAATAATTGTATATTAGTAAAAAAAAGAATATTTAAATATAAATTTACATATAATTTATTTTAATAAATATAAAAAATTACGGCCAATCTAGGTATTCTAAAACCAAATCCAGAATTGTAGGACTTACTATTTATAAGATATATTTTTTAAAATCCAATTTGGTCACTATTTAGTCATTTTCAAAATTTCACTATTGAACATAAAGTTCTTTGGGTGTAAATTTTAAATTTGACGTCTTTAAAAAAAATAGTGGTCATTTTTTAGGTTTTTGGGCTTTTCATATGGATTATTGACATTTGTAAGAGTTGCACATGTGCCATATATAAAATTTTTAAACCTCACATCTCTCAAAGATGGTGAGAAATGAAAGGCTATTGAAACACAAATTTGAACACACACTACAAAATTTCAACCATTTAAATTCACCCTATAAAGTCACCTTTAAGTGATCATAAAGTCACCTAGGATTTTATTTATTGAAATTGGAACCCTTTGGCTGGATTTTAGTCATGCGAGGGAGGCATCTCTAGAAAGTGATGATAGGATGTCTTTATAACACGTGAATTCAGCAGACAATGTCAAGGTGACTTTACGCTGACTTATAACACAACATTATGGGGTCTTTAGTAGATGACTTTTGCATGTCTTAAAGGTGAAATTAGGATGCCTTTAGAGATAATGTTGAGGTTTTTTTAAAGTTGACATTGGGGTGACTTAATTTAAGACACTTGGTTGAAATTATTTATGACTTTGTGTCTATTTGTAGGGATTGACATTGGGGTGTCCTTAAATCCAAATTTATTTCCATTTTTAACCTGACTTGATTGCAAAAATCTAATTTTATTTGGGACTTGATATTCCCTAATTGAGTGCCCCATATAACCAATCACTTAATTGGTCATATGGATATGTAATTAGGGTCTATTGATCCCCCTAAACCTAATTGGGAAAACCTAATATGATTCAAGCCTCAATATGCCTTAATTGACTTCCCCATAAACCAATCACTCAAATAATTGAATAAAAGATATAGTTAGGGCATATTGAGGTCCTCAACCCTGATTATGATAACCTAATGTGATTTGGGGCTCAATATTCCATAATGTTTCTAGAATATACTATGGCCTATAAAGTTGTGAATAACTCTATTGTAGGTTTGTTAGATGTATAAAAATTTATCATCTCAAGTGCAAGTATACACATGGTTGTACATTTATATAATATTAACAAGTGTGCATTTGACAACTTATATTTTCCCTAATTTTGTAGATGAAATGCCATTGATTGATCCAAATTTGTACCCATAAAGTCCCACCATGCTTTCCAAAAGTGGCTCATAATTCATAGATCTAGATTAGAAATGATGGATGTTAAGAGTCTAAAATGAACCCATACAACTAAAGAACACTTGTCAAATATGTTATACCAAAAATTTGAATTCAAAAATTTATTAAAATTTTGGTTCCCACTTGATTAAATTGGAAGTTTTTCACTAGATAAACTGGGCCTCACATGCTTACCAAGTCTTTTTCATGTTTCACTTGAAGAAATTTAATTTTGGAGAAACTGGAGAAATCAAGTACCATTCACACCTCAAGTGCACAATCAAGTGCAAATTTTCTATTTTGGCATATATTTCACATATAAACCCTATCTTGGTTCTTTTATAGTGAGTTGGCAAGATGTTATCCTAAGGAAAATATTTACTTCAAACATTAGAGTCCCAAAGTGTATGTATTTTTCACACCATAGATCTAGGACTTCAGAGCTAGCAGGGACAAAGGGCCAATCAGGTGCAAATTAAATGTTTCAACATAAATTTCACAACCAGTCTTTATTTTGGTTCTCATTTTATGCATTGGATATATATTGTCTATGGGATCATCTTTGCTTTAGACATCTAATTCTTAAAGGGTATACATTTTTCACACCAGAGATCCAAAACAATAGAGACAATAAGGGTGAAGGGACAATTAGGTGCATATTCTTTGTTTCAACATAAATTTCATGTTCAAGCTCTATTTTGGTTATCATTTGATGTGTTGGATATATATTTTCTTGTGGATCATCTTTTCTTAAGATGCCATATGCCCAAGCTTCATATATTTTTCATACCAAAAATCTAGAACTTCAGAGCCAGTAGGCATGGAGGGCCAATTATGTGTCAATTATAATTTTGGACATATATTTCACATCTAAGCTCCATTTTGGGTCTCATTTGATTCATTATAAATATATTATCCAAAGGATCATATTTGTTTCAAACATCAGGGATCTAAACTATATAATTTTTTCACAAAATTGAATCGAAGATAAAAAATTCCCAAGGATGGAGATCCATAACTTACAAGGACATACAAATGGACCTCATGGCCATGTCAAAAGTATGTGCATGACAAGGAAATATAGATATAAATCATGGGTGTGTTGGGCATACAAAAATATAATTTAGCATCTTGTTTTGGCCATAACTTTTACGTCTAGACCATTTTGACTCTTGTTTGAAGCATTGGAAAGGTATTGAAATGATCTATCAAATGATGTAAAATATTTGATATTTTTATTTTGGATGTAAAATATATAGGGATAAAATTTTTCATGATGGTACATCATGGGCATACTATGTGATAATTCTCTATTTGGCCATATGTTTCACATCTAGAATCCATTTTGGCTCCTGTTTCAAGTGTTGGAAAGGTATAGAAAAAAATACAATGATGCAAAGTATTTGATACTTAAGGAATCTTTAGTGGATATAATTATTATATTCCCATTTATAGAACATATTTTCATATGTTATGGTGTGACACATACTATTTCCAGACTCTAACATGTAATGGATAAGGCTTGATGAACCCACATGGTGACTTATATAAGTCACTAATTAAAAATAAATGTAAAATATAATAGGACAAAAATGAGAATACAAAAGGTCAAAGTGAGAATACAAAAGGTCATTTCATGCTCCCATGTCTCATAAAGAGGATAAATGATAATTGTAAAGGGGTTCTTCTTTCACAAACTAAGGTATATTGCAAATACAAAGGATAGTACACCTTTTAACAATGCACAAACTAAGGTAGATGAAATTACTTTATCACCCTCATTCACATTTCAATCTCAATGCAATGATTATTTACAAAAAATAGATAATGCACATGTTTCTAACTCTTATCCTATATGTCATAATGTGCAAAAAGAAAACATGGTTGTTACTTCTCCTTCCCTTGATTTCAAAATAGAAAGTGATAATCATGCTTGCATTTGAAAAATGACTAGTGAACAAATGCCTTTAATTACACCTACATATGGTGATACACTTCATAATAGTAAAAAGTTAAAATCTTCTCCTTCTCTTTCTCTTAATGAGCATGTGGATGATACTTCTTTTACTATTGCTTATTCAAAGGAATTGAATTTTGATTATGATGAACCATGGGATAATGATGACTATTGTGTTTATGATGAAGATGACATAAAATATACAACTTATACTTCTTCTCTTACCTCACATATCTCTCTTTTTCAACCAAAAAATAGGTCATATGTAAAAAGACACACACACACACACACACACACACACACACACACACACACACACACACACACACACACACACACACACACACACACACACACACACACACACACACACACACACACACACTTATTATTATGTCCATAATTTCCATTCACTAGAGAATATATCACCTTCTATTCAACAAGTCTATGATACTCCTTCACAACCTAATAATATAAAAGATACCAATGAATCCTCCTTAACCCCCCTTACTATAGTAGAACCTATTTATGAAACAAACCCAAATGAGGGTGATATCTCATTTACCTCTAACTAGGTCCAAGCTATCACACCTCTAAAGGTTATTGAGAACACACCGACCCTTTCTAAATAATATTTCTAATATAATGTACCAATGATTAAAATAAATAATAAAATCCAAACATTAAATGAACCCATTGATAATGATAATATAACTTCATAGGTGAAATTTATTTAATGCATGTTGCTGATGCTTTGAAAAAATAAGTACATCAGCTCACTTTGGAAAATTAAACACACAAATCTCAAGCTGATGCCAATGTTATACATAATAACCCTATTCCACACATAATCTCAACTATGAGGTTGCCACACAACTTTCAGTTACTAGTGTTACCTATCTTTGATGGATAAGGAGATCAATATTTACATCTTCAGGGTTATGAGAAAGACATGGCTCATATTAAAAATAGGTTGATTCTACTACAAGTATTTCCAAAGTCACTAAATGGGAAAACACTAGATTGGTTCCACCATACACTCCTTAGTGGATTTTTACATATATATGAGGAGATAGAAATAGTCTTTCTTAGACATTACATATAGAATAAGGGACCTTTAGTCACACATGAGAGGTTACCTTCATTACATCAAGGTGAGACAAAGCCTGCATTAGAATACATTCTACAGTTCAAATCTTGTTTGCATCAACTAATTTATCAATGAATGGATTTATAAGTAAAGTACTTCTTTGATAGAAGTTTAATCTATCCTCTCAAGGAGTGATTGCTATATCAGACATCTATGCAACACAACTATAACATTAAAGGCATAATTGGCATTAGTAATTACACAATCAGAGTCATATTTGGATATAGATCCCTTAGAACCTCAGTCATCAAATTTGGTACAAGAGCATACTCCACTTCCAATTAAAAAACTAGTGGAATAGAAACAACCAATAAAAACACTCAGTAAGGGGAAAAAGCCACTCTACACAACACAATTTATATTTAATAGCTCATAGGATATACATAGAGGGGTTATACAATTTTTAGATAAGGTTGGGACTCATAATATATTGATTACATTAGTAGATAAGGGGATGCTCATAATTCCTTCAACTAAACATCATCCACCACATTGTTTGTACATTTAGATGACTATTATTATGCACTCTAAGATTGAATCAACCAGTATGTTAATAGAGGCACATTAGATTTTACACAAGAGGCATCAAGTCCTCATTCAACACACTTTTCTAGATCATACTCTTCTATGAGAGTTATCCTAGGATGTCCCTTTCATCTAGTTCACAGAGTTTAGTATGCACCTCTAGTGTGCACACCAATTAAGCTATTTGGGAACAACTAAAAACCCAAAGACATAATTTTAGTACAATCACCAATCAAAATATTTGGAAATAATTATAGAGCTTAGAATGCACCTTTAGTGTGCATACCAATCAAAATATTTGGTAATAATTATCAACCCAAGGGCACATTTTCAATTAGATAACCAATAAAGATATATGGAAATCATTATAGAGATCAGAACCCAAATTCACTTTGCACACCAATTAAAATATTTGAAATAAATAATACAACCCAAAGTGTAGTTTTAGAGCATCAACCAATCAAGGTTTTTACATCATAGTCTACACATTCATATGCTAGCAGTGCATTGTAGGCAACTCTAGTTTCACAATATATGTTTACATCAACACAACATGAACATTATGGTCACTGGTTCTCCATGACATCTGGGTTCAGATAGAGCATATCGCCATCACATGTTATGCATGCAAAAACCTTATGAAATATAAAACCAAAACCATATACCAATAAAATATGAAAACTTAATCTCCTTAAAATATGCCTAAAACATTCATACAAACTATACAAATCATTAAATTTACTCCAACCATTTTTTTTCAAACAATCAAACAAATTTAAATGCATAAGGATATATACAATATAACAAGATCTAATTTCCAATACATAGTGCCAAATTAAACAATAACCATATATATATATATATAACTTAGAACATCATTTCAATACAAATATGGTGAATCACTCAATGATGCAAACATGACTGCTGGGATCCATTCCTTCACTATCAAACAAATCAAAACTAAAACTAGAGGCCTCACTATCTCTATGTGACCTTGATCTACAACTATGCCTACTCTCTCTTTTTTGGTACATTCCAAGCTCATCCCTACACTTTGTATACTCTCACTAAATTCACATGTAGTCATCTACTATATAACTACTAACCCCACTTAGACCATCAAGAGAGGGCATGTACACCTTTGTATCTCCACACGTAACTCATATCTATCTGTTATTGCTCACTTGAATGCCATAATTGCTATCATCACCACATAGAATAAATGAGAATGCAACATGGCAACATTGGTGGCCTTTTCCACTAATTCATCCTCTATGGCATCATCTAGGATATGTCATGTCAACTCATGTAGTGTTGACTCAATGGTAACCTCCAAACACTCATCGTCTCCTACACCTAAAAATATCCACATAATTCAAAAAATCCTATTATATAAAAACACATAATTAAATTTACACATAAAATAAAAACACATTATCTAACTTATCATCAACAACCCTCAAGGGCTCTACATCCAATACCTCATCTATGATCATCCCACCTCTCAGAAATAGAGGTGCCCATCTATGCTCACTTCACTTAGGCTACATAGGCCTCAATCACTCCAACATCATCCATATCCAGTACCTCAATCTCAGGATCACACTCTATTAATAACATAGGAGCTAACTCAATAATTGATGGCCTTAGTCTATTACCTGGCCTTATAGGAGTTTGAGAACTCCTCAACCACAACACAGGGTCTGGGGGCACATCCTGTACAACACTAAATTATTAGGTAACCTTCTCATATTAAAACCACTCATATATATGATCCTAACGATCATATATCCAACAACTAACTTGAATCTACCTCAATTGTGTGATATCCTCAGGCCACCCTTAATAGGCCATGTAGGGTATCCAAATGATATATTATGCTCTCATACTGTATAGTAGTTATCAATAATATGTAGCAATCCTCCTTGGTAAATGACCTATCCTATCCCATCTCTCTATAAATACCTACAAATGATCCCATCCATCCCATGGATGTGCCACTGGCCTACTCACAACTATGTGCTCATATTCCCATTAGTGTAATAGTGTCAATGCATTGATACCCTCACCACTGATCTCATATGTAAAGTAGTACATGTACCTATATAAATGAGCTAGCATGGTACACCCCCAAGAGTACATGGTGTCATGATGCTTGATGTCCTGTACTATCTCATGCATTATGTAAGACATAGATACACCAGCCCTATCCACAATATTAAATGATGACAATAACACAAATATAAATTTATACAATTGAAAAACATTAGCCATCACAATCATGGTCAATGCTATATCACTCTGGTTACCTATGAGATGAGTCCCAACTACCTTGGTAGAGAAGTACCTAGATGCCCACTATATATCTCATGGATTAATAGCCTCCTATAAGATATACCATTTCAATTGACAACTATAAGATCTAATATACATCTTCTAATGTCATAGTCATCCCAACTATAGGTAGTGATAATGTACATGTGTCTACATTCCACCTCTCACATAGGAGATAGCTCAATAATTGATGGCTGTAGTCTACTACCTAGCCTCATAGGAGTTTGAGAACTCCTCAACCACACCACAAGTGCTGGGACCACATCTTGTACAACACTGAACTATCAAGTAATCCTCTCATACTGAAACTAATCATATACATTATCCTAGAGATCATGTATCCAATATTTAATTAAAATCTACCTTAATTTTGTGCTATCCTTAGGCCATCCCTAATAGGCCCTATAGGGTATCCAAATGATATCTTATGCTCTCATAATTTCTAGTAGCTATCGATAATATGTAGTAATCCTACTTGGTACATGCCCTATCCTAGTCCATCTCTTTGTAAATACCTAAAAATGAGCCCATCCATCCTATGGATGTGCCACTGGCCTACTCAAAACTATGTTCTCATATGCCTAGTAGTGTAATAGTGCTAATGCATTGATACCCTCACCATTCATCTCATATGTAAAGTTGTATAGGTCCCTATATAAATGAGCTAGCATGGTATGACCCCAAGAGTACATAGTTCTATGATGATCAATGTCTTGTACTATCTCATGCATCATGTAAGAGATAGATACACCACTCTTATCTACAACAACAAATGATGATAACAACATAAATAGAAATTTATATAATCATAGAACATTGGCCATTAAAATCATGGTCAACACTATGTCACTTTGGTTACCTGTGTGATGAGTCCTCGATACCATGGAAGAGAAGTACCTAGATGCCCACTATATATCTCATGGACTAGTAACCTCCTATAATATAGACTATTTCCTTGAGATAGATAACTGTAAGATCTGATATACATCTTCCAATGTCACAGTCATCTCAATCATAGGTAGTGAGAATGTACATGTGTCTACATTCCACCTCTCACATAACGTAGTGATCATATTTTTATCCTAGGGCATAGGATCCAAGAAAGAAACATATCATATGCCTACTCTTTTGAGCACTCTATCTCTACATTAAACAAGGGTAAACTCTGTATAGTCTCCATCATATTACTCATATGGTACTCCCTCATACGAAAATTAACTTGCAAAGTTACAATCAAATCTAACATCAATAAAACTAAAATAAAAACTATAAAAAAATAATAGGAATAAAAAATTATTCAACAATTCTAAGCATCACATCTTGGGCCTACTAGACACTAGTGCTGCCCATAGGGTAATAGTGTGACACTCTGGACAATAGTAATAGGATCTGGATAGTAGTGCCCATAATGGGACCCTAGTGCAAACCCATATAAAACAACCCTAAGATAGTCCTTTTTCATAAATAATAATAAAAATATAGTAAAAATGATAAACACAAGAAAAATTCTAAGTCCCTTACTATGCAAACCTCCTCCCTGACCTGAAACTGTGCCTCAACCTCCTCATATCATGATAAACTAGCTTCTCATCTCCTTGACATGTTTCTCTCTCTCAGACTCAAAATAATTCCAACTAAAATGATGTAAATGAATTGATAATGGTTCAAAATGACCTATTTAAGTCATAAATTACCCAATGCCATCTTATTAAGGCTACCCCTATGTGCCAATTTTACTAATTAATACAAATCTCTTGTTATAGCCATATCTTGAGAACCATAGATCTAATTCTTGAACCATTTCTTGCACATGCACCTTGATAATGATATGATTTGTCCCATATTGGTTAAACCAATCCCATAATTATTATAAAAAATAAAAAAAACAAAAAAAACAATCACATTATATTAACAATACAATAGACCAAATATCTATCCAATTACACACTAAATTATTAACTCTGACATAATTAATACATTATTTAAACATAGTACAACATTAAAACTGCTAATTAACACCATCACAATCCATATTTACCACTTTTGGTTACATATCCTCATCAAAATATTGAATCTCTCACCAAAAGGGGGGAAAATATATATAGATTTCTTCAATCATACATAACTCATTTAGATACACAAACACACAGGTCTATATAGGTTCACACAAGCATTCAGAATCACAAATTTTTAGACATATAGACACATAATTCTACATAGGTTTACATAGATTATTTATATACATAGACACACAAGTTGACATAGGTTTACATAGGCATTCAAAGTCACAAATTTTAGATATATAGACATAGGTCTACATAAGCTTACACAACTTATTTAGATGCATAGACACACAAGTTCACACAGGCATTCAGAGTCAGATTTTTAGATATATAGACACATAGGTCTACATAGGTTTACACAACTTATTCATATATACATACACACAAGTATACATAAGTTTACATAGGCATTCAAATTGATATATAGATGCATAAGTCTAGATGGGTTTACCCAAGTTTTACATAGGTATTTAGATGTATACCTTACATAGATATACATTTTTCACTCAGGTATACTAGTTTACTACATGTATTTAGATACATAATTACATTTCTCAGATATGAAGATTAGGGGGCATGATATAGAGTGCACATTCTTGGTCCCCATTTTCATATTTATTAGGTTACACTTATTATCATCACTAGGTTTTCACCAGTTTAGGTCACATGACCGTTTACAATGGTTGATCCATAAAATTAAACTAGACCTAATTCACATACTTAGATTTAGAGTGGGGGAAAGCAAGCATTGTTTCTTCACACATTCAATTTACATTACTCAAATTTAGAGTGGGGGAAAGTGAGCCTTATTTTCTCCACACATTCAATTTACATACTCATATTTAGAGTGGAGACATGGGAGACTTTTTTCTTCACACATTAAATTTATATTAATCAAATTTAGAGTGGGGGAAAGTGAGCCTTATTTCTCCATGCACTCAGTTTACATACTCAAATTTAGACTGGGGGAAACTAAGCCTTGTTTCTCCATGCATTCAATTTACATTACTTAGATTCAAAGCGGGGGAAAGTGAACCTTATTTCTCCATGCATTTAGTTTACATTACTCATATTCAGAGTGGGAACAAGTGAGTATTGTTTATCCATGCATTCAGTTTACATACTCAGTTTTAGTAAAGAAGACATTCACACCATATGTTTCCATTCACATGTTACACTCCAATTCTTATCCACTTCTTTGGCTAAGAAGTGGGATAAATCTAGATTACATTCACATAGGTAAACATAGGTACACATTTCTATTTTATTTTACCCTAGTACTTTCATTCATTACATTATTAGAATAAAAGGGGGTAAATGTAAACACCTTAATTTGGTTAAGCAACCACAAGTACTATGTATTTTATTGCTATTTCACATAAGGGTCTTAGTGATGGTTATAGTCCTTGTTTTCATGGTCATATTGAGTCTTTTGATCTTTCTTATGTCTTATTTTCCTTGTTTTTGACACTTCCAATAGTCATAGGTCACTTTTTCCTAGTGTTAGGCCCCCCTAGCCTATCATTCTTGATTTTTGATCTATTCTAAGCCTTAAGACATTAGCACCACTTTTAGGAGAGTAACACCATATGGAAATCATTACAGAGATAAGAACCCAACTTCACTTCACACACCAATTAAAATATTTGAAATAAATAATACAAATCAGAGTGTAGTTTTAGTGCTAGGATCAATTCCCTCACTATCAAACAAATCAAAACTAAAACTAGAGGCCTCACTATCTCTATGTGACCTTGATCTACAACTACGCCTACTCTCTCTCTTTTGGTACATTCCAAGCTCATCCCTACACTTTGTATACTCTCCCTAAATTCATATGTAGTCATCTACTATATAACTATTAACCCCACTTAGACCATCAAGAGAGGGCATGTACACCTTTGTATCTCCACACGTAACTCATCTCCATCTGTTACTGCTCACTTGAATTCCATAATCACTATCATCACCATATAGAATAAATGAGATTGTACCATGGCAACATTGGTCGCCTTTTCTACCAATCCATCCTCTATGGCATCATCTAGGATATGTCATGTCAACTCATGTAGTGTTGACTCAATGGTAATCTCCAAATAATCATCATCTCCTATACCTAAAAATATCCACATAATTCATAAGAATCCTATTATATAAAAACACATAATCAAATTTACACATAACATACAAAAAAATTATCTAATTTATCATCAACAACCCTCAAAGGATCTACATCCAATACCTCATCTATGATCATCCCACCTCTCAGAAATAGAGGTACCCATCTATGCTCACTCCACTAGGATGCATAGGCTTGATCAATCCAACATCATCCACATCCATTACCTCAATCTTAGGATCACAATCCATCAATAGCATAGGAGTTATCTCAACAATTGATGGCCTCAATATACTACCTAGCCTCATAGGAGTTCAAGAACTCTTTTAGCACACCACAAGTGTTGGGAGCACATCGTCTACAACACTGAACAATCAGGTAACCCTCTCATATTAAAACCACTCATATACATTATCCTAGTGATCATGTATCCAATAACTAACTTGAATCTACCTCAGTTGTGTGCTATCCTCAAGCCACCCCTAATAGGCCCTGTAGGGTATCTAAATGATATCTTATGCTCTCATAATATCTAGTAACAACTGATAATATGTAGTAATCCTCCTTGGTGCATGCCTTATCCTATTCCATCTCTCTATAAATACTTGCAAATGAGCCCATCCATCCCATGGATATGCCACTGGCCTACTCACAACTATGTGCTTGTATACCCAGTAGTGTAATAGTGTTGATGCATTAATAACCTCACCATTCATCTCTTATGTAAAGTAGTACAGGGCTCTATATAAATGATCTAGCATTGTACAACCCCAAGAGTACATGGTGCCATGATGCTCAATGCCCTGTACTATCTCGTGCATCATGTAAGACATAGATACACCACTCCTATCCACAACAACAATGATGATAAACACACAACTAGAAATTTCTACAATCACATAACATTGGCCATCATAATCATGGTTAACACTATGTCACTTTAGCTACCTATGCAATGAGTCCCTGCTACCATGGTAGAGAAGTACCTAGATGCCCACTATATATCTCATAGACTAGTATTCTCCTATAATATAGATTGTTTCTTAGAGATTGACAACTACAAGATATAATATACATCTTCTAATGTCACAGTTATCCAACTGTAGGTATCAATAATGTAAATGTGTCTACATTCCACCTCTCACATGATGTAGTGATCATATTTTTATCTTGAGGCATAGGATCCAAGAAAGAAACATATCATAGGTATACTCTCTTGGGCACTCTATCTCTACATCAGATAAGGGCAAAATCCATATAGTCTCCATTATATTACCCGTATGGAACTCCTTCATATGAAAATAAACTTGCAAAGTTACAACCAAATTTAACATCAGTAAAAAACTAAAAACTATCAAAAAATAATAGGAATAAAAAATTAGTCAACAATGCTAAGCATCACATCTTGGGCCTAATAAACACTAATGCTGCCCAGAGGACAATAGTGTGACACTCTATATAATAGTAATAGGATTTGGACAATAGTGCCCATGATGGGACACTAGTGCCAACCTATCTAAAACAACCCTAAAATATTAATTTTTCATCAAAAATAATAAAAATCCAACAAAAATGATAAATAGAGGAAAATTTTTGAGTCCCTTACTAGGTGAACCTCCTCCTTGACCTGAAACTATGCCTCAACCTCCTCATATCATGACAAACTAGCTTCTCATCTCCTCAACATGTTTCTCTCTCTCAAACTCAAAATATTTCCAACTAAAATGATGCAAATGAATTTATAATGATTCAAAATGACCTATTTAAGTCATAACTTACCCAATTACATCTTATTAAGGTTACCCCTATGAACCATTTTTGTTAATTAATACAACTCTCTTGTTATAGGCATATCTCAAGAACCATAGCTCTAATTCATGAATCGTTTCTTACACATGGGACTTGAAAATGATACATTTTGTCCCATATTGGTTAAACCAATCCCCTAATAATTATAAAAACTAAAAAACAACAAAAACAATCATATTATATTAAAAATATAATAGACCAAACATCTATCCAACTACACACTAAATTATTAACTCTGACATAATCAATACATTATTTAAACCTAGTACAACATTACAACTACTAATTAACACCATCACAATTGAATTTTACCACTTTTGGTTACATATCCTCATCACAATATTGAATATCTCACCAAAATGGGGGGGGGGGGGTAAATATGCCTATATTATTTCAAACATACACAACTCATTTAGATATACAAACACATGGGTTTACATAGGTTCACACAAGCATTCAGATTTATAAATTTTAAGACATATAAACACATAGTTCTACACAAGTTTACATAGATTATTTATATACATAGACACATGAGTCAACATAGGTTTACATAGGCATTCAGAGTCACAAATTTTAGATATATAGACATAGGTATATATAAGTTTTCACAACTTATTCAAATACATAGACACACAAGTCTACACAGGTTCACACAAGCATTCAAAGTCATAGATTTTTAGATATATAGACACATTAGTATACATAGGTTTACACAACTTATTCATACATACATACACACAAGTATACATAAGTTTACACATGCATTTATATTGATATATTTTGAGATATATAGATGCATAGGTCTACACGGGTTTACCCAAGTTTTACATAGGTATTTAGATGTACACTCTACATAGATATACATTTTTAACTTAGGTATACTAGTTTACTATAGGTATTTGGATACACAACTACATCACTCATATATCAAGATTAGGGGGCATGATGTAGAGTGTACATTATTTGTCCCCATTTTTAGGTTTATCATGTTACACTTAGTATAATCACCATTATTATCACCAGGTTTTGACTAGTTTGGGTCACATGACCATTTACAATAGTTGATCCATAACATTTCACCAGACCCAATTCACACACTTAGATTCAGAGTGGGGGCAAGTGATCCTTGCTTCTTCACACATTCATTTTACATTACTCACATTTAGAGTGGGGGCAAGTGAGTCTTATTTTATCCACACATTCAATTTACATACTCATATTTAGAGTGGAGGCACGTGAGCCTTGTTTCTTCACACATTCAATTTACATTAATAAAATTTAGAGTGGGGGAAAGCGAGCCTTTTTTATCCATGCATTCAATTTACATTACTTAGATTTAAAGTGGGGGCAAGCAAGCCTTATTTCTCCATGTATTCAGTTGACATTACTCAAATTCAAAGTTGGGGTAAGTGAGTCTTGGTTATCCACGCATTTAGTTTACATAATTAGTTTTAGTATAGGGGGCATTCACACCATATTTTTCCCTTCACATGTTACACTCCAATTATTATCCATTTCTTTGGCTAAGAAGTGGGTCACATATAGATTACATTCACACAGGTAAATATAAGGACACATTTCTATTTTATTTTACCCTATTACTTTCATTTCATTACATTATCAAAATATAAGGGGGGGAAATGTAAACACCTTAATTTGGTTAAGTAACCACAAGTACTATGTATTTTATTGCTATTTCACATAAGGGTCTTAATGATGGTTATAGTCCTTATTTTCATGGTCATATTAAGTCTTTTGATCTTTCTTATGTCTTATTTTCCTTATTTTTGACACTCATAGTAGTCACAGGTCACCTTTTACCAGTCCCAGGGCCCCCTTGCCTATCATTCCTATTTTTTGATCTATTCTAAGCCTTAGGACATTATCATCACTTTTAGGATAGTAACACCACATGACACTAGTGTCCATTTGTCACTTTAGTTTCAGATGGGCCCTTTCACTTGTGTTTGAGTCCTAACCCCTATGTGCCCCTTATCTTATGTTTTTTTTATATTTTTCATGACTTGTCAGCCAATGAATAAGGTATTACATTTAAAATAAAAATCCTCATATATAAAGATCCTCACAAGGAATTTTACATCTAACACTTACTATTTTGGCACTTATTTACATATAATCAACCAATAGTACAACTCTTAGTTTGTGTACTACTCATATTTAACACTTATAAATTTTAATGCTTGATCAAAGAAGAGCATAGGAGAAATTCATTCTAGCATACCATGCAATTTTATGGTGCATGTTCCCTAAGGGAGAACTACATGCAATCTGAGACCCTTAGCATTGGGTTTACTGTAAGTAGTGACCAATACAATAGGGGTTCTAATTTGTGCAATCGTAACATCCCATAACTAAATTTTTAATTTTTTTTACATTTGATTAGTTTAGTGTTTCATGTGTGTAGGTATTCATTAGGGTTTTCAAGAATATTTATCTAAAACAATGACATAGATAAGCTCCTGCACAATAAAAAATCATCTATAAGACCTCTAGGAACTCCTACAACTTCCTTGAAAGTTACAAATAATCACTACAAAAAAGACATTAGCACCAAGATTGGACACTAGTGCCACATGGCACTAATATCCTAAAGGGGGTGCTATTATCTAGAGATAGATCTTGAAAAATAGTCAAAAGATGAAAGACTCCTTTGTGTCTGCTCAACCATCTCCAGTACCCTAATCCATGAAAAACTATGTGTACATCCATATAAGTTCTTTTTCTCCTTGTGCTTACTATTTTTGGAAAGTTCATTTGAATCAATAATTTCTAATTTTATTCTAGATTAACAATAGACCCAACCCTTTAATCTAACTTAGGATTTACATTGTAAAACCTTAAAAAGGTTAAAATAATTACATATGTTGTTCATAGTTTTATTTGTTATAAGAGGAAGAATTTATAACTACTTCATTAAAATTTGAGTTATTCTAATGGTTCTCTACATTCATTTGAATGTGGGATTCTCATGAAAATATAAATTTAGCCTCCTCTCAAGAAAATAAGACAAGTCATGAAAATAGTGAGATTCACATTGAAGAGAAAGATGTATGTGGTGATGTTTATGTAGTCATATAAAATGCAAAAATTGGTAATTTGAGCATGGCTACTAACACCCAACCCATAGGTCCCTCTTACTTGCTCTCATGACCCTCATAGGCTTATTTTTATTGATTTACAACCATCTTTATCCTTCCAAACCTGATCTTAGCTAAGCCAAAACCCTCTTTTCATGACCAATCCATTGCTCTAGGTCGCATTTACCCAAGATAATAGTGCCCAACTAGGACAGGAGCTCTAGTGCCACTATTGTTCACTTTTAACACTATTGTCCAAGCTCATTTATGTCCCCAATGGTCAATTACTTTTGGTTTCCCATCCTTATCCTTATTAGCCTAACATGAGAAAATTAAATCCACGACCAATAGATCCCTATAAAAGCCCATTCAAATATCATTTGGAAAGGGTTGGAAAATATTATCAAGTAGACAAGAATACAAGTGAAAACACTTGGGCAATCTTCCCTATTTTTTGCATACAACCATCCAATATAGTCCTAAGTACCTCTAAATCTCCACACTAGTCCCTAGTCATCTCAAGCACACATAGTTTAGAATTTACTTGCATTCTCATATCATAATTACACCAAGAACTTTCAAAGGGATAACTACATATGGCTTGATCCCTCTTCAGAGTATTGGTATGTAGGCAGTGTGCCCACACACAGGGTGTGAATCATATCTAGTGTATATTACACACACTAACACCTTTTCCATATTTTGTTAAAGTTTTGTTTAAGTACATTAAAGGTTAAAAAATGAAGATCAGATCTACAAGGAGCACTACTGACAATGAAGGCTCATAAATTTAGAGACAATGTCACATAAACCTATCGAATAAAACCTAGAAAGCTTAAACTCTTAGGACAACAACATTAGATAAGGAATATAACACTGGCACCACTCTTGTCCACTTTTATTGATCCTATCCAATAAAAAAATGAAATTGAAAATCCTATTTGTGACAGTGTCCTAGGTCTACACAGTGAATATTAGACCCTGTCTTAGTCATATCAGTGTAGCTTAAGCTAAGTCTTATTTTCTCCCTTTTATTACTATTTTTAGAAAAGATCTAATTACAAATAAATTTAAAAAATTAGTAGATTATTTGTTGCATATTATTTACTAATTTATCAATCTAGACCCTTTAACTAAACTAGGAATAAAACCCCAATATTCCCAAAGTTGTTAAATCATTTGGTGAATCGACTTACTTCATTTGTGCAAAAAAGAACCTAGGGTAAAATTCCTATTGATTTTTCCTATACATTTTTGAATTTTTACTTGAATATTTAAATCATAAATTCATTTCAAATTTTAAAATTTAGTAGTAAATTTTAAAATAATTTTCTTTCAAACCCTAGCTACCCATACTAGGTCCCAATATTTTTCCAGTAATTTTCTAGCAATTTTTTGAAATTTTTACTAGCATATTTAAATCAAAAAACCCATTCAAATTTCAAAATTCAATAGTAATTTCAAAAAAATTATTTTTCTCAAAACCCTAGTTATACATACTAGGTCCTATTCAATCAAGCATTTTCCAATAATTTTTTGAAATTTTAATTACATATTTAAATCAAAAATTCACTTTTAATTTCAAAATTTCATAGTAATTTGTCAAAAATATCATTATCCAAACCCTAGTTTCATGTACTAGCTCCTATTCACTTCTTGAGGTATCACCTTACATGTTTGTGAGCTTCGTATCCTTTTTGCACAATTTCCAATTCACTATTTTTAAGACTCTATATTTTCTATATTTAGTACTTGCCTTTTCTATCACTTTGCCTATAACAATTTTTTGCAAAAAATTTAAACATATTTCATTTTTTTTTCCTACCTTAACAATGGCCAAATACATTGATTTTGATGAAAACGATAAAAGGGAACTTCAAGAACTCCTAACCAAACACCCCGACATGTAAGATGACATGCTCAAAATACTCCAAGAAGAAAAATAAAGAGTAAACAATGGTCAATCTTATAAAATGATAGAGCAACCAATTGCAAATGACATTATAGGGGTAACTATGTCTCAACAACCCCCTATAGTAGCCCAACCTTCTTTTATGCCACCAAATATAACTAGTACATATTTATCTCCTGATGTGGTAGCCCTTGTGCAAGAGATAAGATCTCTTCAATCCAAGGTGTTACATCTTGAGTAAAGTGCCTCTAGACCTACACATGCTTTGGACTCTTTTGCTTTACTGCATACACCATGGGCATGTCACATTGCTTCGACACCCTTGTCACAAGGTTTTATTCAACCCAAGCTTACTCTATACAATGACAAGGGTGATCTAGAGACACATTTGAGATATTTTCATGCAACAGGCTTGAACTATGTACCAAATGACTAGCTAATTACCAAGCTATTTCCATGAATCCTAAAGGATTATGCTTTATAATGGTTCTATATTTTACTAAATCAGTCGATCAATGCATTCAATCTTTTAGCCGACATGTTCTTAGCTCATTTCAGCATTAACATTGGTGATAAAGTTTCATATACTCAAGTTGCACAACAAAAACAAAAGTCAAATGAACATCTCACATATTATGTCCTTTGATATAAGACTATCTTAGCTAAGATGACTATCCCCATAGCCAATCAAGGGTTATAGGATCTCTTCAAATAGAGTCTTCTACCAGCTTTGCATGAATCAATTATGTTCAAAATATTCTCTTCCTTCACTGAATTGTGTCACACACTAAAAGAAAAAGAAGTCAAGTTAATTTCAATGGGAAAACTCAAGTACACAAGTATCTCAAAAAAAACCAACCAGAGTAACAAAAAAGTCCCATACAAAGTAAAGGTCAATGATAACAAGAGTCAAAATCAACCTACAGTTAATGTGGCTTTAGAGCCCCCTCAATGAGTGGTTTTATCAACACCTCCTTAACATACATTTAACAATCTATCAGTTTCTCTAGCCAAAGTTTTATAGTAGCTATTAGATTGTAACATCATATCTCTCCTTCCTATTCAAAAAGTTGACCCAATAGAGCCTCTTTCACAAGGATATGATCAACATGCATTTTGTGAGTTTCATAGGGCACCAGGCCATATAACAAACATATACATTAGTTTGAGACACAAGATATAAGATTTAATACATGACAATAATATTAATCTTGGCACTTTAATTGAGCCTCCTCTGTTAAAGAAAACATAGGATAAAACATTGAAAATATTTTCATATCCTTTTCCAAAACATTCCAAATTGGAGACAGGGGACACATTAGGGGTTCACCATGGATAT
Source organism: Torreya grandis (assembly GCA_037957365.1). Taxonomy (NCBI): domain Eukaryota; kingdom Viridiplantae; phylum Streptophyta; class Pinopsida; order Cupressales; family Taxaceae; genus Torreya; species Torreya grandis. The sequence goes on from JARHVA010000483.1 coordinate 2,520,851, forward strand.
CATGCACATCCCCCACCAGATACATATAGGACACCTTTAGTTGAGTTACATCCTTTGAGAAACATGATTGGTGTATACAATTATATGGTTCTAGCTATACCTTCCATCTCCTTCTCAGAGTAGGAGATCATCAAGGATGATTCAGATTATCATGCACTCTTTATCAGAGCTTACATTTATAATCATCTTATTCATGGTGTTCTTATTGATAACGAATCTAATGTAAACATGTGCACCATGACATTACTACAACATTTGGGATATTTAGATTAGGATATCACTTTGACAAAGATAGTTATCAATGGATTCTGTGGGCACATACAGAGTTCATTGGGTGAGATTTTACTTCCTCTATAGGTTGGTCCAACACACATGGCTACACCATTCACTATTGTTCCTAGTATAGGAGTTTTTGATATGTTACTTGGTTTACCATGGATTTAGAAACTCTGAGAAATAAATTATATAGTTTATAAATGCATGAAATTCATTCACACTAATTAGGTTATTATAGTTTGTGGAGTTTCATATGAGTTACCACTCCCAACTTCAGAGCCATCTACTATTTCATAGTCACTAGTTTTAGTTTTGCCACCAGTTTTAGTTTCTCCTCCAATTATAGTTCCTACTCTCATTCAAATCTAGACATAGTTGAGGCATCCACCACCAGTACAAAGGGTTCATATACCTACACTACTACATGATTCTAGACAACTTCTAGCTATATTATTCACACCCAAGGTAGTCTCATTCAGATCTCATGCATCTACACATACCGAACATGTTTAGAGAGATTCTCATACTTATAAATGGGTCCCTAAGAGCCCTACAATTGCATCCAATTCTTAGAGTTATAGAAGGACCCCAAAATTAGTTTTTACTTCAAAGATTTTAGAGCATCTACAATATACACAACTTTTAGAGCCATAGTCTCAACATTTTCATCATGCTTCATGATCACACATGATTTCACTCATTGATACAAGACACCATGATAAGGATTTTCACATGAAACTCATCAATTAGTATCATTTCTCCTTAGCATTGATTATACATAGTTTCTTATGCTTGATTATATATAGCTCAAATAATTCCAAAATATAAAAACAATACAACATTTCAAAAAATCTAAAAACATTCAAATATATCAAAACAACAAAAACATTTAGATTATATGCATAATCCATTCTTTAAATTTATACTACTATGATAGGACTTACATTTTATATTTCATGATATTGTATATCAATTTATCTACATTACCATGCTTCACTTGATCTTCTTTAAGTGTGTGTAGTGCTATCCAGCTCTTTGATTGCTTCACTCTACCCATTGAGGGGGTGTCCTACTTATACATTCAAGACACACATTGATATACATACCCACTAGGGTCCTCCTCTACATGAATACATCATCTAGGTTATGCCATTCCTACACCACACACTCTAGTTATCATGTTGATGTACATTATTTACTAGCTTACATAGATTATTCTATTGACACTCACTAGTATTTAGCACATGTGTATTTATTTACATAGACCCATTCCTTTAATAACATGTCTTGCATACATTCACTTATTTATTTGATTAGTTAGATGTATTTGTAATTCTAGTTTCTTATATATTTTCTTTTATTGCTTAGCATTAACTTCACGTGACTGCATTTCTCAGTTCCTATTTATCTCTTGTATGTGCCTTAAGACATTTACCAATGTTCTTTGCATCTATTTATGTGTGTGCCTTAGGACATTTTCCAATGTCCTTTGCCTATACTCCTCTATGTGATTATGGATTTTATGACAACTTGCTTGTTTCAATTATATGTATATGAGGCATTTAAACATGCCTTGTATGTTTGCTTTCTAATTTGAATGACATGTGCCCATGTCCCTTGTTTGCTTGGCCCCTTGGCTACTCTTATACATTTCTTGCTTCTTGCCTTGTGTGTTATTGCTTGATTGCTTTTGATTGTTTGAAATGCCATGATCCATATAATGAATTATTCATGTTTTCTTAGATGCCATGATGGACATCATTCTCCATCCCTCTAACTAAAAACTAACAACTAATAACTAAAAACTAACAACTAACAACTAAAAACTAACAACTAATAGCTAACAACTAATAGCTAACAACTAACAAATAACAACTAATAACTAAAAAATAATACCTAAAAACTAATAATTAACTAATAACTAACAACTAACAACTAACAACTAACAACTAACAACTAACAACTAACAACTAACAACTAACAACTAACAACTAACAACTAACAACTAACAACTAAAAACTAACAACTAACAACTAACAACTAATAACTAACAAATAACTAACCAAAATTTAAATTCTAGTTTAGTATATTACACATGCTATTACATTGTTATATATATCTAGGCATACCCCTATTGATCTAACAATCTCTCACTACAACCCATGATATATCTTAAGATATCTTGTCAATTATCACCGCTATATCATGTATCCATGAAACATAACACACTTGCAAGACTCTTTATTCTAAGGGAAGTCATTATAGGGTCTCCATTCCTACCCTCAAAAGAGGGGGGAAAAATAGGGGTTTTATCATAGAGATCAGATCTCTTATTAGCTAAAAAATTCTATTTTTAGAACACTCAAAATAGCAACCAGACATCAAACCAATCAAAATAAACTAGGTAGATATTGTCAATAATCCAAAATAGTCATCAGAATTGGCCCAAGAAAATAGTGCTAAGATTTCACTATAGCACTAGTGGTGATACTATCCATTTCTAGCACTCTTGTCTAAACATTAGAAAAACTAGATTTTCCAAAAATAGATAAAAAGGTAAGTTTAGTTATAGTTTTGTCAGCTATAGTTCAGACCAGAATTAGTAGTTTTAGTATAGTTTTCTCAAAGAATCTAGATATAGGGGACATCATGCATGGAATGATAGCTCTCATTTCTAGTTTCAAATAGTGTAGTTGGTACAACTTCTAGACCAGAATCCATGTTTCAAACACCAGTGATTGGGGGAAATGTGCATGACACATTTGTTTTCTTTCTTTCCTAGTTTAACATTATCTAGACATTCTCAGTAGTTGCATGCCTTACTCCATTTGCAAGTGGTTAGCATCATTTTTGGTTTGGCTTTCATATAAGCCTAACTTCTGAGTTCCTAAGTTTTTGAGTTCTCGAGTGGCTTCCACATAAGGTATATTCTCAATTTTGGAGTGGATTTCATACAAGTCTAATATCCATCTTTTATAATGGCCAAGAGTGCCTTAGTTTCTAGCATACATCTAACTATCCATGCCAACATTGTTAGATCATAGTACATTCATGGGATTTAGGAGCTATCTCATATGACACACATTCCATATTGGTATCAATTTATAGCTTCACTTCATGGGGAAATGATGGATCCAAAGGTGCCTTTGTATTCTTGAGTCACCTATTCAAATAGATTGGACAAATAGTCCAAACATTAATCAACACATGTATGACCACATAGCTTCACTTAGTGGGAAATTATGGAGTCAAAGGGCCAAACTTTACATTTTTGAGTCATTTTTAGGGAATTGAGCACTTAGCTCCATTCATGATATTACTCTTGGTAAAACACACAGCCAACATTACTCAACATCACTCAACATCACAATAGGTTTTGTATTGATTTGTATACTCAGTGAGGTGTATTCATTCCTTTATCTTCCTCTCTTTTACCTAGCTTTGTACATTATTATTTTAGATATATCGTATCTAGTAAGAACTGATCTAATCTTTATTTTCTCTTATAGATTTACACTTCATAGTATTCTCTCTATGCAAACCCATCATCACATAATCATCATGAGCTTCACCCTTGCAGTTAATTTTAGGTACGCTTTCTTTTTTTTATTTATCCTAGTATTTGATTTTGCTATATCACTAGATTAAAGGGGGGTAAATGTAGTCATATAAAATATAAAAATTGGTAACTTGAGCATGGATAATGACACCCAACCCATAGGCCCCTATTTCTTGATATCATGACCCTCATAGGCTTGTTTTCACTGATTCCCAATCATCCATAGCCTTTTAGACCTGATTCTAGCTGAACTAAGACCCTCTTTTCATGACCAATCCATCCCCTAGGTCTCGTCTACCCAGGACAATAGCACCTAGCTAAGACAAGAGCACCAATGCCACTATTGTTTGCTTTTGGCACTATTATCCAAGCTCATTTTTGGACCCAATGGTCAATTCCTTCTAGTTTCCCATCCTTATCCTTGTCAAGCTAATGTAAGAAAATTCAATCCATGACTAATAGATCCCTATAAAAGCTTGTTTAAAGATCATTTGGAAAGGGTTGATAAATATTATAAAGTAAGAAAGAATACAAGTGAAACCACTCAAATCTTCCCTATTCTCTACATACAACCATCAAGTGTAGTCCTAAGCACCTCTAAATCTCTACACTAGTCCCCAGTCATCTCAAGCACACCTAATTTAGCATTTTCTTGCATTCTCATATCACAATTGCACCAAGTAATTTCAAAGGGAGAATTACATATGGCTTGATCCCTCTTCAAAGGACTGGTATGTAGGCAATGTGCCTGTGCCCACACATGAGGTATGAAGCACATCTAGTGCATCTTACACACACTAACTGTTTTCCATTTTTTTCTAAAGTTTTGTTCAAGTACATTGAAGGCTTAGAAATGAATAATATCATCTCTACAAGGAGTAGTACTGAGAGCGAATCCTTGTAAATTTAGAGATAGTGTCACATAGATCTATCAAACAAAACATAGAGAGCTCATATTCTTAGGATAACATCACTAAACAAGGACTACAACACCAGTGCCACTCCTATCCACTTTTGGTGATCCTATCTAATAATAAAATTAAATCCATAATCTTGTTTGTGATAGTGTCCTAGGTTTGCATAGTGAATATCAGACCCTATCTTTATCAGATCAACATAATTTAAGATAAGTCTTATTTTATCCCTTTTATTACTATTTTAATAAAAGATATAATTACAAATAAATTTCACAAATCATTAGCTTATTTATTGCATATTATTTACTGATTTATAAATCTAAACCCTTTAACTAAACTAGGAATAAAACCCAAATATTCCCAAAATTTTTAAATTAGTTGATCATGAATACAAATAATATTTTAAAGAAGAGAAAATAAATAATCAATAAAAATGTTCTAATCATTTTGAGTGCCATGAGGTTTTGGTCCCAAGCTTACCTTTAGAGATGCCTAAAGGCAATTTATTTCAGCCATTGATGGCTAAAGAGCTGCATGATCAACCATAAATCAAATACTTATGAGATATGATTCATGTTTTTGGTATTCCAAACATAAATTTGAGACATAGTCTTTCTAATCATGAGGAAATCATGTGTGGTCAAGTGATTGATCTCATATTTGTCTTCCCACTTGCACCTCATGTTCATCCCATAGATATAGTTAAAATCATGATGTTGTGGCTTCACATGGTCTTGTCAAATATTTTATAATATTATCAAAACTTGCTTCACAAGGGTTCATATTTACCCAACCCATGAATGGTCATGTTTAGTCATGTTGTCTTGCCTTATCTCTTGTAAATAATTTACTTTTATACACAAATTTGACTTGTGTTTTTTCTTTTTCATTTTTATGTTGTGTGTGTTTTTATTTAATAAATGTATATTGTGAATTATGGTGTTTATCCTTCCTTGTGTTCTAAATAATTTTTAATACATAAACCCTTGGTAGGACACTTTTAGGTTAGAGCCTTCTAGTATGAACACACCTCTTATTAGATGATCATAGGTATCATGAGCTCTACCAAGATCCATTATAGGTAACATTGCTTCCAAATGTATTAAAATAAATCAAATTGTATTTTTAAACACAGAGGAAATTTATTCTTGCATATCATTCCAAACATATAAAATTCCCAAAATATCAACTTAGGAAATTATGTGGAATTTTGAATTTAATGATCTGGCCTGATAATGTGTGTTCATTCCCATATGATTGGGATTAGGGAACTAGATGATAGTTAGATAGATCAGGTTATACATGTGAAATATATACTAACCACAAGGTGGATAAGGCACTGGTCATTAAAGAATATATAATTTACCTACATTCCTCCAAGGGATGCTATCTTGTAGTTAGAGTTGCTATTATACCCAAAATTTAAATTCATGATTTTTTTAATAATTTGGGTTCCAACTTGAATAAATTAAAATTTTGGCACTAGATCAATCAGGCCTCATAGACTAGTTATTCTATATGTTTCACTTGAAAAAATCTCATTTTGGAGAAATTGGAGAAATCAAGTGCTATTCGCACATCAAATGCAAAATTGGGTACAAATTCTTTGTTTTAGCATATATTTCACATCCAAACTCCATTTTAGTTATCGTATGATGCATTATAAATATATTATCTTAAGGATAATATTTAATTCAGGCATGAGAATCCCAAGGTAAATTTATTTTTCACACCAAAGATCCATAACTTTAGAATAAGTAGGGACAAAAGGGTAATCGATTGTAAATTATCCATTTCAACATAAATTTCATATCTAATCTCCATTTTGGTTATCATTTGATGTGTTGTATATATATTTTCTATGGGTTCATATTTGATTCATAAATTAGAGTCCCAAAGTGTATATATTTTTCACACTAGAGATCGAAAACTTTAGATCCAGTAAGGATAAAGGGCTAATTAGGTGTAAATTCTTTGTTTTGACATAAAATTCACATCTAATATTCATTTTGGTTCTCATTTGATACATTGGATAAATTTTATTATCATATCATCTTTTCTTCAAACATTAGAGGCCCAACCATCATATATGATTTTTTTATACTAAAGATCTAGAACTTCAAACCCAATAAGGATGAAGGGATTATTAGGTGTCAATCCTAAATTTAGCCATATATTTCACATTCAGACTATGTTTTGGGTATCATTTGATTTTTTGGAAAAATATTATCATAAAGATCATCTTTATTTTAGACATCAAGGGCCCAAACTTCATAATTTTTTCACAAAATTGAATTGGAGATATGATAGAACTTATAAACTATTGTGCACACATGCCAAGGCTTCCCAGATGGACCTCATGTCTATTTTAGATGAATGCATGCCAAGGCCATTCAAATGGACCTCATGTATGTGCTATATGTATAAATAAAAAATTCAACATCTTATTTTGGCCATAACCTTTATGTCCAAACTCTGTTTCATCTCTCATTTGAAGCATTGGAAAGGTATTGAAATGATCTATCCAATGATGTAGAATATTTGGTATTTTGATGAAATTTTTGTTTAGAAAATATGGATATTTTTTTTTACTGATGGTACATCATAAGCACATTAGGCACTAATTCTCCATTTAGTCATATATTTTACATCCAAAATCTATTTTGGATTTCGTTTGAAGTGTTATAAAGGTTTTGTAACAAGAAACCCTATGATGTAAATAATTTGATACTTACAAATTTTTTTATGGATCCAATTCTCATATTATCCTTTACATAACCTAGTTTCATATGTTAAGGTGTGGTACATACTATTCTTAGACTCTGTTGCCCAATGGACAAGGCTCATTAGGCCTGCTTGGTGATTTATTTAAGTCACTATTGAAAAATAAATTTAAAATAGAATAGGACAAAAATGAGAATATGAAAGGTTAAAGTAAGAATATGAGAGGTCATTTCATCTTCCTATGTGTTATAGATAAATGAAAAATTTAAAGGGGTTCTTTCTTTTGAGCTCTTAGGGAAAAGACAACTATAACTTTGTGTGGGAGCTATGAAATTTTATGTATTTAAGCAATGAAATGCATGTAAGAATGTGATATAAATATTTGTATTCATGGGTTTTTATCCTCTTTGTTTGTGAATTTTGTACTTATATTTATAGATGGACAATCTATTAAAATTATACACTTTTTTAGTTGTGTAAACTCATGGTGTTTCTAAAATTTATGTTGAGAACCTTATGTATGGGCTTTGAACCCAGTGTACCCAATCTAATTTTTAGATAGACTTAGTGATTCCAAGAATTAATTTCATGTTAATTACATCTATTATTCATAGATTTGTATTTTTATGAGAGGAAAAAAAATTAACCACTCCATACAAATCTAAGTTATTATGGCAGTTCTTTGCATTCATTCTACTATGGGTTTCTCATTTCCATCCTCATCCATTATTATAATCTTCTATCATTTTCAAATTTTATTTATTTTTTATGATTTTTATTTAAGAGTACACAAAACCCCCCAAAAATAGTTATATCCTATAATGGAGCTGCGCTTCCCAAACTTAGAGGAAAATCACCATCTCAATAGTGATTTATCCAATTATTAGCACATTTATGTTACTTATCATTAAGAGAGTCATAAAAATTGTAAATAAAAAAGTGACATAAATTTAAACCAACACAATGACAATTGGATCAAGGTATTTGTTGTAAGAAATAATGATAGCCATATTCTAAAACATATCCACTACAACAAACACAACGTCATGTTAATTATTCATCATAGACAACATAGTCATAAAATACATGCTGATAGATTTCCATGTCATAGATAGGATGTGAAAAGGTGTGTAAAGTCCAAAATTAATAATCATGGGGTATGTGATGTAAAAAGGAATGCAAGATTTGATGTGGCATTACATGTCTTTATAGATGTGCAAATATAAAAAGTGGGATGATAATGCATCTAGAGTATTTGTCAAACTGAGGTGTCTTGATGTCTTAGTTTAGTGTAACTCCCATATGAGTCTTCAAAAATTTGTGCCACTAGGAAAACAAAAATTCATGATATTGTAGATAAAGTGGTCAAACATTTATAATCTAGAACTTTTTACCTTGTGCAAGGTTAGTGTAGGCATCTATAAAGTCTTGGTCAACTAAGTAGATAGATACCCAATCTACAAAGTTGTGGCTATGCATGTACAAGAATGTGATGCACATGTGAACCAACTATTTATTAAGGTAATTTTTGACCTTTTTATCCTTTACATTCCTATGCTAAATCATGACTTGGAACTATAAAAGGTAAGTCATCCACTTCATGTTGCAAAAATTCTCTAGATTTTTTTTTGTTTATAGAAAATGAATTGGCTTATGTTTAGAATCGATAAATGTCTCCTTTACCAAGATTTAGTGGTGTCATTATTTATCTCCTTGAAAAATAACAAACAATTATTTATCGTAGGTGGAGTATCTTTAAACTATGTCCCTGAATGCCTTTGAGTGGTACACCACCAATGCCTATGCTACATAATTACCACACTAAGTGCATAGTTATATGCATCATGTGAAGTTCAAATGAGTGTGAAATGTTATGAATTGTGAATACACGTGTTTATTGATATACTCAAAATCACATTGTTGTGCATGAGTCTAAATAAAATTGGATAATGTTATTCGGCTAAGAGGGCATGACCTATGTGAGAAACCAAAGATGAACCTACAATAAAGGTTTGTGATTCTAAGAAAACTCCTCACTTATGTAAGATTACACATAGTTGGCCAATACTAGATCAATTTTATATTCTCTATATCTACATGAATTCATAATGGTTAATGATATAGCTTAGATACTAGATTTGCATGTAACAAAAATTACACTTTACTAAATTGGCCTAAAAATTGTGATGATTTTGCAAACACCCAAATTTGGTCAAGAAAACACAAGTATTATGTATTTTGTGATTTTTTGTATTTAGAAGCTCATAATTTTGAATCAAAATCCCATTATCACAAGTTGTAATAGTCCTAGGTTTTTTCTATCATTCTTTCACACCGATTTCATTATATTTAATGAAGTTTAGTCTTGTATGTCATTCCTTATTTGAGTCACAAGGATCCCTTATCATTTTTATCTTCCATTCTATTATTTCCTTATTTCTAGATAGGAGTGCCCTATTTATACACTAACACTCTACTATGTTATTAAAAAAGACCAATCTTTTCTAGTGCATGCTTCATGACTCTTTTGATGTTTTGGGTTTGTTTTTATGACCCTTCTACCCTTATTTGAGCCATTTGACACTTAAATGGGTTTTTAGAATTAAATTTTTTGAGTATTATATTTATAGGGTTACCTAAGGAATTTTACATCTAGTACTTATCATTTTGGCACTAGCATAAAATAGAAAAAACATACTATAACAAACTCAATACCTATATTTATCTAAAGTTTATATATATCACATCAAGATTGCATGCTTGGACTAAGAGGAGGGACTAAATTAAGAGAATTTATGTTCACACCACAAATGGTATAGTCACACAAACACACATTAGAGGGATAACTACATCAGCATGAGGTCCCTATTTTGGGGATTTTAAGGCAACACTCAGTTCAACAGGGTTGTGAGGCCAACTCAACCATTCCCACTTCCCCATTTTTTCCCCCTTTTGTAATTTGATATTCATTTGGTTTATGTGTAGTAATTCACTAGGGTTTTGAATAGGCAAAGATGAAAATATAGGCTCAATTATGTGAACCCAGATCTATGACAAGCTAAAGCATATCTAATGGTGATTCTGCATAAGACACTAGTTTACACTTTTATTACAAAAGTGACCTAGATAATAATGCTCCATAAGGATAATAGATCAGTGTGACCTAGTCCTAATCTACTAAGTCTTGTCCCAAGTAGACACAATAGTCACACAATAAAATATAAAAGGTTTCTCAAATTTACTTTAGAATCATACATAATTACACATAGCTCTGTGCTCTTAGAATATATAAGTTGCTCATTCTTCTTTATAATTTTTAGTCTAAACCCTATTTTCTCAACATCATTTGTTTTACAAGTAGATGATGCTTAAATGTCCATTAGATTATTAATTTAATTTACTCACCTATTTGTTATATTATATTAAAAATCCATTAATATCTAAATTTTATAAAATAAATGCAAGGTGTATAAGACATGTGAGATGCCCTCTAAATTATCCTCTCGAGGCTTGTTGAAGAAAAGGATGTCATCCAAGTAGAAAATGAAAAAGGATATTGAGGAAGGGCTTGAGTAGATCATCCATGAAGTGCATGAATATTATTGTCACATTGGTCAATCAAAAGGGCATAATAAACTATTTTATATATTTTTAGATCAATGTGGCCCTAAAGTATAAAATTAATATAATATTTAGATTACTTAAGATGTATAATAAATTTAAAAATATGGGTGTAACTAGCCAAATATAACAACTTGCTATTTATTTAAAAAACTATAGGAATTGAATACTTTGTTTGTTTTGGATATGTGGTATGCAAAAATATTCATAAGTGATTAGGAAAGTCCTCGTGAACACTCAAATATATAAATATAATGTCTAAAATGACCTAAACAAGTCTATGCTTCCTAGATGCCCACATAGTGTCACACTATCTTCTAGGGTGAAGAAACATCCTATGTTATTTTTATAATCTATGATCATTATGAATATTGCACCTATATTTTATAGGGGTTCTTATGCATGTAAATGTATTTGATCATGTGTGAATGTCTATATTATCCTTATCCTTGATTCAACACTAGTTGTCCACTAAAAGAACATTGTAAAATATAAATAAGGATAATGGGTGAAAGGGAAGTGTTGATCCAACCTTAGCTACCCTATATGAATATTTATCCAATACTACGAAGAGGGAAGCCAAACCAAACATATTTCTCCCACTAAGTTGAGTTTGTGCAATATTGTGTAATATTAGCATGCAATTTAATCATATTGATGAATTTTGACACTTGAAAACCTATGATTTGACCTTTTAAAAGGCATTTATACTTAGCTTAAGGATTTAATATTTGAGGGGTTTAATATTTAGAATCTTTAGGGAAGTTCCTCAAGTGACATATTTTATAAGGATTATACTTGATATGTTTATATAGATGAATAATTTTGTAATTTACTTTGAACTAATATGTGAAATGTACAGGCTGACCCATATGAATTATTTGAATTTAATTAACTAGTTGTTAAAGGGTGTAGGGATAAGTCTAATAAGTGGACAAGTTTGCACATGGCATAAATATTTAGGGAAGTGTGGAATTATCTAGAGAACATGAACACTCATATTAAATTAGGATATAGTTAGAATGATAAAATTCTAATTAGGTAGAGATTAAGAAGGTCCTGCGTAGCAATAATGATAATTTAAAAGGGTCAAACCCATATATGAATAAATATGAAAGGAATAATATGAAAAAGAGTCATACATGTAAGCATAAGTCACGTATGTTGGATATTGGTAAAATTACATATTTTTAAGTGTATAATACCAAATATGAGTGTTTAAACACCCCCTCCTCCCCCATTGCTCCCCCACCTTTTTTTAGTAATGAAATTTCTAAAGTAAAAGAATAGAAGGTGATATATAAGGATAACCACAATGAGTGTGCTCAAGTATATACATTTCTCCATGAAAAATTATAAAATATGAAATTAATAACATTCAACATATGTTAAATGACATATTAAACAATAAATACACTTATGTCAAGGAAAACCATTTTTTTTTCTAGATAATGGAGAATGAGGTGATCATGTCCATTGGAGATGCTAATGTAAACCATGGGTTTATATGAATATGAATCAAATCGTATTTAAAATGTATTATTTCATAGAATTTAAGTTATGCATGAATTCAACCCCACACAACTCACTATATTTGAGTCATGGAATCCACTATGGGTTCCAATGAATTTGAGAAATTGCTGAGAGTCTTTGTAAAGTTTTTGAATCAACCACTAGAGAAAAATTATATGATTCAGTATGAGTATTGCTTAAGTAATAGCCTAGTAATATTAAGTAATGTCTGGTTGTAATTTTTTGTATAATATGTCACATATGCTATTCATATGTTTCCAATTCCATAACTTGTGTAATATGAGTCAAAAGTGTCATAATATCTATGAAAGTGTGAATATATGCTTTGTGTATGCCCCAAACCTGATAACTTATGTAATATCAATCAACATAATCTCTATCACATCATATAATTAAAAAAATAAAACTTTTAATATTGTAAAATATCTGACATATGCCCCAATATGTGTCAAACATGTCATAATATGAGTAAAATTATACCATTCTAAAGTAATATATGCCCAAAATCTATTTTTTTTGAATCTAAAGGCTCAATCTCCAAGACAAATCTCTAAGACAAATTGGCTAGGTTGGTGCTTGGTGAAGGGGATCAGTGTCTCTAGTGGGTGGGTGTTCACAAATTAACCAAGTTGGTGCTTGGTTTTGGGATTGGTGTCTCTAGGAGGTTGGTGCCTGCAAACATTTTTAAAGAGTTATTTATATAAAAGTAATGTTTTTTTATGGTTTTTTCCCAAAAGGGTTTCCACATAAATCTTGTGTTCTCTTATGTTATTTATTGTTAGATATTGAATGTTTATGATTGTTGTGGTTGATTAAATTTGAAAATATTAAAAGATGAATTAAAAATATGAGTGGAAATATATTAAATGCATCATGTCATATTACTTTGAACCAAGTAAGCTTGGATAATATAATCAAAGTAATATAACATGAATGTTTTTGAGGTAAGTAATGCATATTTTGAACCACTCATATCAAATAGATGAGTTAAATGCATCATGTTATATTATAAAAATATAATAAAAGTAATATAACATGATGCATTAAATTTGAAAATATTAAAATATTATTATTATTTTGTATGCCTTAAGATACGTGTTTCATACATGCTCAGATGATTTATTCTTATTAAGATGACATATTCTATTTAACTCATCTATTTGATATAACATGATGCATTTAACTCATCTATTTGATATGTTATATTACTTTGATTATTTTTATTAATCAACCACAACAATCATAAACATTCAATATCTAAAAATTAATAACATAAGAGAACACAAGATTTATGTGGAAACCCTTTTAGGAGAAAATGATAGCAAAATATTGCTTTTATATATATAACTCTTTAACAATGTTTGCAGGCACCAACTTCCTAGAGACATGAATCCCAAAACCAAGCATTTTCTTGGTTAATTTGTGAACACCCACCCACTACAAACATCGATCCCCTTCACCAAGCACCAACCTGGCCAATTTGTAAGCATCGACTCACAGGAGCACCAACCCCTAGACTATGAGGCATCGACCCCATGCCAAATTGATTCCACCATATGTGATTGCTTCTTTAATTGAATGATGGATTTGATTCTATTACACTTTCTCTCTTAGTAATTTTATTATATACTTTTTGCTTTCCTCTCTTTCACAATTATAAAATTATATTCTTCATTAAAATAAATCCACCCTTCACACTTCTTTTCTTAAGATATATTCTATTTCATTTTATGCACTTCATCTCTTCATACTCTCTCACACTTATATGATATTAATTCAAATTGAATGCTTTTAATACTTCCACATCTCTTCTCCCTTATATAGCCTTTAAAGGATGTGTCCCATCCAAGAGGTACCTCTTCACCAAGAGATGTGACAGTTTACATTTCCATTGACATTTCTATTAACATTTCCATCAAGATTTCTATTCACGTTTATCAATAATTCCATTCACTTTTGACAACAATTCTGTTCACTTCCAAAAATAATTCCATTCACTTTTGGCAACAATTCTATTTCACATTTCCATTCATATGCATTATAATTCCTTTGACATCAATGAAAATTATTCCAACAATCTCCCCCTTTTGTCATTGATGTCAATCCCTATGAATTAGTATATGAACTCCACCTACCTTCAATTATCCCCCTTTGATATTAATGGCAAAGGGTTTTAGTCACTAGATGAAAAATATATTATCTTATTATGTTGCTTTTCACATCATCTTTCCACTGTGCACATTATATCTCTCTTGCTTCAACATGGTCTTCAATATGATTTATTCTTGTACTTTGTGATACATCATGGACTCCATGTCATTACTCCTTATGCTTTTTCATAAGAATATATTACTCTTTTTAATTATATAGCTACTGCACCCACTTCCAAGCTTGCATGAATTCTCTTTTGAGTTTGGTTCAAGCATCCTCTTTCTTGTTTTGGTATATAGGATTAATTCCACATTGTCTCACTATATGTCCATACTTATTTCAATTATAATGTACAATGTCTTTTGACAATGGAGGAAATGAATTTATACTTGAGAAACCATATGAATCTTTGTTTCCATTCCAACCATGCTCATTCCTCTCACATCCTTTACTTGTGCCATAGTTCCATGCATACTCATTTATTGCATGCCCATTCCTCAAATCTACATTTATGCCACTATTCCATGTGTATCCATTCCTCACATGTGTCTTACACTCCTTTACTCTGTAACCAAAATTTTTGCAATTAAAGCAATAGCCATAAAATGATCCTTGGTACCTATCAGATTGTTTTGTCAAAAATGATCTTCTATTATGCCAATGGTTCTTTCCTTTGTCTTCTACTTGTGAATATTAATTCTTTGGTGAAGTCTTCTCTTATATCTTCACATGTTTAAAAATTTTAACATCTTCCTTGGTAACCTTTTGTTCATCTCCATAGCCAATACCTGACTTGTTGAATAGTGACCTCTAACAATCTAGAATATCATCTAGAACCTTAGTGCTCTTCTCAAATCTTAAGTTTCTTGTAAATTTAGAATTCACCCTTTATAAATCCTTTCTTAAGGAAATAATCTCAGCCTTTAGCTTGTCACATTATTCCTTATTTGACTTTAGTTTGATTTTAGTCTCTTCCTTTATTTTCTCTACCTCTTTGACTTCAACATTTAGACTCATAATGACCATTTTTGACTCCTCTCAAGTTTTGATAACTCTTCTTCTCTATATTGATCATATTATTCATAATTTTTAATTTGTCACTTTTGTTTTCAATTCTCTTTCTTGAGAATTTTGTATTCATTAAAGTCACTTAAGAGTTCTCCTTCAAAATATTATCCTCTAGTTATCTAGTCATCACCATCCCAATATTCTATACCCATGAACAAAACTTCACCTCCATCACTATTTGTAACACCTTCTTCAACCTCATCACTTGAGCTACTAGCCCTTTTTGAATAAAGGCTTTTCTTTTCTTTATTAGATCTCTTCTTTTTCTCATATTTCTCTGATTTGTAGTTTTTCTTGCTCATGTGATACTTTCTTTCTCATCATGTTCCTTTTTGTCATTACTACTCTCTTCTTTTGAATGGGGACATTTATTTACAAAGTGTCCCATTTTTCCACAATTAAAACACTTAAAAGATAAATTACCTTTATATCTCCTAGATCCCTTTTTGAGATTTCTCACAAATAAGGCTTCTTATTTATCTGACTCTTCACTGGTGCTATAACTTGATTCATGTTTTTATTTTTTCACTTTCTTTGATACTTTGAAAGATGCTTCATGATTTGCTGGATTTTCTACTTCTGTCCTAATTTTTTATGCTATGAAAATTCCATGTAATTTATTCATATTCAATGTGTCTAAGTCCTTAATTTCTTTAATAGCTGAGACTTTTGCATCATACCTCACAGGAAGTGACCTTGGTAATTTTTGTACTATCATCAATTATTCTATTTTATCACTTATCCCTTTGATGGTGTTGACTATCTCATCCACACGGAGAAGATAGGCTACAACATTTTCTTCATCTTTCATCTTGAGACTTTCAAATTGCCTTCTATGCATTTGAAGCTTTGCCTTCTTGACCTTATCATCACCTTGATAGATATTCTAAAGTTTATCCCATATATATTTTGCTGACACAAAATGCATTAATTTTATGAACTCCAATTTTGATAAGTGACACAAAATGACTTTCATCACTTTCGTATTATTCTCACATGATTTCTTTCTACCCTGATCCATTGGCTGATTTATTAGTACTATGTACCCCATCACTATTGATAACCAAATATCAAACCCTATATCCATAAGATATATTCTCATATTTATAATCCAAAAATCATAATTAATTTCATCAACCAATGGTGATTTATTTGTGGAGAAACCATCATAACCTTGATGACTAGCCATTTGTGCTCCTAAGATCTACCTTTCAATGATTAGACTGATTCTAAAGAAACTGCTCTGATACCAATTGTTAAGCACAAGCTTACACTAAGAGGGGGGGTGAATCAATATATAATAATCTTTTAATCTTTTCAAATTTAATCAACCATAACAATCATAAACACTCAAGATCTAGTAATTAATAACATAAAAGAATATAGGATTTATGTGGAAACCCTTTTAGGAAAAAACCATGACAAAATATTGATTATATATATATATATATTTATAATGTTTGAAAGCACCAACCTACTAGATACACCAATCCCCAAACCAAGCACCAACTTGGTTAATTTGTGAAAACTCACCCATTGGAGACATTGATCCCCTTTTCCAAGCACCAACCTGACCAATTTATAAGCACTGACTCACAGGAGCACCAACCCCTAGACTATGAGGCACTGCCCCCAAGCCAAATTAATTCCACCATCTATGATTTCTTCTTTAATCAAATGATGGCTTTGATTATCTTATACTTTCTCTCTTAGTAATTTTCTTATATAATTTTTGCTTTCCTCTCTTTCACAATTCTCAAATAATATTCTTCATTAAAATAAATCGACCCTTCACACTTTTTTTCTTAAGAAATATTCTATTTCATTTTATGTTCTTCCTCTCTTCTTTGTCTCTCACAATTATATGATCTTCATTCAAATTGAATGCTTGTAATACTACCACATCTCTTCTCCCTTATATAGCCTTTAAAGGATGTGTATCATCTAAGAGGTACCTCTTCACCAAGAGATGTGACCATTGGCATTTCCATCAAATTTTTCATTAACATTTCCATCAACATTTTTGTTCACTTCCATCGACAATTCCATTCACTTCTAACAATAATTCCATTCACTTTTCGCAATAATTTTGTTCACTTCTGGAAATAATTCCATTTGACATTTTCATTCATATCCATTACAATTATTTTGATATCAATGATAATTATTCCAACAAAATTTCATAATAATTATAGATGGGATAACTATGTGTGGATTTATTTCCTCTTTGAAGTATCTATATACGTAGGTAGTAGTCAATCATCAAATGAGATGATTGGGGTCAACTCATCCCTTTACACCCCATTTCTTTTTTGCAAGTTTATAGATCTAACAAATACTTGTAGGGTTTCCAAATTAAAGAGAATATAAATAATGATATCCATGTAATAGATATAAAATACTGATATATTAGTCTGGTCAACAAACACAAGTGCAAAATGTGGAATAGTTATAATATTTTCATAATCAACATAAACAAGTCCATAGTCAATGAACATAAGACTTACACTACTATCTAGAGAGCACAAACTTATGACATAATATTATGAGACTCTACCTTTGACCCTAAATATTCAAACTCCTACCTTATCCTAATTTTCATTGTCTAATATCAATTAAAATCAACCACAAATCAAAAGAGCTAAGTTTATTTTATTTGGTTTTACTTACTATTTTTAGCATATATCCCCTGTCAATTTGTTTTATCAAAATTAGAGATTATGAAATGAATCTAATATAATTTATAAAAAAATAATAATTAATACATAATGTTAATATATATAATAAATCACAAAAAATGATATGGAACTTACTATTTTTATATATATATACTAAAAGGAGAAGTTATTAAAGAAGAATGACCTAGCTGGAAATTAAACAATATAGGACTATGATTGTGATTGTTTAATTGATTGGGTGGCTAAGTAAGGTCATTAAAAATCAATAATATGGATTTGAATCTTCTTAGGATAAGTTTTTTATATCTATATTGGGTTATATTATTATGGTGTCTGTAGGGCACACTGGCATCTGATAGGATATTTTACCTATGTGTAAAAAGGGGTCTATGTGACTTCAGTTGTGAGACTTATGTGTGAAATATAAGTCACTTGATTTGCTATGGAGGCCATTATTTACCTTATTATTCACTTGGAACCCTAACTCAATAGACATCTAGGAACAAATGGAAAAATTGGGTTAGTGGATAAATTTGTATTTGACCTCAACATCCCTTGTGTTGAGTGCTACCTACATACCAATACTCTAAATAGGGATCAAACTTGATGTAGTTTTCCCATGGTATAATGGTGTGTGTGAAATATTGGTGTAATTCTAGTTGTTGATGTAATCCTAGTGTAAATATGTTCTTCTACAATGACATGTGACCTTAGATGTGTATACAAACTTAGTTCAAGGCTACTTTGGCTATGTGGACTCAAAATTGGGAAGAATATATGTTTTATTTTCAATGTGTTACTAGATATTCTATTGATTTTTCATCATATGAGCCTCTAGTGATAAAATGGTTAAAAAATATAGATTTACAGTGATATTTTTGTAAATTACTTGATGGGACTAAAAAACATGAAGGATGACCAACTAGGTGAATTTTAATTTGAGTAATTAGCCATTTTATGGTGGGAGGATGCATTCAAAATCAAACACTACCAGTGAGAGAGATGGTCTCGAAGGAGTGGACTTATTTGAGGAGTAGAGAAAATTAAGTTAGAAGTATGGATTGGTATGATAATGAGTATAGGCTACATGGAATGAATAATAGGGAAATCATGTATCATAGTTTATCAAGGGTAAGGGTCATCTGCATATAATTAGAGGAATAGTGTCTTTGAGCCATGGAATTGGGAATGAGCTAAGTGTGTATAATATTATGGTCACAATTGCATTATTCTAGCATTACATGTTACTTTTAATGACTACGTTTCCCCCCTTTTATTCTAGTAGTGTATAAAAGTAGAAGTACTAAAGTAAAATAAAGATAATTATACTTGAGTTTACCTATATTGAGTAGGTTAGATGTAGATTACATGTTAAACTTTGATTCATGTGAACTGGCAAAGAAATATGTATAAATTAGTCCTTATATAAGATGAAAATATAAAAGAAAAGACAATAATATTATATATCAAATAATAAGGAAAAAATATACCTTTTTGGGTACATAAACCATTGTGTTTTTCTATGAAAAATTAGTGAGTGGAAAGGGTGGGTTCCTTAGATATTTATCTACATCAAAGAACTTGGATTGGGTTGTGCATGCTACAATCCTTATTTTTAAGAGAATGTACTCAAGAAATCAATATTTACTTGACTCCATTATCATGTAACTTGAGGTAGTATAGTAGTTTGGAATCTTTGTATGAATTTCAATAGATTGTTATGGTGTAAAAACTAGTGTAAAAATGTGAATCAACCACTATACATAGAATATAATTCATTTCTAGTGTAAAACTAGCACAAAAATGGTGTAAAACTAGTGAAAAAATAACATGTTATGAGTTTGGTGTATAAAGTATAGAGAATGACATGGGTTGCCATTCCTTCTATGAAACTAGTGAAAAATTAAGTAAGAAAGTGATCATGTGCCCTACACATGCCCCCAATATGATATCTAAGCATATTATTTATAGTTACTAAGTAACACCAACTGAAATTGTGATAAAAAATATATGTAATAGTTTGAAACACATGCTACACATGGTGCCCCTAATTTGAGCAAAATCTATGACAAACCTATGTAAAATTATGAAAACTATTTTTGAACAACAGTCAAATTGATTTTTGGATTGAGTAAAATTATGATAATGATGAAAACTATTAATTTTAACTTATAGGATGAAGTTCCACTATTATGGACAATTATAACCTATACTTTGTCCAAATGAAGTGATGTTGTCTAAATATGCTTTCTGGGTTGAAATTTAAAGGGAACTTTGATCAACTGAGAAAATGTTATCTTTGTCTATATGTGCAATAGGTTTTTTCATCTTAGTTTTTAAGACAAGACACTAACTATGCTCCCTCTTTTGAGGTGAGTTATGAAACCTATGCAATAACTTATTTTTATATAAAATTTTATGTGAATGATGTTACATAAATTATTAAAACTTGAGTAGTAATGATAACATTGGAGATCATGACATCATATTGATAATATGAGAAAAATAGTAATGCATGATACATGTAGAACTAGGCATACATAATGTCATGTATAGATAGATGTTAGTAATGAGAAACACAATGAATAAATGATCAAAATCAAGTACTTGAAATTGAATAGAATAACTTGGGAAATATGCATGATGTGGATCAGGGCATAAAAAAACTAGGGAGATGCATGATGTTTATCATGACATCAAAAATCAAATAAATAAATGCAAAATAAAGTTGTGGCCATGATACATACACAAAGAGCATATATAAAAACATGTAAAACATATAATAATGCCAAGGGGCCACATATAAGGGACACATTCAAATGTCACTCACATACATAAAAACATGCAATAAGGCTTAGATCCAAAGATAAGGACATGTTCAAATGTATATAATCTAGAGCAATGAATACACACCAAACATGAAGTATAGAATAAAAAATGAAAAACATGCATGGATAAGTGAAATTAACCTACATAAGCAAGTGGTAACATCAATATAGTCAATAATTTAAGTATCCAGTAAAGCGTCAATGTGAAAGTAAGTGAAAAATAATGATAGATCTTGTATAATGTATTAAACTAAAGTATGAATAATAGGGATGGTCATATAATGATAAAAAATGTGTAAAAGGATGCTCTCATTGAACTTTTTGAGATGTAAATAAACTATATAAGGCCTATGACTGGTTTAAATCTTAAAGAGTAAAACATGTGTTAACTGGGACAAGTCCACTATAATTAAACAAGAGTGAAATGCATTACCATATAGATAATAGTAATTTTATCTACGTGAAGTTTCTAGGTATGATACATTATCAACACCTACATATGCATCTAGAAGTGACAACCTGTATGTTATACAACTCACTCAAGTACACTTGCAAATTATTTTTGATATAAAATGGATGTAGACAAGTACTACATATATTGAAGCACGAGAAAACTGATGTAAATAAACTACATATATCATGCATACTCTCTAATTTTTAATTATTTAGAAATATTATATATTTTTTTAATATTTTTGAATATATGAAACTGAAAAAGGAACATACTAACTAATGATTCTAGTAAGAGCCTCACAATCAATAGGTCTTGTTCTAGCATAATAAGGATGACCTATCATGAATGGAAAATATCATACCACTATGAAGGAATTGATCTCAGATCAAAATCTAAAAATTGATATGGATCTGTAACATAAGTGCCACTATCCTAGTGATAATATGTAGTACACTATGTATGTTGTTTATCATGGTGAACTCTAGGACTCTTCATAACCCATCATGAAGTGTACAAACTATGTATTTGTGTTATTTATAGAAACACTCTTAATTTATTTAAATACCAATCTAGGACATGCTAAAGTAGAGAGTGTCTCTCTAGAATCTATGAAAAATATTTGATTAAGTGGATTTTCAAGGATAGGCCTCCTTGTTAAGTTGACCACTTGTTTATGAATTATTTGAGTAGGTTGAACCTTTGTAAGTTATTATACTAGAATCTGTTATGTGGGAACAAAAACCTTTAGATGTAGGGGGTATTAATATGGAATGCCATTAACTATGTTAACCTCATTAGCATAAATGTATCTAAAACATCTATGTAATATATAAGGAACTACATGAAGCTGCCTAATCAAAAGATGCCCTAATAAGATATCAAAGATGCTTACACTGGGTAACATTATAATTTATTTGACCACATGTGTTAGACTAAGCTATATAGGTAATATGATATCACTAATAAATCATTTAACATTGCCATTGAATCCCTTAATACTATTGTATTAGGAAATATATCTCTATATATGTATCCAATATGAGAGAGAAGTGTGATAGTGCTTATATTAACACTTGAACCGCTATCAACCATGACACTATTTATAGGTTGATGATCAATATGAGATTGAATGAACAAATAATGTAAATTCAAATCATCATAAACTATATAATATTATGAAAATGTGATGAGTTGTCTAAATGGAACTAGAGAATGATATGTACCAATTGTGACATTCAAAGGATGTTGTGCCTATGTATGAGAATGCTAAGAAGTTGGCAGAGGGTGTGAATTGTATGTATAATGAATTTTTAATGTATTTTATATTTATTAAGACATGTGTTTATGAAAATTATCATTGAATATATTCATTACATAACTCTCAAGCTTTTGTGCCTTTGTATTGTCTATAGATGTGTCAACATCAATGATGTTATCATCTATCAAATCCTAAATATTATATCTTAAACTTATGCATATATTAGTAGTGTGCATTGATGCTCAATGAAAATCACAAAACTTATTTTGATCAAATAATTTTGGAAGAGTATTACTCACAACAACCTATTTAATGGGAGGGATTAATATGAGGTGTTATTCCAATAAATTTTGTAACACTTTGTAGAGAGGTTCTAGCAAGCTGGTAAATTATCTCCTTGGAAGAGTTAATAATAAAATATGTGAAGTAAGTTATGAAAATTCATTCATTTTTACCTTTTTATCATAATTATTTTCACTTGGTCTCACCTTATATGGTGGATTATTCAGATTATTTGCATGAGAATTAGAAACTAGGTTGGTTGCATACTTTAACTTATTCATTGCCAACTATCTAACCGCTCTTTCCTTAACCATGTGACATAAATCCATGAATTAAAGAAAAATATTAAAAATAATGGATTCATGTAGAGTTTACACATATAAATTAACATTTAATTCAAAAGTAATGCACTTGTAACCATCTTCTCAAACACAGTTAGCTCACACCAATTCCATGGTCCTTGACCGCCTTTCCTTCACTTCTACGTAGATGACCCTTACTCTTAAGAAAATTCTAATCCTAATATTATTATTTAAAATTATAGAAAACCTAAGATTATCCCTAAACTTATCCACACTTATATCTTATCTACCTTTGATATTTAGATTAGGCTAATCTTTCATGACTATACTGTCTATCACTAGTGTCTGAATCTGTCAACCTCCCACCAAACAATGACTATTTTATCAAATTAAAATTTACCTAGTGGGTCATCCCACATGTTTTTTGAGCCCATATAAATGAATTCCAAAATTATCACTATAAAAACACATTTTACATTCATTTACCCACTAGAGGGCAAGAGTTTAAAATTATTACAAAATCATTAGAATATTTGAACATTGAGTGAAAATTCCCTATGTATCATAATTATGAATACATATAATCCTAGTAGCATTGATCTAAGTCTGAATACACACCTTAGGTCATAATTCATTAAATAAGTGAATTAATAACACTAGTATTGCACCATCATATATAATTACACTAATTTTTCACACACACCACCATAACATGGGATAACTACATAGAATTTGATGAATCCTCATAATATTTGTATGCATGCAACACTTAACACAAGGGTGTTGAGATCTAGAACAAATTTAATTACAAACCCCATTTTCCATTTTATTTATTTATAATTCATTTTTCATTGAGCTAGGGTACAAGTGAAGAATAATTGAGAAACATAGATCACACACATAAAGCACATAGGTCACAACACACAAGATAATCATCATAGGGAGATAAAAACCTTACTAGATGTCAAAATTACCTACAAAAAATAATGCTACATGGTTAGGTCTAATTAGTGAAACCTCATCTAGATATATAGTAAATCCATGTTCCTAATTCATAGTTATCTCACATAGGCACATAGTCAGATATATAGTCTATCTCAATATTGCATTCTTATTTTCCAACTATATTATTTCCTTATTGAATTTTCCCCTTTTAATTATTTTCCAAATATAAAAAAGTTATAAATCAAAAATAATTAATTTGTTACATATCGTAATATTATTATTTTAATAAAAGTTTGTCATAATTAGGATTTAAGCATTTCCTTATTTCCCAAATTTTGGTAAAGCATATTGGTAAACCTGCTTATATATTGAATATTGTAAAACATAGTTTCCCTTGTACATTTTTAGCATCTCTATTAGGGTTTCATATTTTTGATTTTTTAATTTCACCCTAATCATGACCATAATGACTGAATATATCTATTTTTTTGGTTCAAAGTTTCATGGTGTTATTTACATGTTTTTTTTTCCTATCACATGTAAAATAGTTAATTTATATGTAAGTCCATGGATACATACTTTAATGACAAAGATAAAATCTTACATTAGTCAAAATATTAATGATAAATAATTATATGACGCTTATTATTTCATGGCTTAGTTTGAGTTTCCACCTATTACTACTAGATGTCATAGGGCTTAGATGGTTTGATTTGTTCCTCCTACTCCTAGACTTCACAAACATGTCAAATCATATCCTACCTCTATTATTATCCATAGGCTTATAATATATCTTTTAGTCTGAGCTATTATCACTAAATGAGGTCACATGCCTCATTAGCTAAGACAAGAGGAAAAAAATCAAGAATTTTCATTTCATCCCCAACCCAATCTAACAAGACCAATTAAAAAACCTAAATGGTATGATGTTATTGATCAATTTAAGAATACACTAGCTAAGATTTATATTTTGGATTTGCTTTAGAATGCCACTATTTTCAAGGATATTTTATATCAAGCATTGAATTAGAAACCTATGTCTTGTGGCAAAAATCCTTCTTACTTTGCATCTATTGTAAAAAATTTATAGGATATTGAGGATGTTATATATTTTGGCAATGAGGATTTACCTACATAGTCTATTATTGATCAAAATATTCCCTTGTTTATAAAAGTTTAAATCAAAAGTACAATATAAGAAAGGGTCTTGATTGATGATGGTTTAGATTTGAATATTTGCAATCTTACATTCTTACAGATAATGGGTATTAACATGGATTCTATGAAAAATACATATAAGAATATCAAAGGATTTGATGATATGACTCATAAATATTTTGGTTTTATCATTTTGGATATCATGGTAGGACCCAAAACATTACCTAATCAATTTCAAGTAATGCCAAATCATTTGTGCTATAATATATTATTAGGTAGGCCATGGATACATGAAATGGAAGTTGTACCCTATTATTTTCATAAGTGTGTTAAAGTCATACATGATGGATACTTATATACATGCCATGTCAATAATCAACCATTCAGATATTATAAGATCATAGAGTTTACTACTGAAGGTCAATCACAGTTAGGGGCACCTCCATGTACTATAATGCCATCACCAAAAATCATACCTATAGAAGAAATGTATATATATGAGGTTAGTGAATATAATACCAATGATCAAAATTTATAATTTATAGATGTTTCATAACCACAACACTCACCTAAAAGGTAGAACAAGAGGAAAATAAACAAGAATTACCTTTATTAGTCAATTCAAAAGATCCAAATTTCATATCTATAAAGACATTGATGATGACTCTGATGCTACTTCTAATGATGATAAAAATGCAATGCAAATAAAAATTGATGACTATTTATGGTTTTAATTTCACACTAGTTGGTCCAATTGAATACATAGATGATTAAAAGGCAATCATTGTAATGAATAAAGATAAATGACAAATAATGATTTTAGATGTTGAAATAAGAAAGAATATTTGTTGCAATATAGCTACTACACAAAATATTATTTTTTAGGGCTACCATGGACAAATGTATTTTCCAAATCTATCATTTCTATAGAATAGGAGGCATAATACATATATCACTGCATTAAAAGTACAAATAGGTCACCATTTATAGATTTAATAAATAATGTGGAACTCAGATATCAAACCAATTATTAGAATCTATGCTAAAAATGTACATGATATGCCACAATGATGTTAAAAATGTTACTTGAAAGGTAATTAATTAATTTACCAAAAATAAAACACACATATATATATATATACACATATAACACACACACACACACACACACACACACACACACACACACACATATATACATACTAATAGGTTTCCAAATGAAGAGGGAAAACCCTTTTTTCATTTTCACAGAGTAATAAGGCATGCTATAGATAATTGTTTAGCTTTATAGTATAAAATATAGAAATATAAGGCTAAGGGAACTATTAAAATTATGCAACCCATAGTAAAATCTATTAGGGCTCAAAATTAGGGTCAAATACACATAATTTACAAGTATTCTACAAGAAATCCATTTACTATTTAGGTTTTTTTTAAGAATAAATATATACGACATGTGAAAATAAATGAGGACATGGAGCCAAATGTATGCACAATTACATTTATTCAACACATAGGAATGATAAAGATAAATTTTATAAAGATATATATTTCCAAGATTTAATAGGACATATTATAGTAACAATTACATGTAGTCCCAAAGTTGTGGATACACTAGCTTTTATTATGAACATAGGGAATCAAATAAATGATACATTGGGTTAACAATGGTTGAAAGAAATGGAAGATAGTTGATAAGATAAAAAGTGTCTTACATTCAAATTCTAAGATATTAAAATTTGTATTATTCATGATGTGATTTATGGCAATTTTAGATTCAAAAAATGATCAACAAGGATCAAAGTTGCTTTATCCAAAAACTGCACATGAGGCTTCTTACAAAATAGAGAAACATGCTATACGCATACAAATAATTTAGAATAATGTAAAATTTAAGGCTAAAATTATAGATCATGAGTGGTATGATGACTATAATGATGATGACCTATGGGAATTTGACATAATTTAGTATCTAGAAGTTGATAATTTTGCACCAGATCTACCACTCGATTATCCACATCCCTTGGATATGCTATTTGATTCTTATAGTTATCATAATATTTTCATATATGAAAAAAAAAAAACCAAAAAACTTAGAAATATGAACCTATGCATGATTTGTATAGTTTATTTACATCAACTATTTTTTATCAGTATACTCAATATTTCTCCATATATCTAGTTTCTATCAAATATGCTTCACAAGTGTACATGAGTGAATTCAAAATATATAGTTTTCTATGCCCAAATATAGTTTTAGGTGATGATACTATCTTCAACATAGAAATTTCATAGATAAAACTTATCTACACATATAGTAACACACTTTGTTGTTGTCCACTTCCACCAGACTCGTCTTAGTAAACACAAGATATTAATTCTCATATCCAAACAAGTCACATGCCTCCTAAAACTTGTTTATATTATTACATAGGTTATATAATTATTGGTCATCTATGTTGTTCATACTTAAATTTTATACATTACACAAAATCTATCATTATTGCTCACTTACATTCACATTGTTATCTTACTAGATACTCGAGTTGCTAAATATAATATGGTAAAAAATACTAATGTAAATATATTCCATTAATCCATGCATGATTTTAATATTTGATTTATTGCTTCATGTCATGTGTGATATTTTTTTTTGGATTATGGACATTTGAAAATGTCCTTATTTGTGATTCTAAGACTTATTATTGTATACTTCTATGTGTGTGAGTGACATTTTAATATGTCCATTTTATGTAGCCCCTTGGCTTTCTCTTGCATGCTTTGTGTGTACTCTTTATATGAGTACACAATGGCCATGACATGTTTTTTCTCTTGTTTTATCACTTTTAGATGCCATGATGGACAATATGCATCTTCCCATTTTTCCAATGCCATTATCAATATCATGCATCCCTCTTGAATTAGCTTCATCCAACTTTCAATTCTTAGTTTTGGTCAATTTATCACTACATTGCTAATTGCTAACATCTATCTAGATAAGACAATGTATACACTTGGATTATACATGCATATTACATTACAATTTCACTCAACTTATCTATTGTGATGCCATACTCTCCAATGTTATCATTACTATTCCAGATTTAAATCATTTATATAACATTTTTTTTACATAACATTTTCTTTTGAATTTAGTTATTGTGTAGGCTCCACAACTCACCTCAAAAGAGGGGGCATACATAGTTCATTATCTTAGATACTAAGATAAAAAAATATAGTACAAAGACAAAAAAATACAAGTTTTTCTTAGTTGATCACAATTCATACCCAAATTTTACTTAAAAAGTAGTTTTAGACAATGACTCTTCATTTAGACAAAGGAACATGCCAATTGTGTCCATAGCAACATGATATTGTCCTAATAGTCAAAAAACAATAGTTTATATATATTTTTAGAGTTCCACTTAGTCTATAGATTATTTTTAGCATTACTTAGAAATAAATTTTAGAATTAGATATAGGTTTGCCTTAGAAATTAATCAATTTTGGGTCATCATGTGTGGCATTTTTTCAAGGTTATCAGATAATTTTTTGATTATAAAGTCACTTGATATTACTTAGTTAAAAAATATAATATACACCCAGATATCATATTGGGGGAATGTACACAATACATGACCAACCTTGCTCATTTTTTACACTAGTTGCATCGATGGAGTGAAAATGCTTGTCATTCTCTACACTATATACATCAGACTCAAATCATACTATTTTTCAATAATTTTTACTATAAAAGAGTCTTATTCAATTTTAATGGTTGATTCACCTTTTTACACCAATTTTATGCTAGTTTTTGCACCAAAATAATCTATTAGAATTCATAAAAGGATTCTAAGCTAATCTACCTACCTTTAGTTGTGTAATAATACAGTCAAGACCAACTTGAGTTTTTAAACACACTCTATTTTAAATAAGGATTGAGGAATACATAATCCATTCCAAGTTCATCAATGAAGAAGAAATATCCAGTCACTAGTTTTACAGTAGAAAATATAATGGTTCTCATACCCAATTAGGTGTATTCATTCCTTGTTAATATATTTATAAGTTTTCTTCTCTTTAATTCTTGATTTTTATATTAATTAAGGACTTATTTATAAATGTTTCATTGTAGGTTATGCCTGAATCACAATTCATCATGTGGCCTACATTAAAGCTTGTTAATAAAAAAGAGGAAAATGTAGACACATAAATTACAATTAATGTTGAATAAATGCTCTTGTGAACATCTTCTCAAACACACCTAGCTTAGGTTAATTCCATTGTCCTTAACCACCTTTCCTTCAATACTATGTAGATGACCTTTACTCTTAAGAACATGTTAAACTTAATATTAAAATTTCACATTTCAAATAGACTAAACTCATCCATAAAATGATCCAAAATTTGAGCTTAGATATCTATGATTTTTAGACAAGGATACTCTTTTAGGACTATCCTACCTATTGGTAGTAATTGAATCTGCCAACCATATCCTCCCACCAAACATAACTCTTTTCTCAAATTCAAATTTACGCAATGGGTCATCCCACATGTTTCATAAGCCCTATCCAAAGGAATTCTAAAATTATCACTATAAAATCACATTTTCAATTCATTTACCCACTAAAGTGAAAGATCATAACACTATTAAAAAACATAAAAATATTTATTGCACATTGAGAGCGAATTCCCTGTTTCTCCCAATTTTGAGTACATACAACCCTAATAGATATGAACTAAGTTTGCATACGTACCTAAGGTCATAAGTCATTTTTTAATCACATTAATCACATAAATAACAATTATTAGATTAGTCTTTCACACATAACACCATATCATGGGATAACTACATGGAGTTTGATCCCTCTATAGAGTATTGTTGTGTAGACAACACTCAACATAGGGGATATTGAGATATTCAAGAAATACATGGGAAAACTATTGACTTATTTTTTCATTTTATCCATTTGTCATTCATGGTATATTAATAAAGGGTTAAAATTAAAGAATAAGGTACATAGAAGCTTTCACAATATATTGAGCAACATAAATCCTACACACAGAGCCAACATATCAATTTTCACATAGAGATTAAAATTTTTACCAGATGCCAATTATACATAAATAAATAATGCATGGAAATTAGGTTGAATTAGCATGGCCTTATCCATAAACCCAATTTATGTAGAGCTATTCCCTTTAGCCTGCAATTTTCCACTTTACTTTCTCTTTGCTTGTAATCTTGCAAAATTCTCTTTTTCCAACACTAGACCAATTTGTCCAAATGGAAAAAACTATAACACCTAATTAAAACAATGTTTCAAAAAATATTAAACATTCTATCATCTAATCTCAGCCAACACAATCCACTTTTATCATTTATCATTCATGCATTTCCAACTTTCTACCTTTTCACTTAATCTATTCATTCCTAGTTCTTTGAAGCAATCATGAAACAATAGATATTGGTTTCCTCACAATAATTTATGGTTCATGTCACCTTAGAGGTGCCTTCCACACTATTTTTATACCTTTCAACTCACTTTATACCTTTCTACAATGCATCAAGACATTCAATATAATACTGCCCTACCCTTTTGATCAACACTCAGTCTATTTTATCCAAATGGACTAAACTTAGTTCCTTATTATCAAAGGTTTAAAAATTATCACACCTCATTACAACCATCTCAATCCTTTACCAATTTAGTTCATATCATTTCCTTTGTCACTTACAACTCTTACCCTATCATATAACCCCTTCTTGTAGCCCTTTTTACTTGTATTTCTCTCTGTACTACAAGGTACAAAAACATATTAGACAAATAATTAGGGTTTTAGATACCCTTTTTCATTTACCTTCTATTCACAATGTTATAAAATATAAATCTATATTTAAGCCACTTTTCTAATAGCTTCTTACTCCTTATTTAGGCCTTTTAGGCATCTAAACCCTATTTCCTAACTTAGTTCCCATTTTTTCATATTATAAAGTACATATCAATATTTTTATTTCAAAATATATTTACTTGACCCAACCCATTTCTACACACAAAATTTTAAATTATTTTGATGGTGGTAACTCACTAACATATGAAACCCTAATTTAGGGCTTACATGGCTTTGTTACAGGTTGAGAGCTAAATAAATCCATCAAGATTGTTTTATTAGGTTTAAAAAAATTATATTCACTTTATTAGGTATGTTTTGACCTCACCTAGGTTTTCCAAACATTGGTTAACATTCCCCAATATTATACTAAGGGTTTCTAACCCAATCTAAAAATTAATATTATGCATGGAAAGGTACTTCAAACATGTCTATACTCTTTAAGGGTTAACAAAATACATTTCTAAGAAATATAAACTAGAAAATAATATTAAAAATTATTTTCATTACTTACCAAATAACTTCCTACGCACTGGTAAATCTAATTGAATGGTATTTTCTTTCTTAATTCATACTTTCAATCCAAGCATCACTACTATTCATAGAACTCTGGCTTTGTTCATATAAATATTGGAACACCTAATTATTTCTTTAGCATCTCTTGAAAGTGATAATAAAAATCATTGATAAAAGTATTTATAAACATAAAGGGACTTAATCCAATATTTGAAGTCCTTTTCCATACCATAATTAACATACATTCTATATGCTAAACAAGAAACACAAGAAAATAGGGTCTCTGTCTGCCATACCTAGAGTAGGGTGTCATTTATTATCTCCTTAAATTCATAATATTAAGCATTAAATGACATTAAACATTTAACATCCACATTTTTCAAATGTCAAAAGACATAATACAATTTGAAACACATAACTCATGCCATACAAAACATATAGAGATACAACAGATTCATAGTTATGCATATTCTTTTTTTAGTTGGAACTCATAGACTTTGAAATCAGTCTATAAATTGATTTTAATTAGCAATAATTTATGTTTCCAATCTCTAGTCACCAAGTCCTTTACAAAAGTTTTGGTACAAACCCTTCACATTAACCATCTCATAGTTCATAAACACAGAAACACACAATAATGCAAGGTCACAAACTCTTTAATGCAACTCTAGTTCTAAGTGTAATATATCATTATGTAAAGATCATCACACATTCATTGGATGAAAAAAGTCCATCACTATTTTATTATTTAATATTTAGTTTAAAACAAATACATATTTACACAATCCTCATACATTTTCCTTGGCAGGCCTTCTTTTCTATATAGTTATGTATGCCCTATTTTCATCACCCTATATCTCTCTTCTACACACAATACTCACTATATATCCTTACTATATGATAATAGACTCTCAAGACAAACCCTATAACTATTTATTGAAATAAGAAACTTCCATCAACTTTTAAAACCCACATAGGGTGGTGGTTTTAACATGATTGCCACCTCACATAGTAACTTGAAACAAGACATTATAAACCATTTTATGACTCAAAAAAAACTCCAAAGACCTTTTAATAGACCTTAAATCTCATTTAGAACTTTATAATCCAATTAAAAATGTTTACCACTCAATTAGATTCCCTAATATAATATGAAAATTTGAACTTCCCCTTTTGGAGAGAAAACTGACTTGAACACAAATTCTAATTTGCTCCTACCTAAGACACATTCTAGACTATTTAAGAGCATTCCAAGATTACCCTACATCACTAATTAATCCATATTCTTGACTCATATTCATCTCACATAGTCACATGATTAGATCATAATCTCACTCTCAGTCCTGTATTCTTGTTTTCCAGATAAATTGTTTCATTCTTTCATTTTACCCTTTTAGAACATTTACAAATATAAAAAAATTATAAATTAAAAATAATTAATTTATTAAATATCATAATATTCTAATTTTATGCATAATTTTTTCATAATTAAGTCTTAAGCATTTCCTAATTTCACCATTTTTGATAAAACATGGAGGTGGAAACAAACTATGTTTGAATATATCTTGAAATTACTTATATGCCACAAGATTCATCATCTTGGATAGCATGGTCTTATACCATAAGTCATATTATTATATAGGATAATTGGATTCTTGTTTGAGTTGTTCAATCTAAGCATATGAAATATTTTCACTCATATTAATTGATAAATTCCCAAGGAACAAATTTGAGAAAGAGTTGAATGTATGGACTGTCTAATATGGTAAATCATAAAACCATATTAAAACATACTCTTTTAAACTTCTAAAAAATAACTTGGTCAACAACCTATCATTAGATGCATAGTCCAAACATGTTGTATGAAATGCTCTCAAGTGTTTCTTGGGGTCACCTTTTCTATCATACAATGTAAGTTTAGGTGCCACAAAACAAATTGGTAAAGGATATGATAAATAAATTGAGTATGCAATAACATTTTTGAATCAAATGCTTGGGTAAGTTTTAAATAACTTTTTTCTATTTTCAACACCTTAGTTTGAAAAGCTAAAATAGTTTTCATAAGGGATTATACATCAGGATTAGAATGTGTGCTAAACAAAGCTGGAGTCACAAATAACTAGTAGGAATTGAAATATTAATATATTGAAACCCTTTGGTTTCCCCCATAGTATATGGTATTATGATATTTTTATCTAGTGATATAGACAAAGGCAAATAACCAATACCAATATAAGTCTTAAAGGATTGGCCTTCAAATTATTTCTTGATTTCCTCTCTAACAATTTTTATGAACACATCTTGCATATCTTGATTCTTTGAAAGAAACCCTTGTAATTTTATTTTATATATGTCATCAAATATATTAAATTATTCTTCCATCATGTTGTTATCAACTAAAATATTTAAATGCTCAACATGAGTTCCACTTAATCTCACAATTTTACTAAGATAGGTAGAAATAAATTTCTTAGATTGTAAAAAGATTATATAGAATATTATTGTTAATAAATAATTTACCAAATATAAAAACCTTAATATAATAATTGGAAATAATAAAAATATATAAATAAACCTCATTAATAATAAATGGAGGTCCCTAGATAATGGGAAAGGCATACCTCATGTTGTAATAATGGAAACTTAATTGGTCTTATTTTGACTTTAGGCTTTACTAGAGTTTGCTATGGATGTAACGACCTAGCCTCCCTCTTCCTTTTTGGGATGATAAGTTTTTCTTATGAGCTTATCAAAGTTATTTGTCACTTTAGTGATCATGGAATTTTTCACCTGATCATGTAAAAGAATGACTTTGGCAAGATTCTATGTGCTAGTTCTAATAGACCAGTTGATCCCTACTTCGATCCAACTAAGGTCTTCTTTGGATTCCTAAAACCATAGTGTATTTTTTGATAGGGAAAATGAAATTTTCCTCCAATATAAGAATTTTGGTCACTCTATTTCTTATTGTCTTGAGCACAATTATGTTCATGATTGTTTCAAAAATTTGAAAGGCCTCTACTTCCCTCAAAAATTTTTGGAACTCGATGGGGAAATCCTAAACTATTCTCCTAAATTTTTGTTGGAAAAAATTAGTGACTAGAATATTTTACAATTAATTCTAGATTTTGATCATTTGTGGTTTCTCTTATATTTAGTCTTGGTTTATTTTTTAGTTTGGTCCTTTTTATCTAGTGCATTTGAATGTGGGAATCAATTTAATCCCTACTCATTCTATGGTAATTTTTTGCTTCTCCTCCTTTCTCTTTTTGGTTTTGATAATGGGTCTATTTTTTATTCTTAGGAAGACTCGAGCCTCCTGATATGCCAAAGACTGAATTCCACACCATTAAAAGGTGAGATTACATTAATATAAACATATATGGTTAGAATTTTTATTATTCAATCAATAAATGGGTTCACCAATGTGTTTTTATCAATATTGTAGATTAGGAAATTAATACAATCTAATTTATGATAAACTATTAGGTAAATCAAAATGTTAAAATATACAATAAATCACATACACTAATATGTAACTTAATATTTTTGGAAATATAATAAAAGGAGAAAGTACCAAATAATAATGACTTAGATGGAAATTAGATAATGCACTGTGATTATGATTATGTAATTGACTAGGTGACTAAATAAGGTCATTATGAATTAGGAACATGGATTCACATTTTCTTGGGATAAGGTCATACTATATAGATTATGTCATTCCATGATAGTGTTTTTAGGGTATGTAATTATCCAATAGAGGTTTCACCCTTTGTGTAAAAATGGGTTTGTGTGATTTCACCTATGAGTCATATATGTGAGATATGAGGCATTTGATTCTTTGTTCAAGACATTGCATACCTTCTTCATTTGGAACCCTAAATCAATAGAAAATAATGAATAAACAAAATAAATGAGAAAAAGGGATTAGTGGATGAAGTTATGATTGACCTGAACACCCCCTATGTTGAGTGCTACCTATATACCAATACTCTAAAGAGGGATCAAAGTCCATCTAGTTATCCCATGATACAATGATGTGTATGAAATATTAGTGTAATGCTAGATGTTACTGTAATTATATCCTTGAACAATGACCTATGACATTAGAGCTATATGAAGAATTATTTTAAAGATACTTAAGCTATGTGGACACTGAATTAGGAAGAATATATGCTTTCCTCTTAATGTACAACTAGATATTCTAGTTTTTTTTTTTCATTATGTGAGTCTCTAGTGAGAAAATGGATAGAAAATGTAGCTTTATAGTGATCTCTTTGAAAATTAATCAAATGGGACTTGGAAAACATGCAGGATGACTCACTAGGTGGATTTAAATTAAGAAATTAGCCATTGCTTGGTGGGAGGATGTGTCCATGAAAATCAAACACTATATGTGAGCATGATAGTCCTAAAGGAGTGACCTTATATAAGGAGAAGATACATTTAAAATGGAAGTATGGAAAATTTTGATAATGAGTTTAGGATAATTGTAATGAATAATAGGGACATAATGTATCATAGTTGCTCAAGCATGGTCATCTACATATAATTAAAGGAATAACAACTTAGAGCAATGAAATTTGGCATGAACTAAGTGTGTATAAGGAGATGATCATAAGTGCATTATTTAGAATTGAATGTTAATTTTAGTGACTGCATAATTTAATTTTTAGTTAAATCAAATTTACATTTAGGTTTAAGCTTAAATTTCATATATGAAAATCTATATAAATCTCTTATGTTTTATACCTATTAAACATATATTCACATGTTAAATAAAAAACAAGGTAAAATATATTAGTGAACTCGTGCATTTTTAATTTTTTTTTTTAATTCTAGGAATTCAATTGAATTCATGATTCCCATACACTAAAGAGACTTTTGATCATACTTTACTAGATTTTATTGAGTGTGATCTATGATTTATCTTTGAACTCAATGGTTTAGATTGAATTCCTGATTTCCATACAAAAATATCTTTCATTTTATTTGATTTCAATTTCTTTTTCTTAATTTTTATAAACGTGTTCTGGCATTTGTAAAAATCATAGGAGTTATCAAGTTGGGTGAAGTAGTCTCTAGTTTTACTTGAGTCATGGTGTGAGGGGTACTACTCTAATACTCAAGCTATTAGATCAAACATTACATGGAATTTGGTTTCCATGTACCTCATGGTATATAAAAAACACACATGGTTTTTATTTTCAACCATAGGAAGCCTCACATCCATTTGTTTTTTTAGTGAAATTATAAGTGATTAGCCTCAGGAAGTTAATATCAACATACCTTAGGCATGATATGGTGAAGCTACGTGATGGTGAAACCCTCCATAGTTAGTGCCCCTATGTCCCTTGTTCATTATTTATGCATGGGATTTGTATATTTGAGAGCCTACAAAGAAAACACAACCCGCTGAGTTACACTCCTAATATAATTTACAAATTCAAAGTTTCAAAATCAAATCATGGTAATAATGAATACATTTTATTATATATTTTGAAGTTCTTCCTTAATTTCTATGTAGCTTTCTAAGGTGTTTTTTGGATTCACTATACATTTTCATTAGTCAAATTTAAATATCATAAAAAGGATAAAATTGGTAATGTATAATCTAAAGCCTTCATCGATTCATAATATTTAAATATCTAATATGAGTTACTAATTATCATCAACAGGTGCCAAATGATGTGCATGATTCATTTGAATCATCTCACCCTTATACCTCAAGGTTATCTCACTCATTTTCCTACTCCCATTATTCATCCATGACTTATATTAGATTCCAATGTTCATACAGGAGATTAGGTTCCTCATCCTTTGGAAAAAAATGAAGGTGGTCAAAATGTTCTTCCTTAACCCACTCCACAACCCACCAAGTAGGCCGATAAATCTAATGGGTATGATATCATCAATCAAATATAAAATAACCCTACTAAAAATTTCAATTTTAGAGTTGTTAAATATATCGATAATTTGCAATGATATCTTATATGAAATATTGTGCGATGCAACTATTCATATTGATACACAACTAACACAATTTGATTCTATAATGAATACAATCAAGGATATAGAAAATGTCCTCACATTTGATAAGTAATACCTACCTCTAAATATTTTCATAGATCAAGATATCCCACTATTCATTCAATTTCAAGTGCAAAAAAAATAATCAAGCATGTGTTGATCAACAATGGTTTAGGGATGGATATTTTAAGCTATGATTTATTGCAATAATTGGGTATCAATATGAGTAGTTTAAAAAAATTAGATAGAATATTAAGGGTTTTGATAATATTCTATGCCAAATAATTAGAACTATCATATTAGATTTACTAGCAAGTATTAAGATGGTTCCTACTATTTTTCAAGTCATGCCTAAATAGTTACACTATAACTTACTTTTAGGGTGACCATGGATTCAAGATATGGAGGATTTATCTAATATGAGTTATTAATTATCACCAACAAGTGCCAAATGATGTGCATGATTCATTTGAATCATCTCACCCTTATACCTCAAGGTTATCTCACTCAGTTTCCTACTCCCATTATTCATCCATGACTTATATTAGATTCCAATGTTCATACGGGAGATTGGGTTCCTCATCCTTTGGAAAAAAATGAAGGTGGTCAAAATGTTCTTCATTAACCCACTCCACATCCCACCAAGTAGGCCAATCAATGTAATGGGTATGATATCATCAATCAAATATAAAATAACCCTACTAAAAATTTCAATTTTAGAGTTGTTAAAGATATCAATAATTTGCAATAATATCTTATATGAAATATTGCGCGATGAAACTATTCATATTGATACACAACTAACACAATTTGATTCTATAATGAATACAATCAAGGATATAGAAAATGTCCTCACATTTGATAAGTAAGACCTACCTCTAAATATTTTCATAGATCAAGATATCCCACTACTCATTCAAGTTCAAGTGCAAAAAAAATAATCAAGCATGTGTTGATCAACAATGGTTTAGGGATGGATATTTTAAGCTATGATTTATTACAATAATTGGGTATCAATATGATTAGTTTAAAAAATTTAGATAGAATATTAAGGGATTTGATAATATTCTATGCTAAATAATTAGAACTATCATATTA
Source organism: Torreya grandis (assembly GCA_037957365.1). Classification (NCBI taxonomy): domain Eukaryota; kingdom Viridiplantae; phylum Streptophyta; class Pinopsida; order Cupressales; family Taxaceae; genus Torreya; species Torreya grandis. The sequence goes on from JARHVA010000483.1 coordinate 2,560,144, forward strand.
GATTTACTAGCAAGTATTAAGATGGTTCCTACTATTTTTCAAGTCATGCCTAAAAAATTACACTATAACTTACTTTTAGGGTGACCATGGATTCAAGATATGGAGGATTTACCTTATAAATTACATATATGCATCAAATTTATATATGATGAACATTAGTATACTATTCCTATAGATGATAACCAATTCAAACATTAGGCTAGGAATGGATGACAAATAAATAACTTGGATTTTATGTAAACTAAATTTATTGCATTGAATGAATGAAAAGAGATTGAAATATATAGCTAAACATGTGACTATTCATTTCATATTCCAAGAAGACCATTCATCTTCCTATCTAGACTATCTATCTACCACTATGAGATAAAATTTATACAATTACTCTTGGGATTAAAAATATATGTATAATAATATTACATACCCCTAATCTATAGGGGTTATTATGAGACCAAACATGCGTCTGAACTTTTAACAATTTTCTCTTCCAAGTGATTTTGTCAAGATGTCTCTTAGTTGCTCTATATTAGGACAATGTAGCAATTTTACACTTCGATATTTCACATAATGTTGAATAAATTAAATTTGGTGTTGATGTGCTTAGTTTCATCATTTGAATTAAAAATGTGCTATCAACATGAGAATGCTCATGTAAATATGAAATAACCCTTCTATTCTAAAAACATTCTTTGGTTGCATCTAAAGCTAACATGTCTATTTTTGCTAAATAAATAAATTATACTATTGGTTCTTTGACTTCCAATTGAAAACTATTGTCCCAAATTCATTAGAAAACCTAAAGTATATTTTCAGTCTTCAAAATCACTAGCATAGTAAATTTTTTAATATCAAACCAGTTTGAAGACTCCTTCCTTGACGTATTTGAGCCCAAAATTTTATGTTGCTTTGAGATATCAAAGGACTCTTTTTTCTATTACTTAATGAACTTATATGGGTTGTTGCATATATTGAGAATAACATCAAGTACAAAAGAAATATTTGGTCTATTTGTTGTCACATAGATCAGACTTCCAATGAGCTATTTATATTTAGTAACATCTATTAAATTTGTTGTATTTTATAATATCAATTTCATATTTTATTTTATGGGCATACGAAGAAGATTAAAACCTATCATTTTGAATTTGCTTAGAATTTCACTAATATATTTAAGTTGAGTGATGAATTTTATTTTTGAGTCAATTTAATACCCAAAAAGTAATGAAGATAACCTAGATATGTCATTTCAAAACCTTTGATCAACTCTAATTTTAATTTTGCAATATATCTCTCATTATTTCCTATTATGAGTAGATCATCCACATACACCACTAGAAATACAATTGTTTTTAAAAAAAGAGTTGCATCTTCAAAATAAAATAAAATTTAAGGTTATTTTTAGGAGATGCTCAACAAGTTTTTCTTACCATGCTCTTGTGGCATGTTTCAAACCATATAATTTTTTTTCTAGCCTGTACACTTTGTGCTCTTGGATGTTTACTATAAAAAATTCATGCTAAATTATCTACACATTATATTTGAGATAAAAATTCAAAAATGAATTTTTGATGTCCATTTTGTGAAATTTCCATCCATTATGAGCTTCTAAACCCGACATGGTTTGAATGTTAGTCCATTTTATTATTGGTGCAAAGGTTTTGATGTAGTCAATTCATTTTTATAGTAAATCCATTTGAAATAAGCCTTGTTTTGTGATTGTCAAGTGATCCATTTGTTGTGTTTAGGTTTAGAAATAATCACTTGAAAAAATTAGGTTTACAGCTAATTAGAAAATCAACTAATTTTTAAGTTCCATTTTTGATCAATGCATCATACTCATTTTTATTAGATTTCTCCATGCATCAAATTTTTTATCTTGTTTGAAAGAAGTGGGTTCAAAGTAGAAAAAAACATAAACTTATTATTCCATAAAGTATTCCAAGATAATATTTTCTATCTTATCTTGAATTTAATCTAGGAACTTGTCTAATTTGTGTATGGTTGTGTGTGTACTCCTAGTGCCTAAATTTCAAACCTCATCAGGTCTAACATATTTAAATGTCTATTTAGTGCATTTTGATTTAATTTTATAAATATATTTTAGGAACACATGTGCCTTATTTTACTAATTTTAAGCTTTTTAATTTTTTGACATCAGACCATTTTGTGATGAAGTTTCACTTTCATCTACAAGGGGAGTGTTATTTTTATTTGAAAAAGTCAATAATGATTCAACTATTTATCAATTATAGGTTCTCCCTTCATTATTTATAACCTCTATATAAACCTACTTGAAAACATCAAATTTGGATTTTTTATCAATTCAATTCAATTCAATTCTTGTTTTTTTGTCCTTTGTAGTTTCAAAAAATAAAACATCTCTTGTGATGAGAACTTTCTTGTATTTATCATCAAATCACATGTATGACCTAGAAAACTTTCAGTATCCTATGATGAGAAATTTATTGCATTTATATTCAAATAGTATGTATTACTTTTAAGACTTTGAGTATCCTAAAAGAATGCATTTATGACTCACATTCTTGGTTGTTCATTTTCTCCTTGGGAATCAAGGTGTAGCATGGGGATCTAAAAAATCTAAAGATGTCACAGTGAAGGAAGATGATGACACTAGACTTAAAATAAAGTATTAATTTGTAAGTTTTTTAATGGTGTCCTATTTTTGATGTATACTTCTATTTGAGTGGTTTCTGAGTATAAATTTAGAATTATTGCTTTAAAATACACTATTTCCCAAATAATATTCATCACAATTATGTTCATCCCCTCAACTACTCCATTTTATTGACAAATGTAAGGGATTGTGAGATGATGATTGATTAAATTATACTTTATATAGGTTTCAAACACATTTGAATTTAATTCACCACCATTTTTAGTCTTGAGTGTCCCAATGTGAGATTGGGATCCATTAGGATTCTAATTTTTCTTCAAAAAATATATCCAAGTCATTATCCTATAGTGATTAATGAACAACTTAAGTAATTATAATGACCAATAGAAATAATTGGAAGATAAAATATATCATAGTGAACAAATTGTAATTTATTTTTTGATTTCTATTATGAATTTTTAAATGGTTCCCTTTTGTGCTTGGCCAATATGTGGGTTTCATATTTTTAATGGTTTTGGAAGGTGTCAAAAAACACACAACACCATTTTTATATATTGTGTAGATGTTATCATAGTGTGTCTACTAAGCTATGATGTTATATATAAGAATTTATAACATTTATTCTTCAACAAGATGAGAAAAATATCTCGACACTGAGTGCTCAGGCTTGAGTTTTAGTAAATTTTATTCCCTATATCCATTTAAAATAATTGTGTTATCACATTTTATTTTAAATTTTACCTCTACATCACCCAAAATAATGGAATGACATTCTTGTCAAATGAGAAAAATAAAAAACAAGTTTATTTTCAACTAAGGGAGGTATAGTATATTTTTAAGAATGAAGTATAGAGGTCCTGGTGACTTGAGTCAAATCAAACCTTTTTCTTGAGGTCGTATAATTGTTTTATCTACCAAATAAACTAGAACAAAAATTTAATCATGAAAATCTTAACATAAATCCATTATAAAATTAATATGTTGCATGACATCAATGTATATAACCTAAACATTTTCTAAGGTTAAACTTTCTAAAGCATTATTTGCTTTGTTAGAGATGGAAAGAACACATTCAAAAAACAAACTATGTTGAATCTAGTCTGGAGTTTTTATTCTTATCCTTTTCTTATTTTTGTTTTTTGTAGGCTTAAATTTTGTCCCATGATGTTTTTAATTCATTTTTCTCATGACTTCATTTCCTTTCATAAATATTTCAAAACAAATGTTATTTTTCATTTTACTTTTCTTAATGTTGACTATTAATTTTTATGAATTTTCCACTTTGCCATTTATTTTTCCATTTGCATTTTAAATTTCATACATTCTTGGAATAATTTCCATTTTTATTAGCATACAATTCTCATATGGACTCTATTTTTATTCCAAAGGATTTTTCTCTTTCACACATCTTCTCAACTAGTTAATAAAATGTGAGTCTTCAATAGATTGCTTGCTTGCAAAGACTCCAAGAATGTTCAGTATTTAGGAAGAAAATAATCTATTAAGGTGATCATATACACAATAATTATTATACTAATTACATAAACATTATGTTTTATTTTATGTATTCAAAAATCCAAGCTCATGACATCACCATTTTTCAACTTAAGATCGAATAGTTTAAATTTAAATAATATGAAATCCAATCTTGAGTGAGAATCATACATGTCATTAAATTTATGAAATGATTCACAATAAGTGTTTCACACCTATATATGTTGAAAAACCTTTGCATTAAGTAAGTCCCTCATTAAGGCCAATGATTTTGAATTCTTTTACTTCCAAGATGGTATCTCCTTTGCTTCTTTAGGTTTAACAAATTTTTAATCTTTGTCACATATATTGAACCAAAAGTCATTGAATATGAGTGTATTATCCACCTATCTTGACCATTCTAATCTAGTATATTTATCATTAAGGGTCATGATAATAATAGATTTTATTGAATGCATATTTATTGTATCAGGAGATGGAATCATTCCTTATCACTCTAAAAAGGTCCCATTTTCTATATACCACTTGAATGATATAAAAAACCTCTTTATATGATTACCATTCCTATATACCCATCAATATGTAGAATAAGATCATGCTTTATATATACTTGGCATTACATGAAATAGATGTTAAATCACACTAGATTAGAATGCTATGTGGTACTTAGGTAGTATGTGAAAAGTATTTTCTCTATCTACAAAACTAACTTAACTAGAAGTCCTTATATTTAGGCATGATAATCCTATATACTTGGAGTATTCTTGATTTTTAGATTTATGTCTATCTATAGTCATAAATGGTTAATGAAGGGAATGGATAAATGAAAATTTTCCTTATTTATCACTAGAGTTTTATATGGACAATGCCATAAATGCCTTTGTTGCAACTATATTAGGCTATAAGTGTTGTAGCAATCACCATGACATGAATAAAAAACATGAACCAAAGGCACTATTGATACTAAACATTGTGATTTTGTTTGTGTTTACATAATTTGATTTGTTTCTTAAATTTTACTTAATTTTTCAAAAATAAACTAATTTTTGTTTTTTAAATGACTTATTTATTATCTTTGAATAATTCAAAGAAAAAAATATTTATTATTACCTTGAGGGAATTTTTTCAATTAAAAGTTAGATTTTAATGAAAACTAAAACAAAAGGTTTAAAGTAAATAAACTTATCAATTTATTAATTCCTTGGTATTTGGTGCCATGTGGAAGGTGATTAGAAATGAACCACCTTAGTTTCAAGTCTTATTACAGTTCCATGCATGCATATGAATAACTAAATTATTTATAAAAGTAGATACACAACCCATCAACTATTCCATTTAGTCCTAAATCAGCCATATGTAGTAAATTATACCTCAAACTACCATGCAATAATATAAAAAACAAGTATAAAGTGAATTCTAGGTTCCAAAACATGGTTGAACCAATTAATATGCCATGTAATCAACTGAGCACCATTCTTTAGTCAATATAAAATGCCTTGTTATAAACCTAAATGCCTATTGAATTTATGAATCAACCAAAAATGTAATTCATAAAGAAGATAATATGCCAAACAAGTTTCTTCAACAAATAAATATTTGAAATGCCTTCTTTCTAGTTGTAAAATAATTATTCACACATAAATACTTAAAAAACACATATCAAAACAATTGAATGCAGTATTAGTAGACATAATATAGTCATGAAAAATAGATTAGATTAATTTTAAATGATTTAATTGGTTGAAAATGAAATTTACAACATGGAGGAAGAATGGAGAGAGAAAAAACCTAAGCTTTGATACCAATATTAGGCTAGGAATGTATGACAAATAAATAATGTGAATTTGGTTTAAACCAAAGTTATTGCATTACTTGAATGAAGAGAGATTAAAATATATATATCCAAACATGTGACTATGCATTTCATATTCTAAGAAGACTATTCATCTTCGTATGTAGACTATCTATGTACGAATATGAGACAAAAGTTATCCTACACTTACTCTTAGGATTAACATGAAAATGTACAATGATATTCTATCAGATATTGAAAAATTACTTAATCAAAATTTGAGGATCATTATATTATACCACTTACACAACCCTCCCACTTGATATTATGCATATATATGAAGTGGGTGAGTATAGTGCAAGAAAAACCAAAGTACCCACCATAAGAATTAAATAAGATAAGAAAAATCACTACCAGTCATTATAAAACAAACAAAATCTTAGATCTACCTCTTTTGATAAATACAGCAGATCCTAATTATATAATTACATATTGGTATGATAGTGATGATGATGATATGTAAGATCTAATATATGACAACTTTTGTAAGCTAAATTTCAATCCCATTAACCCAGAGGAGTATTTGTCTCATACTATATTCACACCTATAAGAATTGGAACATATAAAGATAATTCATATATAGCAAAGAATGAAAAATCAAATATTAATACAAAGAAATAATATTCCTCAACAAAATAAAGGTTACAATTAAAGATAATAAATATATTTAGAGCATAATATTAGTTCACAATAATATAAAAATAATATTTGAGATTTATGTCTAAGGGTTACATCACTTGAGGATAATATTGCACATAATTACAACCCTCAACATACTGTAATTAATATTTCACCTTTTAAATAACAAGCACAAGAAAAGCACAAGGGATAATATGAAAAATATAAATATTACATAAAGGATAAATAAAAAGGGAATAAATTGATATGGATAATTTACTGCAAGAGCAAGCACAAAAGAGAACTTGAAAAAACAAAATCAAGATAAGAAAGAAAACATCCTCAAGAAAGGGTTTCTCACAAAATAAAATAAAAAAGACAAAAAATAAGGTTAAGGTGGTTCTAAAGGAGGCAACTAAAAAGTTTTCTTCATATCTAGATACTTTGATCTTAGTCTTCACATCAATGGAATGAAATGTAACTAGGTCGATATTTCCTCTTTTTATAGAGACACTATATGTATCATGCCACTTAATCAATATCTTGGGTATGCCAAATAACATTTGGGTAATATTACTAGGCCTCAATATTTTATTGTATCCATTAATATTATAGTAACACTTGGGCTAAAAATGTGTTCTTATAAATTTCAAATCAACCCTACCTTAGATTGATGCAATGCAAAACTAGGAAAATCATGGTAGAGATCAATGGGGGAAACATTGGGTAAACATAATGACTAAGTCACACTTGAGTATGGAGATGCAATGGTCACTATTTAAAGATAGGATGGACATATAGAGAAAGAAAAAAAAAGAAAATATATCTTCAACTAACACTTCAAAAAAACTACTATAATCACAACAAAGGCACATGATACATCACTCAAGTCAAACCAAAATAAATCAAAAAATTCAATACCACATGATGGTGCATTTGGTTTTAGATATGCAAAAAAAATCAATGATAAGAGTTTCATACCATAGTTTTAGGACCAATACTATTATTATAAATATGCAAAATATTGGCATGATACTCCCTAAGACATAAGACCTACATATCAACATCCAATCTCAATTGATGGCTTAATAAAAAATTTAGCGGTGATTACATATGGTACATAGGAACTCCATGAAAAAGTCCCATCAACCAAGTCATTGGTTAAGATTTAATATATTACATTGTAAATATATTCCTCATATTTACTCATTCACTTTATTATTTGGTATTCACACACGTGTTCATATGTTCTTACATAATACTTTTTTTCTAGCCCTTAGCTTTTTTTATTTGACCATTTCCTTTTGACTGCATATCCTAATTTGAATGTATCCAAATAAATTATAATGCACATATTTTTTGGTATAATACTTTATCATTATATTCATACTTATATTCCATTTTAAATTACATGCTTTCACACTCTTAATTATACATACTGCATGAGAATTAGGGGCATGCAAATTTTTATCTCCATATATGATATTAAGCTACATTGTTGCAATACACATATTCAATGGGGGAATATGGGTTGCCTTCACTTTATCCATAATACCATGATAACACATCTAGTGCACATTATTCATTTACATATGTTACATAACGTTGGAATCCATCTAATTGTTTTATGTTTGAATCATTGTTATTTTCCCATGTACATATATCAAAAATATAAAATAATTCAAAAATGTCAAAAATACAAAAACATTCAAAATATTCTCAAAATAAAAAATTAGGACTTGAGCATGAAATTAGTTGCTACTTTACTTATTTACATATGTTATTTATCACATTTATAGTAGATATCATACATACACACATAAATTTCATGAGGTATATAAGTGTGATGCATGACATACATATCTACATGGATTCTTAGATGTTCCTATAGACACTATTTATAAATTATATAATCCCTCTATCTTGTACACTTGGGAAACACATATCATGTATGTACCTTTAGCTTCTATACCTACCTAATATCAAAAGGCTCACATACACTATCTATAAATGCTTATTTATTATCTATTAGTCTAACCAATGTTATTTTGATGACCTATCATGCTCAAAATTTATAAACCTGCTTATCATCTATATCTACAAGTTTTGGACTTCTGCCTATTTTATATCTATTCAGACACTTGTGTCCCAATTAAACACCTACATTAACATAAATGTCTATATCCAACACAAGTGTCTTGTGCCTTAAAGTCATCTAATTTACAAATGAAACATATTTCTATGGTTAGCCTAAGTGCTTTAATGTGAGATCTTCTCAAAAGGGGTTGGTATAAATACAAGATTAATACTCATTATTTCCCACATATAAACTTATTATCTACTCACAAGGCACCATACCAAAGGCATTCAATCAATCACTCAAGTGAGAAAATATTCTATATTTTCTACTATTTCCATATAAATCATAGGGACATCATATGTACAAGTCTGAAGTACTGAAGGAGCATCCCATGAGTGGGATTTTCTAAGTTAAAAATTAGGTCACTCTATGTACTTGCTTATCACACATTGCATGATATGCATACAAGCCAACATGTAGAGATAATTACATAAGTTTGAGGTATTTTTAATAGTATTGGATATGTAGGAAACACTCATTATAGAGGGGTTTTTGGGGTAGCTCAACACCATGTGCCCACTAACCCATTTTACCATAACCACTATGAAGATGAAGAACTAAGGTTTTTATATTTGACAAGGAGTGATAGTCCAGGACCTATAATTGAATACACCAGAGTGAAGGTGACATAGAACTCAAAAGCATCCAAATGGTCATATCCAGTTCAATAAGTATTTTGTATTGAACACTTATGTCTGAGTCAAACAAAAGTGTTGATGCAACCATCCTAGGTTGATGAAAGTGTCCACTATAATAAAACTATAATTTATAGAATTAGGTGACTAATCTAGAATCCATACCCTATCTATTCCCTTCATATTTCATATCTAGATTTGTATTATCATAAGAACTAGCTAAGTATATTGTTTTCATTTTCATTAAAACATCTAGCATAGATGCACCTTATATTTTTAGCATATCTTAGCATAATAAATTTAGTATATGTTTATCTAAGTTTTTTAATTACTTATCCTAATTTAGATATAGTCTATCATCCTTGTGCCCTAGGCTATCTCTACCTTGTTATCCCTAGAATACCTAATATATATTTTAGGGTTAAACAAATAGAAGCCCTTCTACTTAGTTTCTATGCCTATACCAGGGGCATCATATTCTAAAGGTTACATTATCATAACTTATATATATCTATGACCTTTCTAACATGTTGAGCTACATATCTTACAAGTTTCTTTCTAATTACTATTAGATTACATTATGCTACATGGATATGTTACTTTTATATAATGTGACAATGATACATATGGATATTAGAGACTAGTTTTCACTTATGCTATGCTTCTTTGATGTTGTTACCTTTCTACTTGATAGGATAGAGGTTGATTTCTTATTATGTGTGACCACTTGGTCTTGTGTGCATGACATATTTATGTCCCTTGTTTGAAAAATTATAAATGTCCTTTGTGTATGTCCCTTGGCCTTGTTTTTTGCAAGATGTTCATGCCCATTATTTGTGGACCTCAGCATTATGTGTGAAATTGCATGAATTTATTTTGTGTTGTGATTGTTGTGCATGTTGAGATTGATTAGTGGTAATATGATCCATAAAATTCACTTTTACTATGTAGTCTTATTCAAATATGGTTACTCTATTATATGCCCCATTGATAAATATATATAAACATGACATTTGTATGCCTAAAATATAATATGTTACATACATACTTCAATTAAAATTACATTACTATGATGACATACTATCCATATGATGGCATAATGCTACATGATTATATCTATATCACATGACATAATTAACTCTTCTTTTGAGAGGAGTGACTTGAAAACTACATCCTTCATCTCAAAAGGGGTTTATTATAGTGGGATTGTATAAATATATCCAATCCTAAATTAATATAAACATAATATTTTGGATATAATACAAGTTTTATATATTCAAAATATAGGTTTTAAAGATTCAAAATATAGGTTTCAAAGATTTAAATTAATTAAAAAATCAGATTTCATGATAGAATACATGTTTCAAAGATTCAAAGTAATTAAAAAATTAGACACATGATATATATTGGCACATTGATACATATTATGGGGGAAATCAATGAATATGCACTCAATTTAAAATAAATTGAGTACAATATCATAAACTTGATTACATATGCATGGGCATATGTAAAATAATTACAAGAAAAAAGTTACAAGTTTCAAATACAATACAATTGAGCATATAGATCCATGGAATTCTATATCATTTTAAAATATATTTAGGAGGCATGATACTGATTAATGCTCACATACACATATTTCAAAGTTTAAAAGGCATGATACTAGTTCATGCACATATGTAATATGATACAACTTACATATTTAAATGAAAATGGCTATTATTTCAGGTCAAATCTATTAGCACTATGATCATCATAGAGGCATGCATATTTTTCATTATTTTTATCATGAAAATATAATATAGATTCATCTACAGTGGAGTGATTAATTATATTATGGTTAATGTATGTTTGGGACTAGTGATACTCAATAGCCTTAACATTACTTCTAGTGAACCTATTGTGTGGTTCTATCTTCTTGTATGGGTGATGTAAGTTTGAATCTAGTGACAATCAACAACATTATAATCACTTCTTTAAAACCCATCATGGTTCCACCTTTATTTTATTAGTACATTAGATTCTTCTCCTCATTTATGAGAGTTGAAACATTTATATTTTAACTCAATGGATTGATTAGTCATTAAAATTTAGGACTTAATCACTTTCAATTTACAAATGGTTCAAACATGAAGAACCATATCTCTATGTTAAAAAAAAAAAAGGGAAATGTTTCTCCATGGATTCATTATGATTTTATAAATTAATAAGAAATATGTTTTAATCTCCTTATAGGTTTATCCCTTCTTTTCTCTCATTTCAATTTTAAAATTTAAAAGTTCATGTTTTTCAAATTTAAAATATGAGCAATGACTACTTCATATAATTTTGCATGGTTTACTAAAATGAGTTCCCTATACAATTTTAGTTTCCTATCAAATTCAAAATGTTGTACATACTCATGTTTTTTATTTCATTTACTCTACTAATTTGATTACTGGACTAAAGGAGTGGGATGTAGATACTTGAATTTGGTCACATGTACTTCAATTTTTTTAATTCTTGATGCATTTTAAACCACTTAACTTGTGCCCAAATGCATGAATATTATTCATAATTTCTTTAAGCCATTTACCTATAAGTGGTCTTGACCCCTTTTTCACTATCACTATAATACAATAATTTCCAAGTTAAAATATCAAACCTCTTTATATAACTCTCAAACTACATCTAACCTTAGGATAGCTGTCCTTGATCTTTTGGGACAGGTCTATGCTAGGCACACAAGTATGCACCTATGGAGATATACACCTAATGTGGCCTCATCCCCATGCCAATTAATTACTAATTTCCAAATTAAAAATATTCATCTAAGTTTTTCACATGTTTTTCAATGTTGAATAAAATAATTTTCAAAAGGTTTCACTATAATTAAAAATAAAATACCACTCATTATTCTTATCTTGGAACTTTTTAAACACTTATACACTACTGTATATTGAGAAAATCTTTCCTATTCTTCAAAAATTTAATATCATTCATTAGGAGCAGTCACAATCCAAGTCTAAAGCATTTAAAATTAAGTCAAGAGATAAAATTGTCAAGTATAAAAGCCAATTATCTAGCTAAATACATATAATCAATGAGAAAAATTTCACAATAACTCTATATGGAAGAACTACATGTGGGTTGATTCCCTCTTCACAATATTTGGATATGTAAGGTAGACGTCAATCATCCAAGGGGATGATTGAGCCCATCCCATTACACTTCCCCTCTCTTTTTTGTTAGTTTCTAGCTTTCACAAGTACCTCTATGGTTTTAATAGAAAAGAGAGATAAAAAATGATCTTTGTGCGATAGCTACATAATATAAATATATCAACTCACTTACTAGAGACATGCATAAAATGAAGAATAATTAAAATTTCATCATAGTCAGTGAAAACAAGTTCATGGTCAAGGGACATAACTAACCCATGCTAGTGTCCAAAGAGCATATACTTGTCTATAAATATTATTAGACTTTGCCTTTGATCTTGAATACTCATATTCCTAACCTATCTTGATATTCATTATCAAACATCAACTATGGTCAACCAAATATAAGAAAAGTTAAGTATATTTCATTTTTTTATACCTTATATTTTTATCATATGCCATTTGTTAATTTTAATTTTAGTTAATTTTAATTTACATTCATATTTATGATTAAATTCCATATAATACAATATGAATAGATCTCTCAAGTTTTATACCTATTAAACAAACATTCACTTGTTCAAAAAAAGTGTAAAACAAGAATAAGCAATGCTAATCTACTTAATTAATTTGTGCTCTCATCACATATAGAAAAATATGATATCTAATTAAATAAAAATATAAATGGTATGATTTATATAAATTCATGTATAATTAGTGTAAATTAGATCAATATGACCAATGGAAATATGCACAAAATGATAAAAACTATGTAAAATTGTAATATTACACATATGATAATGCACCCCTACTTTAAGAATGTAGTTTCTAGGTGTAGGAATGTCCTATATCTATTTGTCAATGTCATAAAGGGAATGTATGTCTTGCATCCCATTTATGTATACCATGAAATGCATTTGAATATAAAACTAGATATATAATTTAATATATATGATAAAGAATAACCAAATCATGTGAACATGTAATATATGTCATATGTAGGTCTTCATTTTTGATATTTTTAATATTATATTTTTTTGTATTTTCTTAGTTTTTATAATTTTATATAATGATAACCAATGATTACATCAATGGAATGATCACATGTAGGTGACATGTTAAATGTGGCTAATGTTACTTGTTGTGATCTAGTAGTAACATGTGTATTTATATTAGCATGCAAAAAATAATCTTGTGATGTGACATATTCATCATGGTCATCATCAATCATAGGATCCTATGTATGTTCTGTAACTCTATATATCATAGTAATTCATCGAATCTGATGTATAATAGGAGAAATTTCCTATGTTAAGTATGAAACATGCAAATGACTTTTTAACACTAGTATACGATGTGATGGATTATATAATGTATCTCATGAATAAAAAATAAATATTTAATGTAATGGACATTGTAGCACTAGTTTTGAGGGAACAATTATAATTATCCTTTGAGATATCTAAGTAAAATGAATATTAGTACATTATTTAATTGACTACAATGGAGGTTTGGGTGGAGGAGGAATAATTGATTATTGAAGAGGGTATTCATATGGAATATTTGGAACTCTGACCATCTATTTCACTAAAATTTTCCTTTATTTTATTTAGAAAGAAATTTATAAAACTTGAAAGAAGGGTAAGGTTATTAGAACCTATATGTGTTGTGTGCGCATGAATCTAGATTATTATGGATACTCCTCTTTGTCTAGGGAGACTAACCTATAGACAATAAATGAATCCAAAAAAATGTGGATTAGTGAGATATAAGGGTGGATTTCCTAGTGTGAGCTAGATCTAAGAAGCACAAGCTTCCTTGGAGGTTGTCAATCCATACTTTTAAAACACTTAAGTTCTGAAATAATAAAAATAGGTGCTTGCATGAAATAATAAAAGGTACTAAAATTAAATATAAGGAGTTCTTGAAAATAAAAAAGTGTTAGGGCCAATCTTAGATGGTTAGGTATAACCATCGATGATTACTATGGGATTTGGTTTTGTGAAAAGAAGTTTGTTGGAAAGGTTGTAGAGAGATTTTGGAAGTGGTGTTTGGGTTGAATGTTGGTTGTGAGATATGAGGTAGTGTTTAAAGGTATCTAGTTTGTGGGTTAGGTGTTTGAGTGATTGGTATAGGCTATGGGTGGTTTTGGGTAAGAGTTGAAGTGTCTCGAGTTATATAACTCCAACACAAGAAAGTGAGATGAAAGAGAAATAAAGGGGAAAGACATAAAAAATGAAACAAATATAGATGATTACCAAATCTTGATGAAAAACATATATGCTTAGCTTTTAGGTACTATTGGTCTGAGGGATGAAAAAGTTGGTTGAAAGCTATTGTAGATCCTAGAGCAATGTCAGTAGAGTAATGATGTCCTAGCTCTTGATAGTGAGTTACAGAAGTACCCTAAATCTCTAGCTTGGTTCTTGGTTCACTGGGAATATTTTTAATTTTCTTGGGAGTAAGAATGTCTATTTCACCAAAAATGAATTCAACCTCCCTTTTAACTTTCTTCTTCATATCTTAATTTAAATAAAAGGAGCATTGAAATCAATGAAGATAAAAAACAATTCAAAGGGAAGTGTAACATGCATTAATCATGCAGACTATCATGGATTGATCATGTAAACAATGAGTTGTAGTTGAGTCTTTTGATCATGCACTCTGAGGTAGAGTTATGTAACTATCCATGGTTAGGGTCAACCATCAATGATCGAGGATCGACCATCGATGATTAGAGAGACATAGTCAAAATAGTTAATATTAGTCATTTTCACTTATATTTAGTGGTTGAGAAGTTATGAAAAGGTCCAAGGTAATAAAATGGGGTCATGGGGTGATTTTGATGACTAGAAATGCATTGCATGATTTTTAAGTGTCTACATTTTCCCCCTTTTTATTATGCAATTTGTATCAACAAGTTGTAAAAAAAAAAACATATAGGTTAGTAGAGGGTTAGATGCCTCGAGTATGGGAGGAGATGTTCCCCCTCAAACCAAGAATTGATGAGGTGAAATATATTTGGGTTTGGGTTTAATAAGTAGATATGTGGGTCACATGGTGGGTGATAAGCTTGGTTGATTGGGAATTTAAATGTGAACAAGCATAACGAATATAACTAAGTGTGATATCATAGATCATGGATAGACTAGGCTGCCATAGTTGAGGTAGATGTTAAAATAAGGTTAGACTCGAAGGATAGGTGATAGGGTAACCAGGCCATAGCATTAGGCATAGATGATATGGGCAAGTCCTATAAAATCAAGTCTCCTAGGAAAGTTTGATGTATTCATAGGTATCCAAGGTAAGATGTGATTCTGAGAAGATAAAATTGGTTATAGGCATCAAGATTATAGAAGGTCATGCATTGAGGCACCTAAATAGTTGGTACACAAAAGTAACACAAGTTCATTAAATATGGAAATGTAATTGATTTAGTCAAAGTGACCAAGGTAAGGTTGTCATAAAAAGTGTGAATAGTGGGCCAAAATAACCAAGGTGATGTTATTTGGTTGGCTGGTTGGTGGAGAAGAAGTTGCTTTCCAATGGGTTCATGTTTGTGATAATGTGGTTATTTGGAAAAGTATTGGTTGGGATGGAAAAACCCTAGAGGGTTGACTATCAATGGTCAAGATCAACCATCGGTAGTAACCTAGTGATCATCGGTGGTCAAAAGGAAACCCTAAAAGGGGATCATCAAAGGTTAAAAGTGGGTTTAATTTTCTCATTAGCAAATTAACCCATGGCACTTCCCATTTTCATCTTATGTGAAAATGATGATGGTTTGTCTTCTTTCAATTGAGTGAGTTGGTTAGTATCTAATTGAGGTTTTAATAAGGAGTTGGAGGTTGATTGAGGTGGGCCATAGTAGATTTAAGAGCCAAATAGGATGCAATGAGGTAGGGGTAGATCATGGGGTTGAGTGGTGGTGGTGGTATAGAGGGATCTATCGTGATGTAAGATGCACAATGAGGTAGGTGATGTAATTGAATTTGTTTGTGTGTTGTGATTTTTAATTATTTTGTTTTATGGGTGCGTTAGGTGTTGAAAATAAAGGGATTTTAGTTTTTGGTATGAAATTGGTAGAGATCTAAGAAATAGGGTGAGGTAGGAGAAGGTTATAGGGGTTTAGGCATAATTTAAGTTTTTTATTGATTGTTGTTAGGGTTGGGTGGGTTAGACCTAGGTTTAGGTCACTAATGGTCACCAAATAATAACCATCAGTAGTCGTTATCGACCATCACTGGTCAATAGATGACCATTAATAGTCAGTGTGTGGACCATTGGAAGTCCACCACCGAATAATCAGTGGTCAAAGTTGATTCGTGATGGTTCCTTAAGGAATAATCACTGGTTGATACTTGACCATCAAAAGTTTGGCATAAGGTTGGTATAAGGATTAAAAGTTAGTTCAGGTATGTTTGAAGTTAGGAGTTGTGAATAGAATGGGATAGAAAAGGTAGGGGTTAGGAATGGGTGAAGGGTAGGAGTTATGTAAAGGAAATAAGGTAGGATAGGTCTTAAGATAAGTATTAGTTTAGGTAAAATTTGGTTAATGTTAGGTAAATAGGTTAAGGTAGGGGTGAGGGTTAATAGGTAGAATGTATAGGAAATGTTTGATAGGTAAGTTAAACTAAGGTATACATATAAATTTATAGGTAAGGGAGTAGCTATAGATGTGATACAGAGTGCCTCAACTCTTGGATGAGGTATGCCAAGAAATGATAGACTAGGAGTAGGAGCATATGATAGTAGTGGGACTAGGAGGCATGAGGTATTATCAACACATTCCTAGAGACATGGCTATGTTGGTGGCCCTCATCGAGAGATGGGACTCAACTAAAAACACTTTCTTGCTTCTTAATAGAGAGATTATCATCCTACCAAAGGGTATTCATCAGATTTTGTGGCTACCAATATGAGGTGAGCTGATAGAGCATATCGGTGCTAAGGAGTGAGATTAGTATATGGATTATTTATTTATAGATGAATTTTTTCATGTGAGATAACATGATAGATGACTCCACTATGAACCTATGTACCACATGGAATAGGGAAGGAGATGGCTTATCATGATGATGATGATATCCATGACTTGCTATGCACTGCTAGACTCTAGTAGTGGTAGATTTCATTCTCTATTGATAGGAATTATTGTAGGCATGATGAAGGACCAAATAGTGTATTCTTGGTCCCCATTATTACTAGTTTAGATCTACCAAGATATTTGGGATACATAGTACACATGTGTTATGTTATTAGTGTCAGCTTTATTTTACACTATTAGGCATATGAGCACATTAGAGTGTTGAAACCAAGTGTATTACTATGGCACACATGGAACCATATGTAAATTAGAGTGGGATTATGATTATTCATATATATGATTATTTCTATTATGAGCTCATGATGTGATCATGGTTATGGATGTGGTTTATGGTTTATGCTTATTGGTTATTGATGATTTAATTTATGATGTGATGATTTTGTTTATGATAGGATTAAGATGTTGTGATGTGATTATGATTTTATGGGTGTTGATTATGGTTATGGATGATTTATTTTATGTTCATGATGTTTCTTATGATGTTACTAAACATGATGATGATGTTATGACTAAAACTTATCTCATGAGTAGATGTATGTTTTGTTAGAAATGTAGATGTTTTAAATAAATAAATCTATGATTCCTTATCTAGATAGACATGCGATGGATAAAATATGTGGATGACTCATTTATTTATAAAATAATGATAAAAGGGTTATAGATGTGAAAAAAGGTTGTGATTGGTTAGAAGGGTGAAGTGATGTTTGATGTATGAGATGTTAATTCATGAAAATGGTTTTATGATTAAAAACATTTAAATGAATAAGGTAAGAAGGCAATCACAAAATAAAACACATATTTTTTATTTAAATGTTTTTTTTAATGATTGTATTTGATTAGATGAAGGTGAATTAATCTTAAAACACATAGAGTAAGTTTAGACAACAAAACCAAATGTGAGAAAAGACAAGAAATGATAGAATAATCAAAAGACAAACATCTTAATGAATGTAGAAATAAGTATTTATGAGAAAACAAAAAGGAGACATAATGTTATTTCATTGACGAGGACCAAAACAAAAGGAAGCTAAGATCGGCTTATGAACATAAGCCATTCACATGTTTTGCTTCAGCGTTCATTGGTTGGTTAAAAAGTTTATTGATCACCTAGTGTCAAGTAAGCTCAAAGTCCCTTATTTTATAGAGGGTATAAAGGGGAGTTGGATAATGAAGGAACCTTGTTGTGAGATTAGATTGCCTCTTCTATGGGTTGCTAAATTACTAGTATAAATAAATCTATGTCATATAAGGCATATACTGATATATGGGGGAAGTCTACTTATGAAAGCTGATTATGGCTTCCAAATAATGGGTCTTTTGATATTTTTATTATTGATTTGAGAGGTTTTAGGTAAGCTAATTGATATGTGAAGCCTCCTAGAAATTTATTGATTTTGACAAATGATTTTTCATATCCATCCTTTAAGGGAATTGTCTAAGTTTTTGAGATTTGTTTTAGGCCTTTTGATAGCTGCCCTTTGAGGGAGAATTCTACCTTACATTGAGAAAATTTGACTAGTTTTGGAAACTATCCTTTAATGCTAATGCTAGAGATGACCCATAGGATATATGAATTTTAATGATTTTGATTTTGATGACATAGACTTTCTTATATAGGCTAAAAGTCTTACCTTTATGAAGGTAAAACTAAATCAAAAGAAGGTTAAAATAGTGGGTGAGAGGATTCTTTGATAAATAACCATGGGATTCCATCTTATTAGGGATCAAAAATATCCATGAGAATCATGCCATGGTACCCACGTTTAGGATCAAGGCTATAACTATGATGGATAATAATATGATCCTATGCTTTAATTGGTAGACCTCAAAGTGAGGGGACTAAAGGGGAAAATCTCATAAACCATGGGATGAGCTTAAGTTAGACAAAAGGTGAGTTTGATCTTGTTTAACAAAAGAAAGGATGCAAATGTGAAGCATTGAGAGGCTCAATTTCTAGTTTCCCCTCAAGAGAGGATAATTGGTAAGCTCTCGATCCATATTTGTGCATAATGATATAAGGTCCAAGCCAATGGAAAACAAACTTGACCTGATTGCTTTTCTCCATATTGTTTACATGTTGATTTTCCTTTAAGATTAGGTCTCCAATGTTGAATTATCATTCTCATAGGTTTTTTTTTTATATAAATGTTTGATTCGCTCTTGATAGACATGAATATGGTTAAGCACAACCAAATAATGCTCATCAAGTAGCTCAAGTTGGGCTAAAAATTCTTGATGATAATCATCCTTAGAAATGATATCCTATAGGGATATGTAGAGAGAGGGAATTTAGACTTTGAGAGGCAAGATGACCTCTACTCCATAGACAATAGATAAAGTGGTAGCACCCATAGGGGAGTGAATGCTGGTATGATTTGCCCATAAGGAAAAAGGGATGTGTAAGTGCCAATCTCAATCAAATGTATTAACCATTTTAGTTATCATGTGGTTAAAGGTTTTGTTAGAAGCTTTAGCCTTTCCATTAGCTTGTGAATGATAAAGCAAGGAGAAATTTAACTTAATGCCAAACATGTCATAAAGACCTTGGACTCTTTGATTTTAAAAAGATTTACCATTATTAGTGATTATATTTTAAGGAATATAGAAATGATAGATAATGTGATGGTTAATAAAATCAACAATATTTTAGGCTTTGGTTGAAATGAGAAGAATATCCTCCACCAATTTGGTGAAATATTTTGTCACAGTGATGATAGAATGATGTCATTGTGAAGAATGGGGATTAATTTCACCAATAAGATCTAGTCCCCATTATGAGAAGGGACAAAAATCATTTGATACTTGGAGGCTATTACTAGGTGCATGATGTAAATCAACATGTTATTAAAATTTATCACACTTCTTCACATAAACACAAAAATAATGGTTAAGGGTAGGCCAATAATATCCAAGGTAAAAGATATATTTAGCTACAACTAGAATATTAAAGTGTCATCCATAAATCCCATCATGTATTTCCTTTATAACATGATAGATATCATGGTTACATAGTCAGTGGAAAAGAAGACCATCAAAGCCATGTTTATAAATAATCCCCTGTAGTATGGTGTAACAAGAGGTACTCTAAATGAATGCTCTTTGACCATTCCTAAAAAGATTAGAAGGGACAATGGAAATGTTGAGATACTCAAAGGTTTGCTTATACCAAAGATTAGATGGGGCTTCTACCACACTAAAAATGGAAGGAAGATCTGATTGGGTATAAGAGGGTTTGATAAGATGATGGATGGTAAAAAAGAGTTTAGAAGCATATACTGTAGATAGGATCTAAGAAGTAAGAGAGGCCATTGTCTCGACAAACTTATTCATAGATCATAGAATGGCTTGGATGAGGTAATACTCAAATTATGCTAAGAGTACATCAAATAGTTATTTTTATTATTGAAAAAAATCATTATTACATTGGTAAGATCCATTGATTTAATTGAACATGAGTTTGGATTCACCAAAAATACTAATTGTTTTGAATCCTAAGGCTAAATAAGTTTGAAGACCTATCACTAGGGCTTTGTATTCAACCATATTATTGGTATAATAAAAGTCAAGTTGAAGGATTAAGTAATAGGTTTAGAATTAAGGGGAATAAGGATGATACTAGATCCCCCACCACATTAACACTTTGATCCATCAAAGAACATGGTCATCCAATAGGTGATGTCCTCTTGAGAAAGGGTCATGATGGACTCATCAAGAAATTTGAGAGGAGAAGGTTGGTTATTGACTAAAGGTTCTTTGGCCATTTATTTGTTAATAAATTTCCATTTAATCTGATTATGCTAGAGGAACTCAAGGTCAAACTTAGCTAAAATCATGAGATACTTATCCATACGCTAAATTTGGTATGGCTTACAATGCATATACTTGAGGGGGTCAGTATTGGTTATGACAAAGGTTTTGTGGTTGATAAGGTAGTGGTGGAGTTTGGAGTCCATAAAGACCAAGGTGAGGCAAAGTTTTTTAGTATGGGTGTACCAAGTCTCATACTCTATAAGTGTATTACTTATATAGTAGACAACTTACTCTTTATGCTACTCATCTCGATGTGAAAGCATTGCCCCTAAGGAGTGGTTGGTGGCAAAAATATAAAGGTAAAAAGGTTGATCCTCTTTGGGAGTAATAAGTATAGGTGGAGAAAGAGGGTACTCTTTAATTGAATCAAAATCCTTTTAGAAATCCTTATTCCACTCAAATGATACATCTTTTTTTAGAAGGTGGTTGAAAGGTTGGCATCTATCAGACAACTGAGAGATGATGTGATAATGGATTAGAGCTTCCCCTATAAATTAGAGAGTTTCTTGAGGTGGGTAAAAGGAGGCATATCAAGGACTGATTTAATTTTGGTGAGTTCAAATTCAATTCCTCAAAGGGAGATGATAAATCCAAGGAGATTTCTTGATACAACCCAAAAAATGCATTTTTTGGGGTTAAGGTAAACATGGTAATGGATGAGGCATTCAAAAATGACCTTAAGAACTACTAAATTATCTTTATGACATTTAGATTTCCCAAGGAGGTCCTATACACAATCCTTCATGGTTTTGTGAATAAGGTCATAGAAGATATAGGTCATGGCATGTTGGTAGGTTGCACTAGCATTTTTTAGACCAAAAGGCATGACCCTTTGTAGAAGGTTCCCCATGGGGTGATAAAAGTAGTTTTATGTTGGTCTTCAAGGGTAATCAAGATTTGATTATACCCTAAGAAGCTATCCATAAGAGATAGCATCTCATGGATGTCTGTAAGATTAATAAGTTGGTCAATACTTGGCAAAGGGAGTTCATCTTTTGGGCAAGCAAGGTTAAGATCTTAGAAATCCACACAAATGTGAATTCCTCATATTGATTTGGTGATAATATGACATTCAAGACCCAGTGGGGATAGTTAATGGGTTGGATGAAATTTATAGATAGGAGGCATTTAAACTCTTATTTGATAAGAAGGGCTATGTGAGGGTGCATCCAACAAAGCTTCTAAATGATAGGATTGGCATCTCAAGTAGTAATGATATTATGGATAGTGATGGAAGGGTATATTCCTAGCATGTTTATGTAAGACCAAGCAAATACTATGCTATGGTATTTCAAGAAGGAGGGAAAATTCTAAAGCTCCAAGGAATTTAGTGATTGGCTGATTTTGACAAAGTATGGGTTATCCTAAGTGCCAAATTTGACATCAATGGTGGATTTTTTCAACATAGTTGAAGTCTCAAGAGGGAGAGATTTTTGGATAGAAGAATATTTTACACCAAGATAGGTAAGAAGAGAATCATCATCCTAACACCAAACAATATTAATAGTAGGAGAGTCATCTAATACCATCTCATGATGAGCCAGAGGAATGGTTATGGTCTCCCCATCCTTTTGATATGTCAAGGGTCCAAGGATAATCATGTTGATGAAAAAAAGTTAGGGGGAATGATATTGAAATACTTAGATTCTAATAGTGAAGGGGTTGGTGATGATGGGACTTCCTCATCAATGATGGTAACAAGAGGTAAATTGGTTGGATCTTCAAGTGGAGAAAATTTGAGACCAAATCTCTCATGAGGATTTTGGGTCTTACATCGAAATAACTCATGTGGTCTATGCTCATAACATCCTAGATCAAATCCCTTTCAAACACACCTATGGAGATATGTCTTGGCAAACTATGGTTTATCTAGATATGATAAATCCAAGGTGAATGGCTGAGTGGAAGATGAGGTAGAGGTGGAAAAAAGTGGTTGATCAAGTCTCCCATAGACAAGATTAGTTTGGAGATTAGGAGGCCCAAAAGGAACAATGGTTATGATAGTAGGATCATAACTAGGGTTGTATTCAAGGTTCCCTTACTCTTAGGGAGTATGGAAGGTGTCTAAGGTTAAATGTTGATACTCCCAAGTGAGAGACATTGGAATGTTTATTTTAAGGGGTCCTTTACAAAGATTTGGGTAGAAGTGATGGATGAAATAGTTGAGGCTTGGTTGGTGAAAGAGGTGGAGTCATCTTCGATTGGTAAAGGTTTGGTGGGTGGAAGGAGGAGAACATAATTTATTTGGTAGGTCATATTACATGATGTAAAATGAATTGGGTCAGATTTTATGGTAACTACTTGAACTTCATGCTCAAAATTGATGCATCAGTGTAGGGTGGATGACACGTAATTCATGAAATGGATCTAAGGGCATCCAAATAGAAAATTGTACTAAAACTCACCTTCTACTATGTAGAAGAGCTCAAGAAGCATGTAAGGTCATAAACAAATGTGGAGGACAATAGTTCCTAGAGTTATTACTATAGTGTCATTAAAGGAATGGAGTACCGCTATGGTTTTTGACATAATGTATCTAATAATTTCAATTGGTCATATGCATGGGAGGAGATAATGTTAATGATAGCTCTTCCATAAATCATAACCCTTTTCATGTGGGTTTTCTTGATGTATGTAATAACAAAGAGGGGAAGATCTAGATCTTGGGGATAAATAGAGGGTATTTTTAAATCTTTAAAGGTAACAAGGGTAGAAAGCTAGAGTGCTCTGACAAAGGCTTCTAGAAGTTGTGGATCTTATAGTTGAACCTCTATAGACTACAAAGCCTCTATCATCACCTAGTGGTGATGTGGTGAGGTATTTATTAGCTCATATAAACTCATCTTGACTAGTGTTTGGTGAAGTTATTTTAGAACTACTCTTTAGATTGACTTAGAAGGATTAGATTAGGAGGAACCCAAGATGGACACCTTGGGATTAGGCTTGGGTGAAGGTGTTTGGGTTTGGTTGGGTGATTGGGTGGTGGAGGAAGGCTAATTACATGGAATGGACACCTTTGCCTTACCTTTATCCTTTTGTTGGGCTTGTTATTGTGTGACCAGATAGCTGGTATGGATTTGGGAGAGATTTGGGATAGAGGATTGCTCTGGTTCCTCCTCACTCTTAGATAAAAGTGTGAGAGTAAGTAAACTTAAGGTAGTAGATTATGGTTTTTGGATTTATGGTGGGCTCAAGGGAGGTTATTCTAACAATAGGTCATCATCAACACATAGATAATATATTAGGGCTTTGAGAGCTTTACAATTATCTATATCATGTCCTAACATTCTATGGTATGAGTAAATCAGATTATCATTAAACTAGGATGACTTAGGACTATGGGGGTCAAATGGTTTTATAGGAGGAAAAGTTAAGCAAGAATCTTGAAATAATATTTACAAGATGGTTGAGTAAGACTAAAGCAAAGGTGGCAAGGATGTTGGGGTTTTTGGGGTTTTCAATTTGACTTTGAGGGTGGAATCCTTCTTAGGAGTAGGCTTCACAATGGGAGTTTTCGGTGGTGGAATATTATTGGCAGGTATTTTTGGAGTAGATTACTTAGGGGTTAATGGTTTGGAATTATAAGGTGTAGAGGTAGATGGTTTGGAGGTAGAAGTCTTAGAAATAGAAGACTTGGTAGTGGATAGTTTGGAGGTAGAAGGTATGGAAAGAATAGGTAGAGATGTAGCTAAAATATGAGGTTGGGTTTGGGTTATCTCTGGGAGACTTGTTTTATTGATGGAAGGATGAGTTACTAGGATGGAAGAAGGATGTGGCCCTAAAATGGAAGGAAATGTAGAAATGGGTGACAAGGTTTTGGTTTTTGGGATCCTAGGTGGCTCCACTTTTTTGGTTGGCTTAACATTGGGTTTCTTTGGTGGGCTAGATGGTGCTAAATCCAAATTTAATGGAGGGTGATTAAAGCTCTAAGTAGGGAGAATGCCTAGGCTCTTTTTTATGGGCTACTTTAGGTAGAGTTGGTGTGGTTGGTTTAGCTATGGTTTCAGAGGTAGAGGTTTCTACTATTTTTTTAGGATGATGGTGGGTTCACTAATGGAAGTGGAAGGTTGGGTTGACAATGGTATGGTTGAGGGATCTTTCTTGGTTGGATAGGGGAGCCCAAGATGGTGCCAAAATGTGGCATGATCCATGTTAGATTGGGATAGGTACTCTAAGTTTTGAACTCGTCTATAAAAAGGCTTATAGATGGGTATGGTTCCTTCGATATTGGTCTCAAAGGACAAACCCATGGGTTGAGAGAGGGGAGTGGTTCATTATCCTTTTTCTCAATCAAAGGATCCAAGGTTTGGGAAGGTGATTCCTCCATGATAAGGGTAAATAAAGTGACCTCTTCCTTAGGAATGATTTCCAAAGGAAGGGTGGATTGTTATATGATGGAAGAGAAAGGTATGGTGGTAATGGTTGCCTTATTTGGTATTTATTCCAAAGGAGAGGTTAGTAGCTCCACTACCTAAATAAGTGGATAAATGGGAATATTTTCTTCCTTTGTTTTGGTTTTAAAAGGAATAGAAGGTGAATTTACTACCTCAATAAGTGAAGGGGAATAAAAAGTGGTTTAGGCAATGGTTTCCTCAATAATGAGCTCAATAAGGACCACATTAATAGTATGGACCTCTCGGTTATGAGATTTTTCTACTTTATTATTTTCATTATTCATGGAAGGGGAATGGTTAGGAAAAGGTTGTATAAATATGTCAAGTGACTAATTTGGTAGTGCATTGGGATTATCTAGCATGAGTTCCCCCTTGTCAATCAACCCTTGGAAAATGATTTTGAAGGTATAACATATACTAACATCATGTCCAATGACATGGTGGAAGGCACACAATTTGTTCTCATTATACCAAACATATATAGGATAAGAGGAATCGAATTGATGTGGGGGTTTGATTAGAGGAAGTTGTATGATATTTTATTTCAATAAAATTTCCAAAATGGAAGCATATGACTCCCCTAATAGAGTATAATGCTTTAGGTTGTTACAGTTTTGGTTTTAGGTATGTTCATTGGAAGAATTAGAAGAGTTGGGTTGGTTAATAACTAGAATAGGGGTGATTTTAAGGATAATTGAATTTGTGGTTCCCTTGGTTTTAGTGTTGGTATTGGAGTGGTTGGTGGTTTTGGAGGAGGAAGTTTCATTTGACTTGAAACTAAAATTCTTGTTTCTCAATTTTAGCTTCCCCTCATTAATGGATTTAATCTATAATTTCTATGCCATTTTGAAAGCCTCATCAAAGGTCTTAAAATTTATGAACCTATAGAGTGGAGGAAATATGTTTAGAACAAGCCTGAGAGAAAATCTCAATCAGCTTAGGTTGGGTTAAAGAGAAAGAGAGTTGGTTTATCAAATCTCTCCAATGAGCCATGAAATCAACAATTGACTCATCCTCAAATTGTTAAATGGAGTAGAGGTCGATGATGAAAAATTTATTAGATATATTTATGGAAAAATGATCTAAGGTGGTTTGAGCTAATTAAGAATAAAAAAGAGGGAGTGCCTCATAATAAAATTGTTCCAATTTGATGTTGGATCAGATAGGGACATGGGAAAGGTGCGAAGAAGGAGAGCATCATCATAAGCAATCAAATAGAAATAATGTCTAAATGATCTAAGATGTTGCTGAGTTCTTCATTGCTCTGAAACTTTGAAAATTTTGGAAGTTCTCATTAAGGAAGATAAGGTCAGATTGGGATGGATGGATGAATTTGTTTGTTAAAAAATTGATCATATGATAGGAAGTTATGGGAATTAAAAATAGATGAATCCAAATTGGTCATCTTGTCCATTAACATCTTAATTAGATCAGTTTGGGGTTATGCACCCCCATAATTGTAGGGTAAATTCTATTGGGTTTGGGTAGGTGCAACATACAGATAGCTAGTGGAAGGTTGGGAGGTTGCCACATATTGATATGTGGACATGGGTTGTTGAGAGGATGTCATGTATGGGTAAGTGGATGTAGGAGGTTGGGTAGAAGGAGTGGAAATATACCCTTATGTGTTAGGAATATAACTTGGGTTGGGTACAATGGGAACTATTTGAGGAATTGACATGGTTTGGGTTGGAGGTATAGTTGGGTTGATAGGTTGAGGATAGGTGGTAACCTTGGTATTAATGGGTGGAATGGTAAAAGTTATGGAAACCACCAAGCTTTGGAATGGAGTGGAGTTTGGTGGATTAGAGATAATAAGAGGAGGGGTAGTAACACTAGTAAAGGGTATTTAAATGGTATATGGGGTATAGGTGCCCAAAGGTTAGGTTGATCCTATAATAGAAGGTTTATTTGTTGTGGTAGAAGGAATTTGGGTGTTGGTTAGTTGGGTGGGTTTTGAATGGTGTTATTAGAGGGAGTTTCTGGTAGAATAAGATGCTTGGGTGACTAAGGGTTGGGTGGAGATGGTGGTAATAGAGGTGCTACCCATAATATGGGATGACATACCATAGGGTGGATCAATAGGTAAAACTAAAGTAAGGGTACAGAGAGATATGGTGTTAAGGTAATGTTGGAGGGATATGGGGTTATTATCTAAAAATATGGAAAAATCCATATCTCCTTGGATAACTATCTAAGGCATAATATGACTTTTAGAAGGATGGGGAGAACCTTTTATATCTGAGATGTACTCCATAGATGAATAAGAAGAGGAAGATGGGTGGTTGGGAGGTGGATCCTGAATTGCTTGATTTCTTAATTATTGTCTAGTGAGAACCATGAAAAGAAGGAGAAAATTAAGGTAAGAGTGATCTCAAAACTCAAAAGAGAAGTAATCAAAATAAAAATATCTCTAGGAAAACATAAAGTGCATTAAAATCCTAAGGTACTTTTTATCTCTCTTTAGGCTTATGCCTTAATTTTAAAGAAGATATGAAGACCAACTTGGGATTATAGAGTGGGTATTAGAAGAAGTAAAGGATCTTAATATCTATAATATAACTTGGTACATGGATTGATAGTGGGGACTACCTATCACTTCACACACCATAGTGATAAGGGTCTTGGGTGCTTATCCAGAATATAACAAATTGCTATAGATTATACTCAACCAGTGTACTAAGTTAGTTCTCCCCTTGCTGGTGAAATACAAGTAGGATAACTAAGGAAAGGTGACCACTAGGTGATGAAATACTAGTTGGGCCTTATGTCAATGTTTCTATGTTAAATTGAGTATGTGGTTTGGTCTTTTGTGTGTGGAGAGAAGTGAGCCTACAATTAATTTACTTGATTAATTTAAGCTATGTGAGTTAATTAACACAAGCAAACTATGGATGCAAAGTTAATTTTAATCCAAAATTAAAATTTTAGTGTCTTTTAAAATGAATAAAAAATATTTATGATGCACCTATATATGATGATGATAATGCAAATCCTAATCCTAGGATGAATACTTTGATTTTCAGAAGTGAAAGCAAAAATATATTTTTTTTAACTTTTTTCTAAGAAAGTAAAAGAAAATAGAAATTGCATTTTGGATGGGAAGAAAGGAAATAAGGAATGTTTAATATTTTATAAAAGGATGAAATAATTAATCTTCTCTAATTAAACTAAATGTCCTATAGCTAAGAACCCAAGAGAAAGCTCAAGGGTCCCACTAAGTGTGCCAGAATGTTTCACTAAAATTTTGCTTTATTTTATTTAGAAAGAAAGTTGTAAAACTTGAAAGAAGGGTAAGTTTAATAGAACCTATATGTGTTGTGAATGAATGAATCTAGATGATTGTGGATAATCCTCTTTGTCTAGGGAGGCTAACCTATAGATAATAAAGTAATCTAGGAAATGGTGGATTAGTGAGATAGTAGGGTGGATTGCCTAGCATGAGCTAGATCCAAGAAGCACAAGCTTCCTTGGATTCTACCAATCCACACTTTTAAAACACTTAAGTTATTATATAATAAAAATAGGTGCTTTCATGAAATAAAAAAAGGTGCTAAAATTAAATACAAGGAGTACATGAAAAGAAACAAGTGATTTTGATTAAAAATACCAATAAGTGATTGAATACTAATGCTAAATCCCCCAAACTTGATTCATAAAATAAGTTGAAATTATATGATAAAATAGGAACTTATAAAGTGGAATTTAGGTATGGGAAGATGGGTCAAATCATATTTATATTGTGAAAATGGACACATAATGACCACAAATAGTTGGGTATGACCATCAGTGGTTAAGGCCAACTATTGGTAGTTAGGTATAATCATTGATAGTTACTATGGGATTTGGTTTTGGGAAAAAAAGTCTATTGGAAAGGTTGTAGAGAGGTTTTGGAAGTGGTGTTTGAGTTTAACATTGGTTACAAGACAAGAGGTAATGTTCAGAGGTATATGGTTTAGGGGTTAGGTGTTTAGGTGATTGGTATAGGCTATGGGTGGTTTGGGTAAGAGCTGAAGTGTTCAGAGTTAAAAAAATCCAACACATGAAAGTGAGGTGAAAGATAAATAAAGGGGAAATACATAAGCAATGAAATAAATATAGCTAATTATTGAATCTTGATGAAAAACATAGATACTTAGCTTTTAGGTGCTACCGGTCTAAGGTATGCAAAAGTTGGATGAAAGCTATTTTAGATCCTAGAGTGATGTTAGCAGAGTAACATTATTGATAGTGAGTTGTATAAGTACCCTAAGTATCTAGCATGGTTCCTAATTTGCTAAGAATATTTTTGATTTTCTTGAGAGTATGAATGTCTCATGCACCAAAAATGAATTCAACCTCCCTTTTAATTTTCCTCTTTATATCTTAATATAAATTAAAGGAGCATTGAAATAAAGGAGGATAACAAATAGTTCAAAGGGTAGTGTAATGTGTATTGATCATGTGGACTATCATGGATTGATCATGCAAAGAGTGATTTTTATTTGAGTTATATTTGAGTCCTTTGATCATGCACTTTGAGGTAGAGTTATTTAACCATCGATGGTCAAGGTCAACTGTCAGTGGTTAGAGAGACATTGTCAAATTGGCTAAGATTTGTCATTTTCAATTAAATTTGGTAGTTGAGAATTTAGGAAATGGTCCAAGGTCATAAAATAAAGTCCTGGGGTGATTTTGATGACTAAAAATGCATTTCATGATTTTTGAGTGTCTACAACACCTTAATAACATGTATATACTTCACACATTTATGTATTATATATGGTTCCACATGCATATTATGTATTCAAGGATGTCCTAATAACATGTTGAATGCCCATGTACTTGATAGAATTAAAACTAAAGTAAATACTATAGTAGGTTCCACTTTGAGTGGTAGTAAAATCTTACCATGCATATTTTTTTTCCATCCATTGAATCCATTAATTATCTTCATTGTATCCATAAAATGTTATTGTGTATATCCAAGACTAGTGAGGAGTGTCATGGTGCAAATATTTTCACTCAAACCATTATCTACCATGACACTATGTATAGTTTGTAAATCTATATATGCAATAACAACAATGTGTCATCATAATATTTGTCATAAACAATATCATGATCATCAAATGTAATAGTAAATTTATGTATTTATATAGTCTAAAGTGTGTAAATAACAACATCTAGAGGATGTTTTTCCTCAAAACTAAAATTATAATAGTTCTAATGTGGATGTGCATTGTAAGTCATATGTACCTTAGGATTAAGAGTATTCTCTTGTGATACATGATTAATAATTGGATTGTTAAATATATTTAACTTATCATTCCCATTATGATGTGTCTAAGACTCATCTATAGGTGTGCTAAGATCAATTGTGCTATAACCTATCAAATATTGTATCTTATGTCTCAAACTGATACATCAATTAGTTGAATATATTGGGCATTGATGATAATTACAATAAACATAACATAGATCATAATGAACCAATTGAAATTTATTATTGGATTTATATGCAGGTTTCACATTTTCAATGGTTTTGGAAGGTGTCAAAAAACATACAACACCATTTTTATACATTATGTAGATGTTTTTCATAGTGTGTGTACTAAGTTATGATGTTACAAGTAAGAATTTATAGCATTGATTATTCAATAATATGAGAAAAATATTTTGGCATTGAGTGCTTAGGCTTGAGTTTTAGAAAATTCTATTTTCAAATAATTGTGTTATCACATTTTCTTTTGAATTTAATGTCTCCATCATCTAACATAATAGAATGTCATTGTTTTAAAATGAACACAATAGAAAAAAAGATTATTTTAAACCAAGGAATGTATAGTATATTTTTGAGAATGAAGTCTAGAGGTCTTGGTGACTTGAGTTAAATCGAACCTTTTCGTTGAGGCCATATAATTGTTTTATCTACCAAATATACTAGACCAAAAATTTAATCATGAAAATATTAAAATAAATCCATTATAAAATTCATATGTTTTATGAAATAAATGTATATAAACCAATCATTATCCAAGGTTGAACTCTCTAAAGAATAATTTACTTCATCATAAATGGAAAAAACACATTCACAAAAAAACTAAGGTAAATATAGTTTTTAGTTTTTATTCTTCTCCTTTTCTCCTTTTTGTTTTTTGTAGGCTTCAATTTTGTCCCAATATGTTTTTCATTCATTGGTCTCATGAATTACTTTCCTTTTATAAATCTTTCAAAGTAAATGTTGTTATTCATTTTACTTTTCTTAATGTTGACTATTAATTTTATGAATTTTCCACTTCGCCAATTGTTTTTCCCTTTGCCTCTATCATTTCATACATTCTTGGAAGAATTTACATTTTGATTAGCATAAAAATTTATTCCTCCTATGGAATCTATTTTTAATCCAAAGGATTTTTATCTTTCAACCATCTTCTCAATTAGTTAAAAAAATTGTGAGTGTTTAATAGATTGCTTGATTGCAAAGACTCCAAGAATGTTGAGTATTTAGGATGCAAAGAATTTATTAAGGTGATCATATAAACATTAGTTTTTATACCATATGCATCAAAATCAAGTTTTATTTCATGTATTTTAGAATCCAAACTCATGACATCACCATTTTTTGGCTTAAGATCGAATAGTTTCAATTGAAACAATATGAAATCTAATCTCAAGTGAGAATCATATCTATCATTAAATTTATGAAATGATTCCCAATGAGTGTTTCATCCCTGTATGTGATGAAAAACCTTTGAATTAAGGCCCTCATTAAGGCCAATGATTTTGAATTCTTTTGCTTCTAGGATGGTATCTCCTTTGCTTCTTTAGGTTTAATAGTTTTTAAATCTTTGTCACATATATTGAACCAAAATTCATTGAATATGAGTGTATTATCCACCTATCTTGACCATTATAATTTGATATATTTATCATTAAGGGTCATGATAATGATAAATTTTATTGAATGCATATTTATTGTATCAAGAGATGGAATCATTACTTATTGCTACAAAAAGGTTCCATTTTCTATATACCACTTAATTGATATACAAAAAATCTCTATATGCTTGCCATTCCTATATACCCATCAGTACATGGAAGAAGCTCATCCTTTATATATGCTTGACATTATGTGAAATATATGTTAAATCACACTAGATTAGAATGTTATGTGGTACTTAGGTAGTACATGCATTTTTTTCTCTATCTACAAAACTAACTTAACTGGAAGTCCTTGTATGTAGGCATGATAATCCTATATACTTGGAGTATTCTTGATTTTTATCTTTATGTCTAGATATAATCATAAACGAGCAATGACGGGAATGGAAAAATGAAAATTTTCCTTATTTATCCCTAGAGGTTTATATGGATGATGCCACAAATGCCTTTGTTGTAGCTATATTAGGCTATAAGTGTTGTAGTTCAATGATGATGACATGACTCAAATATATGAACCAAAGGCACTATTGATACTGAATGTTGTGATTTTGTTTGTGTTTACATAATTTGATTTGTTTCTTGAATTTTTCTTAATTTTTTAAAAAAGAAACTAATTTTTATTCTGCAAATGACTTATTTATTATTTTTGAATAATTCAAAGAATATATATATATATATATATATATATATATATATATAATTCCCTTAAGGCAATTTTTTCCATTAAAAGTTAGATTTTAATGAAAAATAAGACAAAAGGTTTAAAGTAAATAAACTTATCTTATTAGTTTAATCTTTATTTGGTATTTGGTGCCATGTGAAAGTTGATTAGAAATGAATTGCCTTAGTTTCAAGTCTTATTATAGTTAAATGCATGCCTATGAATATCTAAATTAATTATAAAGGTTGTTACACAACCCATCAAATGTTACATGTAGTCCTAAATAAGCCATATGTAGTAAATGCTACCTCAAACTACCATGCAACAATATGTCCAAATTGAATTATAGGTTCCAAAACATGGTTGTAACAATAAATATGACATGTAATAAAATGAATGCCATCCTTTAGTCAGTCTAAAATGCCTTGCTATAAATGCCTATTAAATTTATGAATCAACCAAAAATGTAATCCATAGAGCAGATTGTTAGGGTGTGGAGCTAAAAGCTACACCTTAAGGCAAACAGGAGGGTTTCTGGCGTAAGCAGTCATTGGCGTTGGTAGGCCACACCGACGTTGGTCAGGGGACGCAGAAGGGAAACTGGCATCGACAAGATATCGGCCGGCATCGATCACCTCCAGGAGGGTAGGGACTGACGTCGGTCACCTGTAGCGGTCTGAACTGCTGTTGACGAATAGTCAGTTAAGTGAATGCAGATTTTGCATGTTAAATAATTGAAATGCCTTATTTCTAGTTAGAGAAGAGCTAAACTAATTATTCACATGTATATCAACTTATAAAACACATCTCAACACAATTTAATGTAATCTCAATAGCCATAACAAAGTTTTGAAAAATATAAAATACTAATTTTGCTTTCTCATTGATAGTTATGATTAATTGGCTGAAAATGAAATTTACAACATGAAGGAAGAATGGAGAGAGAATTAAAATCTAAGATTTGATACAATGAGAATGAAATAAATCAGGCACAGGATTAACACCACAAGGAATGAAGAGGAATACAAGCCAAGATGCAGATTGGATAGAGTACTAGTTTTTAGGCTAGGAATGTATGACAAATAAATTATGTGAATTTGGTTTAAACCAGGAAGCTATTGCATTGCTTGAATGAATAGTGAGCAATACATCAGCAGGATCATACAATATATATAGCCAAACATGTGACTTTTAATTTCATATTCCAAGAAGATTATTAATCCGCATGTTTAGTTCCTATGTAGTTGTGTCAGAGCTTTATCGGTCCTATCTACCACTATGAGACAAAATTTATCCTACACTTACTCTTAGGATAAACATTAATTATGTACATGAAGGAAGAATTATATTCTATCATGACAAATAAATTATATTGAAAAATTAGTTAATCAAAATTTGAGGATCATTACACTTATTATACTACTTACACAACCCATCCCATCCCACTTATTATTATACATACATATGAGGTGGGTGAGTAAAGTGTAAGAAAAAACAAAGTACCAACCATAAGTATTAAATAAGATAACAAAGATCACTACCAGTTATTGTAGAATAAGTGGAGAAAATCTTAGATCTACTTCTTTTGATAAATATGAAATATCCTAATTATATAGTTATATATTGGTATGATAGTGATGATGATATGTAAGAACCAATATATGACAACTTGCATAAGCTAAATTTCAATTCTATCAACCCAGAGGAGTATTTGTCTCATACTATATTCAAACATGTGAGATTTGGAATATATAGAGATGATTCATATAAAATAATGAAGGAAAAATCAAAAATTACTATAGAGAAACAATATTTATAAAACAAAGGAAAGGTTAAAATTAAGTATAATCATTATCATCAGAGCATAAGATTAGTTCATAACAATATAAAAATAATATTTGAGCTTTATGTCTAAGGGTTGCATCACTTGAGAACAATATTGCACATAATTACAACCCTCAACATACTACAATTAATATTTGACCTTATAAAGAATAAGTGTAAGCAAAACAAAAGGAACAAGATGAAAAATAAATATTTCATAAAGAATAAATAAAAATGGAACAAATTGATAAGGATAAGTTACTACAAGAACAAACACAAAATAAACTTGCAAAAACAAAATCAAGATAAGAAATAAAGCATCATCAAGAAAGGGTTTCTCACAAAAGAAAATAAAAAAGACATACCAAATAAGGCTAAGGTGTTCCCAAAGGATTCAACTAAAAAGTTTTCTTTATATCTAGATACTTTGATCTTAGTCTTTACATTAGTGGAATGAAATGTACTGAGGTAGACATTTCCTCTTTTTATAGAGCCACTATATGTAACATGACACTTAATAAATATCTTGGGTATGCAAAACAAAATTTGCATAATATTACGAGGCTTCAATGTTCTATTGGATCCATTGATCTTCCAGT
The DNA here is from genome assembly GCA_037957365.1 of Torreya grandis. Taxonomy (NCBI): domain Eukaryota; kingdom Viridiplantae; phylum Streptophyta; class Pinopsida; order Cupressales; family Taxaceae; genus Torreya; species Torreya grandis. Next base: position 2,595,981 of record JARHVA010000483.1, read on the forward strand.
AACACTTGGATTAAAAATATGTTATAAATTTCAAATCAACCCTACATTGGATCGATGTAATACAAAACTAGGAAAATCATGGTAGAGATCAATGGGGGAAACTTTGGGTAAACATAATGACTAAGTCACATTTGACCATGGAGATGCAATGGTCACTGTTTCAAGAGAGGATAGATATATAGAGAAATAAAAAAATATAGAAAATATTTCTTCATATAACACTATATAAAATCAACTACTATAATCACAATAGAGGCACATGATATATCACCTATGTCAAACCAAAATAAATCAAAAATTTAATATCACATTATGGTGCATTTAGTTTTACATATGCAAACAAAATCAATGATAAGAGTTTCATACCATAGTTTTAGGACCAATAATATTCTTATGATTATGATTATAAATATGTAGAATATTGGCAAGATACTCCCTAAGACACAAGACCTACATATCAACATCCCATCTCAATTAGTGTCTTAACAAAAAATTCAACAATGATTACATTGTACATAGATTCCTTATATCTACTCATTCAATTTATTCTTTTGTATTTGCACACATGTGTTCATATGTTATTACATAATACATTTCTTCTAAACCTTGGATTTTTTATTTGACCATTTCCTTTTGATTGCCTATCCTGATCCAAATGTATTCAAATAAATTATAATGCCCATCTTTTTTGGTATAATACTTTATTATTATACACATACTTGTCTTCAATTTGAACTAACATGATTGTACACTCTAATTTATACATACTGCATGAGAATTGGGGGCATGCAAATTTTTATCTCCATATATGATATTAAGCTACAATATTGTAGCACACATATTCAATGGGGGAATATGGGTTACCTTCACTTTATCCATAATACCATGATAACACATCTAGTGGACATTATTCCTTTACATATGTTACATAATGTTCAAATACCTCTCATTATTTTATTTTTGAATCCTTTTTATTTTCCCATGTACATATGTCAAAAATACAAAATAATTCATTTTTTTCAAAAATACAAAAACATTCAAAATATTCTCAAAAATTAAAAAATCAAGACATGAAAGTGACATAGTTGCTAGTTTACTTATTTACATAAGTTATTTATCACATTTTTTGGTAGTTAACATACATACATACATACATTTAATGAGGTATATAAGTGTGATGCATGACATACATATCTACATGGATTCTTAGATGTTGGTGTAGACACTATTTCTAAATTATATAACCCTTTTATCTTATACACTTGGAAAATAGATATCATGGATGTACCTTCAGTTTATATACCTCCCCAATATCAAAAGGTTTGAATACACTATATATATCCTTATTTATTATCACTTAGTCAAACCAATGTTATTCTAATGAATCAAACATTCTATCATGCTCATAATGTTAGTGACCTATTTATCATCTATCTCTAAAAGTTATGGACTTATGCTTATTTTCTAGCTACTTGGACACTTGTGTCCCAATTAGACACCTACATCAATGTAAGTGTATATATACATACAAGTGTATGATGTTTTAAAGTCATATAATTTAAAAATTAAACATATTCCTATGGTCAATCTAAGTGATTTAATGTGAGATCTTCTCAAAAGGGGTTGGTATAAATAAAATATCAACCCTCATTATTACCTCACCTAGAACATTATTATCTACTCACAAGGCAACATACCAAAGGCATTCAATCAAGCACTCAAGTGAGAAAAGCTTACCTATTTTAAAATATTTACATATCAATCATAGGGACATCATATATACAAGTATGAAGTATTAAAGGAGCATCCCATGAGTTTCCAAATTTCAAACTAGGTCACTTTATGTACTTTCTTATCACACATTGCATGATACACACACAATCCAACATCTAGGGGATAACTACATAAGTTTGAGGCTCTATGCATAGAATTATATATGTAGGCAACACTAATTAATAGAGGAGTTTTTCAGGTAGCTTGACACTGTGTGCCCACTAACCCATTTATCCCACAACCACTATGAATATGAATAATTAGGGTTTTGATATTTGATAAGGAGTGATAGTCTATGACCTAGATCTGAATAGACTAGAGCAAAGGTGATATAGACCTCAAAAGAATCCAAGTGGTTTCATCTAGTTTTAGTAGGTATTATGTATTGTACACTTATATTTGAGTTAGGTAGAAGTGTTGATGCAACCATCCCAGGTTGATGTAAGTGTCCACAACTATAAAGGTATAATTTTTAGAATCAGGTGATTGATCCATAATCCATATCCAGTCTATTTCCTTCCTGTTCCATATCTATATTTGTATTATCATCAAAAATAATTAAGTATATTGTTTTCTTTATCATTACAATATAAAAAATAGATGTAAATTTTATTTTTAGCATATATTAGCATAATAAATTTAATATATGTTTATCTGAGTTTTGTAATTAATTATCCCACTTTAGAGATAGTCTACTATCCTTGTGCCCTAGGCTATCTCCACCTCTTTATCCATAAATTAATTAATATATATTTTAGGGTTAAATAAATACACTCCCTTATACTTAGTAGTAATGCCTATTCTAGGGGAATCATATTATACAAGTTACATTGTCATTACTTATATATATCTATGACCTTTTTACCATGTTGAGCTACATATCTTACACATGTCTTTTTAATTACTCTTAGATTGCATTATGATACATGGATATGATAATTTTATATGATGTGACATAGATATATATGGATAATATAGACTAATTTTCACTTATTATATGCTTCTTTGATCTTGTTACCTTTTTGAATGATAGGCTATACATTGATTTATTATTATATGCGATCCCACTTAGCCTTATGTGCATAACATCTGTATGTCCCTTGTTTTAAACATTATAAATGTCCTTTTTGTGTGGCCCTTGGCCTTATTTTTTGCAATATGTTCATGCCCATTATATGTTTCCCTTATCATTATGTGTGATAGTGCATCAATTTATTTTATGTTATGTTTGTTGTGCATGTTGAGCTTGATTAGTGGTACCATGATCCATATCATGGACTTTTATTATGTAATATTATTCAAAGATGGGTACTATACTATATGACCCATTGATAAATATATCTAAACATGAGATTTTTAGACCTCAAATTTAATATGTTACATACAAACTTTAATGAAAATTCTGTTACTATGATGACATATTATCTATATGCAAAGGGAAATGCAACTGATCTATAAATCAATCTTAGCTCAGAGAAGATAAATCCTACTTACAATTATGATTGTTAATACATTATATATTTAGGGTCATGACCAATATGGATCCATTAGAAATATCCAAGGTATCTCTTACCATAATAATATCACTAAGGAGGGTTATAAAGCCTCTAGTCAAGAAAAACTATGCAATAACCCTAACTAGGTCCTATGTTTTCATATTCACAAAAATAAATGACAAGTAAAGTGAAAGTCTAATCTAGTGCTCATCAAATCTTGTGGCACTAATGGGGGTTAGTAAACATAAAATTAAACATGCGTAATAAAATCATATTTAAGCTACATATAGGTAAAACACTAATACATGGATAGAATAATATATTAAAAAACCATTATTTATGATATTTCTATCTACTAAAAGAGAGGAACAAAGTTAGAGATAATTACCTTGAACCTGTTGAGACTTAATCTCTCCCTTGGCTAAAGGTGTTTTACAAGAGGTTGTTATGGTTTTGAAGGATCACCAAGAAAGGCCAAAACTTTCAAGTCTTTTCTAAAAGAAAAGATTCTTCTCCATGTAGAAACCCTAAACGAAGACTCCTCAAGTATAATGGTGGAAGATAAGATTTTAAATAAGCACAAATGAATAATTAACTATTGTTGTCTCTAATAAATGGTGAAATGAATGTGTATATATAGCTAAATCTAAATCTAAACTTTTTCAAAAGTTTAGCCAATAGTGTTAGCCTAATCAAATCTATATCATTATTAACAAAAAAAAAATAGGTCTTGGTGTAGGTCAGCCAAGAGTGAACCTAGACCATAAATGAGTTTTACCAATTAGAGTATAGGGTTAATGGGGAAAAAAATGTAATTCAATCCATTGGAAATGGGTTTAGACTTAGGAAAGGGCTAATGAAGGTGGAAAATGGCTAGAAAAAGGTGAAAATGATGAGGCAAAGTTTAGGAGATGGTTGGATTGATAAAAAGTGGTAGTACAGGGACAAAAATATTAAGAAGTACCAATGGTCTTCCCATCCCTTTCTTGGTGCACCCCTTAAGGTGTGAACTTAGAGATATTGAGACTAAATGAGTTCTTATAAGAGAGAAAACATCAGTAATTGATAAAGTTTAAAAATATTATGCATATACATATTCCCCAATAAAATCTCATCACATGTCACTCAGGTGTAATAGGGGATGGTACTTCACAAAAGAACATAGAAACACATAATACTAAAGCTAAAAAATTGTATTATTTTAAAGCAAAAAATAACTAAAATTAAATGACTGAAAGGGAAATAATAAAAAAACAAAAGTAATGTATGCGTACCTTGACTAAACTTTATCACTAGATGGTTTTCTAATGTGTTTTTAGTTTTGATCATAGAGGGCGTAAAGACTAATTTTGACAAACCCAAGGATACAAATCTAAAGAACAAAACCAAACAAAAACATGAAAGCCAAGATAACTGATGCTATGTAGATGTGATGTAATTGGAAATTTGGATATCTGGGGTAACAAATTATAAGTTATACCAAATAAACAAGTCAAAAATTTTAGAGTAAATTAGGTAACCAAAAATCCAAAGATACTAAAGACCAAAAAACTCAAACAAGTAAACCTTAAGTAAGAAAGGAAAACTCACCAAGTCAAACCAATGATACATGTGAAAAATGGCACTCAAACATCAATGTGAAAATAGTAACAATCCTTAATTAAGAAAATATGGACAAACAAATGGTATATCAACATTGATGATTGAGCAGTAACAATCCTTACTCAATCATAGATTGAATAAGTGCATAAAAAAGAATCCAACATTAGTGAGTGAGGAGTAACAATCTAAACTCACTCAATAATGAAAAAAGTACATGAAGTAGAAATAGACTCAGATGTCCACAAAAAAGGTAGTAAAATGAATGGAAAAGGGTAAAATAAATAAAGACAAGTCTAGAAATATAAATCCATGGTGTAAAGAAAGTAATCCATAATCACTCAAAAATATTATTTTGTTTTAATGATAGATAAAATTGAAAAAACATAAAATAGCGATAAATTTTGCAAAATAGATCCAAATGAGCTCAAATTTTAAAAAAAAATTACTTGAATTATTTTTCAACTCCAATAAAAAATTTAAAATAAATTCATAACTATTTGAGAGATATATCCAAATTTAAAGATCTAGGGTTTTTGACTTGATTATGGCCCAAATCAATGCTCTGATACCACTTAGAATGATATTAATTCACCAGATAATCAGATATATAGTAATATATCACAATGACATGGAAATATAGAATAAAATATGAATATTATATAAGCCACTTCAAGGGGGAAACCTCCCAAACACTTGAAATAAGAATGAAAACTCAAATATGATGATTAATAACTAACCCTACCTCCTATATATAGTCTAATAAGGCCATGTGCCACCAATAGGCTGACCTAATAAGCATAAGAATGTATATATAAATGTAAAATAATATGAAAAAGGGTTATGCAAGCCAAAATTTGGCTACACATATCCCTAGACATGTCAATGGTTAAGGGCATAGAAATATAGAATGGAGAAAATAGATTTAGAATCACATTTACCTATCAAGGGGGAAATAAAATGGGTGGAGGGGATAATGGAGGAAAAACCAAGGTAGAGGAAATATTTATCAAATTCAAGACACTCAAATTAAGTTTGTCAAAATACGAAGACTTTTGACATTAAGGACTCTGAAGAACTTCTCCTAGCCACACAAATCTTAGTTCGACAAATGAAGTATGTAGATCATCCCATGAAGGATATATGCATGAAATTAAAATGGACCTACCTTCCCAAAATGTGTTCCCCATTCCTCAATACCCCTTATAGAGGTGTTAGACTACTATAAATATTAGGTACTTGCTTGAGAAAGTTGGCAGCACCATAGAGTATGTTGAATTTTCTTATTCCAATCTATTAGCCTAATGCACTCCAATGAACCTCAGCTCTATAATGAGGCCAAATATGGAGTTTGATATTTAATTGGAGATAGGAGATGTGATATTAATCATGTATTTTGGTGTGATTTTGACTTTTGAAATTGTATGTTTCCTTTTTCTATCATTACCTTTTGTTTCAAATGATTTAGATTTTAAAATTTTTGATGGCTTTTTCTATTCCTCCTTCATATAGATTTAGAAAACCAAACATGGGTGCTAAATATGCTTATCATTTGAAAAATATAGAATTGGTTTCTAAGAAAGAGAACTTAGAGAACATGGTGTCTAAGAGTCTTTTTAATTCGATAGAAAGTGCTATCATGACTTTGACCTTGGTTTATCCAATATGGAGTGAAAGGAAAGGAAATAAATAAGAATGAAACATGGAACAATTCAAATGAATTTAAATAATAAAAAATGTGACAAAGGGTGAAAAAGGGATACAATGATAGTGAAGTGTGATTCTTTATCTAAGAATGAAGGAAGTGTAGGAATACATTCTAACACCTTATTGTTCTATAAATTTTATCTACAAAAGAAGTAAAAGATAAAGCTGAGAGCAAGGATAAAAAAACTCGTAACCATTACTAAACATTATACAAAAATAACATTTAATTTATTAAAGATGGTGATTTTATGAGGAAGGCCTGGTCCTATCCATGGTCTTACATTACAACTCATAAATGAGAAATTTGCACAAAGAATGTGAAAAATAGGGTGAAAAATATGGTATTTATGAGGAAGGCTAGGTCATATCCATGGTATTACACTACAAATCACAAAATAAAAACCCAAGGGGTGTATAAATTATTAGAAAGTAAAGAAATAGAGATGATATTTGTGAGGAAGGCTAGGCCCTATCCATGGTATTACATTACAACTCACAAAATAAAAGCCCAAGGGGTGAGATTATTATTGGAAAGAAAAGAAAAGAAATCAAAAGGAAGTCATGAGGAAGACCAATCCCTATCCATAGTTTTACAATGCAACTCATGAGAAAAAAAAACTAAAGGAACAAAAGGAAGGGACTAAGGTTTGTGAAAAGATAGACTATTGTAGAGGGTGATAAATATGTATATATCCTACAAAAAGTGTTAGAAATATATCATATATAAAGCATTATAAGAAGGGAAGGATCTAGGAAAAATACTTCTTTAAAATTACACATTGGTGGGCCTTTTCAAAATATGGCATTTATTGGTTTGAAGGTGATAGGTACTTAGACCAAGAATGTCTTTGACTAAATAAAGGCCCCACTATTTTTTAACATATTTAACTTATTTTAAGGACAAGATCACCAACATTAAAAGTGCAAAATTTAACTCTTTTATTATGTTGTTTGGCAATGTGGGCCTTGTATTGGTGGTTGTGTTATAGAGCAGAAAGATGGTGTTCATCAAGAATATCAATAGCATGAAAAAAATATTCAAGAAATTATTCATTGGGTATGATACCATGAAGAGATATATGAAGAGAGAGAAGCTCAAATTCTAATGGGAGGATTGATTCAAAACCATAGACTAACAAAAATGGTGTTGCCTTAGTGGCAGTGCGTATGCTAGTGTGATAGGCCCAAAGAGTGGGATATAAATGAAGATTATAATCCATGAAAGTATAATTTATTTTATTTTTGAGAGTTTTATTAAGATTTTTTTTTATGGCCTTGGCTTAGCCATTGCATTGGGGATGGTAGGGTGTGGAGATTTTTGATTGATTTTGAATTTAATACAAAGTTGTTTAACATCTTTATTTTTAATTTTACCACCATTATCTAAAATAATAGTATGAGGAATTACAAAGCAACAAATGATATGATTGAGGATAAATTTGTAAATTATGGTACCAGTGACATTGATGATGGGTATGGCTTTGACCCATTAGGTAAAATACTTGATGGTTGTGATAATAAAGACATGTCTATCCTAGGATCTAGGTAGTTTTCCTATGAGATCTAATACTCACACTGATATTGGCCAAGGAGACTCCATAGTTTGAAGATTGGATAGAGGTGAATGGATTATATCATCATGAAGTTGATAGGGATTCCACTTTTTATCAAACTTGATGGCATCCTTTTCAAGAGTGGGATAAAAGTAACCCATATATAAATATTTGTAGGCTATAACATGTCTTCTCTAGTGGCAACCTCAAATGTCCCCCATGTTATTGTTCAAGAAGAGGAGGGACCACTTCTTTCATAACATAGTGTGGCAATGTACCTTCAAAATTATGATAATAAAGGATGTTATATTGAAATACATATTTGAAACTTCTTTTTGAATTTGATTCTTTTCAAAGGAATTAATTTTTGGGGGATAGGTTTAGTGTTCAAGGAATTGAATGATACCTTTATACCATTGGCTTTGTCTAATGGTGACAACCTAAATGTGGTAGATAAGTGAATCTTATGGTTAATTTAAATATGGGGACTTTATTATTTGGATAACAAAGGTAGAATAACTAAGAACTTGGTGTAGATGAAAAAGAGATGTTGAAGAAGTAAGTGAATCAAAAATATAATTTTGATCTTGAGGGATGGGATCAATGGTAAAAGAAGTGAATTCTTTGGCAAGCTTAATGGATATTTTATGATAAGCAAGGATATTTTTTCTTTTACATTTATAATCACCATTAACCTAGTGGAAGATGAGCTAGGAGTCACCTAAAGCATGCACATATGTAATGGTTAAATCAATGACCACTCTTATGCCTAGGATTAATTCTTCATATTCTACCATGTTGTTAGTGACATCGAATGTAATCCAAAATTACAAATGGAGAATTTTACCAAGAGGAATAATAAGGATACAACCTATCCTAACTCCTTGAAGGTACTTGGCACCATCAAAATGAAGAGTCCAAGTATCTTCATGTAAATATACATTAATTTTAGGAAGTTATTTGATGACTACTTTTGATTTAGTAGTATAGAGAAAGATAGAGGAATCTTCAATATTAATTACTTCAAGATCAATTGTGAAGTTATAGAAGTAATATTTAAGAGATATGGATTAATTAAGATCTTCAATATAGAGAATATTTTCATCAAAATGACTATCTTGAAGGTGGTCGGTTGCTAGTATGAGAGTTGTTGTGAGTTGATTAGCAATGATTTATCCTTTGATAATTTTTGTGTAATAATTCAAAGATAAAATTATTTAAGAAGGACCATCCAATTTCCAATTCTATATCTAGGAATAAAGGCTCTAGAGAAGAATTAATGGAGTGGATTAGAATGCATGATAATATAAGTGGTTTGATAAAGCATATAATATCAAAACTTTTTAGCTACAAAATATATGGCGATGAAATCATGTTATAATTTTGTGTAAAATTATTCATAGTCAATGAAGTCTCGAATAATATAATAGATGGAATATTTCCTTCTAGTATCATATTTTTGGGCAAGCATTACCATAACCGATATGGGTATGGAAGAAGTATATAAGATTAAAAGATGATCATTAGAAAGTCGACAAAGAGTAGGTGGGTGAAGAAAATATTCTTTCATATTGTCAATTTATTTTTGACAAGGATCCATCCATTTGAGGTAATTACCTTTATTTAGAAGATAATTAACATATTAGATGTGGTAAGATATTTTGGGGATAAATCATCTTATTTCCCCAAGTTTACCAAGGTAGGTACAAATATATGGAATGGAATGAGGGATAGCCATGTGGACAATAACATTGATCTTGGTGGGATTGACATAAATGACATGAAGAGAGACTAAGAAGCCCAATAATTTTATATATGTGACACCAAAAACACATTTGTAGGGATTTAGTCTAACTTTGTATTTGATGAGGTGATAAAAAATGATAGCAACATCATATATTTGGTAATGAGATTGTCCACATAGGTTTTCACAATATTATGGATAAGGTCATTGAAAATGTGGGTCATCTCCCACTGATAGGTAGCTTTAGCATTTTTGAGGTTGAAGGGAATTTTAACATAACAATAGGTGCCCCATTCCATGGTGAAAGTTGTCTTATGTTAGTATTTAGGGGTAATGTGAATTTGATTATAACTTGAGAAACCATCCATAATTAGAATAAATGATGGCATATATGGAAGGTAAGGGAAGTTGTCCTTGGGACAAGTAAAATTAAGATTACAAAAATCAATTCAAATGCAAATGACCATGGTGACTTTATTCTAAATAGGGACAATGTTTGAAACTCATTCTGAATAGTCCACAAACTTGATAAACTTTGCATCGCTAAGTTTAATGATTTATTTATGGCATAAATAAGAAACTTCAAGTGAAAATTTCCATTTTTTTGTCACATGGGTTTAGAATTAGGATAGGTGATGATATTTTACACCAAAATTCTAGGATTGATGTTGGGCATGTCCTCATAAGACCAATCAAAAGTCTCACAATATTTATCAAAGAATAATCTGAAGTTTTCATGTTCAATTGGTGTAATTTCTCTAGAGACTATGATTGGTTGAGGGCATGATGGGGTACCATATTCAATTCTGGTAGTTTTGTCAATAATTATAACATTTCCATCTTAGAAATGATATGGTATATAGGAAATGGGATTTTCTTTAGGATCAATACTAGCAATGAATTTTTTTAAATGAGGGGAGTTTTGGTCAAAATTCCCAAGTTTATGATGTTGTTAAGGGAGTTGAGGCTCTCGAGAATGAAGCAATTCAAGAATAGCTTCATGGATAGGCAAAGTGGGAAGAGGATCATAATACTTGACATCCACTTCAAGATCAATAATTTGTTACCATGGTCATCATATTCATAATGTATTTGATGTGTATCTATGGATTTGGCATCTAATGTAATCTTAGGAGTAGGTGGAGTATGGGAAGAAGTTTGAACATATTTTATTGGGTTATCATTAACATCATTCATAGGAAGAAAATTAGATGGAGTGATTGATTTGGTAGGAAGTATAAAAGATGTAGGAAGTTTTGGAGGTTAGGAAGGTAATATTCATTATACCACCCAAGGAGTATCAATGAGTGGATAATTAGTAGGAGGTACATGATGTTCAGGTGCTAACTCAAAATTAGTGTAAATGCTATGAACATCATGATTGAAAGCATGTATTTGAGATAAAGTTTTTTGATAATGTTAAACATCCAATTCTCATGATTGAGCTTGGGAATTATGTAATTATCATCATAGGTTAGATAAATTATATATACTTGATATTCAAGAGGAACTTTAGAAGGGAAGATGCCTAAATTACTCAATTTACATGGAGACATGATTAAAGGATCTTGAAATAATTTAACCCTTACATAATCATTGCATGTGAAGTCATATATTATGTAAGAGGATTTTTAAGTAATGAATTGAGGAGGAAATTAGTGATCTCATCTATGAGAGGGATAATATGATCATAAGGCAATAAAGAAGGAGGAAGCCACTCTGAGATGTAAGGAGGTATCTTGGTAGTGTTACATGTATTTTATAAATCGTTAGGCTCATCATCATTTAAATTAGTAAGAGTAACATGTAAATCTAGATTCATGTTGAGGAATTTAGATGAGGGAGCAATATTGATCATTGGAATGGTAGGAATGTGATATTGAGATTTGGGATTTAGAAGTTGAATACTCCAAGGGTTGGGATCAACCTCAAATTTATACCTTTTGATATTATGAAGGAACATGATACATTGGCTATTAGAAGAGGTGATATCCTTCATTCTATGAGTCTATGGGCATCTTAGGAGTATGTTTTATGATAAGGGTAAATCGAAGACTATAAGCTTATTTCAGACAATAATAGTTCCAATTGTAAGAGGGAGCCAAATACAACCCAGTGAATTTTGATTAGTTTTGTCAAATCCATGTCATGTTAGGTAGGTTTGATTTAGATGATATTTATTATATCTAATTTTTTGAATGAGCCATAAAGATGTCACATTAATAACAAACCCTTCATCTACTAGTACTTTATGAATGAGGGTGGTATTAATCGCTATTTTAATGAATAGGAGTGGATCATCAATTCTAAAGATGATCTCATTATTAATCATGTCTTATTTGAGGATTTATATAGAGGGATTCAAAGAAGGATAAATGGATTCAATGGTGTGCACTTTGGTTGGTTGAGGCTTATGAGAAGATGGTTCCTCTTATAAGGAATATAGATCTTTAATTTATTGAAGTTATTTCATGGGAACTTGTGATGATAAGGAGAAGTACAAACTAACTCTGTGACATGTATTTTTTAAGGTATAGAGTTGAGTTCTTATAAAAAGTTATAATGGGTTTTGGAACAATAAACAACACAAAGCTTATAAGCCAAATTAGATTTTGGAGGAAGAGAAGTGGTTAGGGTTTCAAAAGGAGGAGATGGTTCCTCATTAGTTTTCAAAGATAAGTGAGTTGTTATACTATATTTGAGGAGTTACTCTACCAAATATGGTTTTTTAGGTTTGGTAATGGGAACCTTATGAGCCAATTTTCATTGATAATTGACCTTAGTTGCATTAACATATTGAAAATTATTGTAATATTAGTCATAGTAAATGTCAATGGCACAAAAATACTTGTTGGCTTGTTGAAAATTATATGTGGAATTTTTTTTTGGTTATTAGAATAAGATGTTTTGGGAGCTTGTAATTTTTGAGAAGCATTATTTTAATATTGATGATGGAGTTGAATCATGGCTTCGTGATTAAATGAATCACCAAGAATATAAAAAACAATTTTTTTTATAAGCCCTCTACATGTTTCATGGGAGTAACTGATGTTGGCATGAAACTAAAAAAATTGTTTAGGATCATATCATTTAGGAGGATTATTGGGATAAGTAAATGGTTTAGAGGGAACTAAGAATTGTTTCCTTTGTTTCACAATTAGTGGTGTGTAGGAAGATAGGAGAGTGCCAACATTGACAACTCCTGGCTTGGTTTGAGGAGTATTGATGGTTATTGAATTAGTGGAATGATCCTGTAAGGAATTTTGTATTAGGCTAACTTATACCAAAGAGGAGTTAAGTCAGTTATAAAGAGTTTAAACAAATTATCATTAGTCATTTTATGGTTGGGCTTGTGGGCCAAATATTTCCATTTCTTTATAAAATAATGAGTTGATTCAATGGGAGATTTCTTAGCATTGATAACGTGGCTAAGGAAATTTTTGGGAAGATCATTGTGTTGAAAATATTTAATTAAATGATTGACTAAATCCTCTAGTTGCCATATAGAATGCTGGGGGAGTTGATTTTACCATTCTAATACATCTCTAGTGAAGGTTTTAACTAATATTTTAGCTGTGGAAAAAGTATTAGTTTGGATCCATTCTTTATAAAGATTTCCAAATGACTTAATGAAAGATGCAAGGTATTTAGTCCCATCATATTTAATAGTTGGAGATATGTTATCAATATCAATAAAAATAATGAAAATATCTAAAGACTCATATTGAATGTTTTGAAGCATATTGCTTTTCATGATAGGTTGGGGGATGACATTCCCCGTAGCATCTCTAAGAGGAGGAGAAATAAAATTTTGATTATTTTGAGGGAGAAGAATGGGAGGTTAATTAGCCATATTAATCAAATGATTTTGTAATTACATTATTTGGGAGGTGTTATATGTTTGCATTATGTTCATTTGTTGCACTATCTATGCAAAAGTTGAGTTGTATCATTTGGTGGATTGGTGTTTTTAGGAAAAACCCCTAAATTTGTATTAGGGGAAGGTTGTTAGGTGGTGGATTTCCTATGGGGTTATTGGATGGACTTGTGTCAGTTTACCCCTTATTGATGAGATGCTTAGAGGTAGGAATTATCTTGATAGGTATGTAAAAGATCTGATCCACCTATCTCATCTAGTTGTATGATTTGAACCATGTTATAATCCAAAGATGAGGAAGGAAAAGAAGTACTCCAAGAGTGATAATTATCTTAAGAGGTGAAGAAAGGAAGAAAATAACACTCCATATTATGTATAAATGGATTCAGGTTGTCTAAAGAGATTCTAATAGGGGATTTCATTATGTTTGATGAAAGAAATAGAGATTAGGAAAGATGAAGGAAAATCAAGGATAGAGTCAGCCAAATAAAGAATAGAATTGGCCAACAAGGAACAAAATTAGCCAATAAATAATAAAATTGGCCAATTGGTATAGAATCGACTAGATCAATAAGGTAGTACTAATATATAGGCTAAAAATAATACATAGTTGTATGAGTCATTGTGTACTACTATATAGGGGACACAACAAGGAGATAAGAATACACAATCATGTAGGTTAATTATGTACTATAAGTAGGAAAGTGAAAAATAGTCTATAAGAGACTATGTTGACCAAGACAACAATGTTCTAGAAATAGGGTAAAGTGTTTTAATATAAATAGAATTAGGAATGAAATAAAACACAAAAATAATTGGATCAATGTGGTTGATCTAATTAGAGCACATAACACAACCTTGCACCAATGTTGGCCAATGCAAGTTTTGAAATACAACACACAATGATCAAAGAGAAAGCAACAAATAAAAATTGAAATATAATTAATTGGTCATCCTAAATTTTATTAGATTATAATAAAGTGTAATTTTAGTGTGATAGGAAACTTCACTAAAATAGGGACCTAAAAATTAATCTAAGCTTAGTTTTAGGATGTTTGGGTTGAAAGGGATTTATATTAGTAATGATACTAGCTTGGTATTAGGGCTTGTCCCTTCACTTCACAATACCATAATTATAAGTGTGTTAGGTGCTTTGCTAATACATACCATTAACTATGTATATATACTTGACTAGAAAACCAAGTTGATTTCCCCTTTGCTGATGAAATCCAAGTAGGTAGGCCTTAGGAAGATAATTATTTAATGCTTTTTAAATACAAAGTGGTTTGGTAGTGTGTGAAAAAGAGTAAAATAGTGTAACTAAAATGGTAATTTGAAAAATCACCTATTTAGACAATGTGATTTAATATAATCATGTAAATAACTAAAAAGGAAATGTGAAATAATTGTTAGTAAATAGATGTTAATTTTTTGATTGAGAAAGATACAAAGTCGATTCAAGTAACACTATATTCAAACAATATAGAAAAAACACAACTAGCTTATTGCTATTCTATAGAATCAAGGTGTTTAAAGTCAAATAGGTCAACTATGTCTCTTATATAGAAGATAAACTACATAATTAGGTCAACTTATTTAGATGTAGGATTGTAGTTTTGTAAACTACAAACTTGTAAAAAACATAACTAAAAGAACAACTAAAATGATAGAGAGAGAAAAGAAATGAACCTTGGTGGGCTTGAAGATGATTTATATTGAATTTTTTTATGATATAGTGCTTTAATTTCTTCTTTGAAATTATCCCAACTAGGTGGACTGATTCGACCAAGTTTTACAAAACCCTATGTGCTAAAAAATAAATAACTAACAAATTTGACCTATTTGAATATATTTGTTGACCTATATGTTAGTCGAATAAAATAGTAGATAGAGTTGACCTATTTGAATTTTTATTATAATTTGAAATTAAATAATAATACTATGTTAAATTACTTGATCTTGTAACCTATAATTGATGAAGACCTGCACAAACAAAACAAAGTCATTTTGAAGTGACTATGTGTTAAACATGTGTACATAAAGTTAGAACTATACCGACTAGTCTAATAAAATATTATAAATACAAAAAAATATAAATGATGATAAAAAAAGAAGGCATGAAATAAAACCTATTAGGGTTATATTCACAATGGGTTTCCTAGAATTTATGCAAAGGGAAATGCAACTGATCTATAAATCAATCCTAGCTTAGAGAAGATAAATCCTACTTACACTTTTGATTGTTGATATATTTGATATTTAGGGTCGTGACCAAGATGGATCTACTAGATCTAGCCAAGGGATGTCTTACCACAATAATATCACTAAGGAGGGTTCAAAAGCCTCTATTCAAGCAAAACTATGCAATAACCCTAAATAGGTCCTATGTTTTCATATTCACAAAATTATTTGACAAGTAAAGTAAACGTCTAATATAGTATTCACCAAAGCTTGTGGCACAAATGGGCATTAAACATGTATAAGAGAATCCTATTTAAGTTATGTATAGGTAAAATCCTAATGCATAAAGAGAGAAATATATTCAAAAGCCATTACTTATGCTACTTCTATCTACTAAAAGAGAGGAACAAATTTAGAGATACTTACATTGAGGATGAACCTGTAGAGACATAATATTTCCCTTAGCCAAAGGTGCTTTGTAAGAGGTTGTTGTGGTTTCTAAGGATCACTAAGAAAGGCCAAATCATCCAATACTTTTCCACAAGACAATATTCATCTCCAAGTAGAAATCCTAAGCTGAGACTCCTCAAGTAGAATGGTGGAAGAGCAAATTCTAAAGAAGTGCAAATGAATATTTAACTCTTGATGTCTATAAGAAATGGTGAATTGAACGTGTATATATAGATGAATCTAACCCTAAACCTTTCCAAAAGTTTAGCCAACAAGGTCAACTCAATCGACTTTATATCATTATTGATGAAAACAAATTAGGTATTGGTCTAAGTATGCTAGGGGCCAACCTAGACCATAAATGATTTTTACCAATTAGAGTGCAAGGTTGATGGGGCTGATAATGTAATGTAAACTATTGGAAAGGGTTTTAGTCTTATGGAAGGGTTGATGAAGGAGGAAAATGACTAGAGGAGGGTGTAAAATAGGAGGCAAATCTTAAGGAAATGTTTTTAGGATATGGTTAGATTGATAATAAGCGGTATTATAGGGACAACAATATTGTAAAACACCAATGGTCTTCCCACCCCTTTCCTGGTGTACCCCTTAAGACATGCAATAAAAAAGATTGAGACTCGATAGTTTCTTGCAAGAGATAAAACATTAGTAATTGATAAAGTTTAAAAATATTATGTGCATACACTATCCACATGATGACATAATTCTACATGATTATATCTCTATCACATGATAAAATTAACTCTTATTTTGATATGAGTGACTTTCAAGCTACATCTTTCATCTCAAAAGGGGTTTATTATAGTGTGCTTGTATACATATATCTAAGAATCCATGAATATAAACATAATATTTTGGATAAAATACAAGTTTTAAATATTCAAAATATAGGTTTTAAAGATTCAAAATATAGATTTCAAAGATTTAAAGTAATTCAAAATATAGATTTCAAAGATTTAAAGTAATTCAAAAATCAGATTTCATGATAAAATACATGTTTCAAAGATTCAAAGTAATTAAAAAATTAGACACATGACATATATTTTCACATTGATACATAATATGGGGGTGATGACATGCATATTCACTCAATTTAAAAATAATTGAGTACAATTTCAAAAACTTGAATGCATATAAATGGGCATATGTAAAATAATTACAAAAAAAGTTGCAAATTTCAAATATAATACAATTGAGCATATAGATTCATGGCATTCTATATCATTTTAGAATAGATTTAGGAATTATGATACTAATTCATGCTCACATACACATATTTCAAATTTTAGAAGGCATGATATTGGTTCATGAACATACGTAATATAATACAACTTACATAGTCAAAGGAAAATGGTTATTATTTCAGGTCAAATCTATTGGCACTACAATCATCATGGAGGCATGAATATTTTTCATTATCTTTTGATCATGAAATAGAATATAGATTCAAATAAAATGGTGTGATTAATTATATTATGGTTAATGCATGTTTGAGAATAATGATATTCAATAGCCTTAACATTACTTCTAGTGACTCCATTATGTGGTTCTATCTTCTTGTATGGGTGATGTAAGTTTGAGTCTAGTGACACTCAACAACATTGTAATCACTTATGGAAAACCCATAATGGTTCCACCTTCATTTGATTAGTAAATTATATTATTCTCCCCATTTATGAGAGTTGAAACATTCATATTTCAACTCAATGGATTGATAAGTCATTAAAAAATCAGACTTAATCACTCTCAATTCACCAATGGTTCAAACATAAATAACCATATCTCTAACTGATTTAAAAAAAGGATAATGTTTCTCCATGGATTCATCATGATTTTATAATTTAATTAGAAATATGGCTTCATATCCTTATAGGTGTATCCCTTCCTTTCTCTCATTTTAAGTTTCAAATTAAAAGTTCATTTTTTTCAAATTTAAAATATGAATAATGAATACTTCATATAATTTTGCATGATTTGCTAAAATGAGGGCCCTACATAATTGGATTTTCCTATCAAATTCAAATTGTGTTATACATTCTCATGTTTTTCATTTCATTTACTCTACTAATTTCATTACTAGACTAAAGCGGGGGATGTAAATACTTAGATTTGGTCACATGTACTTAAAAATATTAATTATTGATGCATTTTAAACTACTTAACTTGCTCCAAAACACATAACTCTTATTCATAATTCCTATAATCCATTTACCTATAAGCATACTTGACCCTCTTGTCACTATCATTATAATACAATAATTTCCAAGTCAAAAGCTCAAACCTCTTTATATCACTCTCAAACTACATCTAACCGTAGGATAACTATCCTTGATATTTTGGGATAGGTATACATTAGGCACACAAGTATGCACATGTGGACCTATACACCTAATGTGGCCTCATCCCCATGCCAAATAATGACTAATTTTAAAATTTAAAATATTCATCTAGGTTTCCTCACATTTTTTCCAAGGTTGATTAAAATAATTATCAAAATATCTGATCAAAAATTAGGAGTCCATAGATTTGAAATCACAAGTCTGTAGATTTGGAATTATAAGTATGTAGATTTGAAATCACAAGTTCATAGATTTGGAATTACAAGTCCATAGATTTGAAATTGCAAGTCCATAGAAATCCCACAAAAAGATGGATAATTTTTTGGTGATATCATGCCCTGGCCACATGGGAGAAACCAACCACTTTGCTGAGCCACATAGCTCGTGATCCATCTACCACATCCCAAAATATGATAAACATGAGAATAGACATGCCAAGTCAAATATCAAAATTTGGTTTTGATAATGGTTCTAATTTAGAGTTTTAGTGGTGGCACATTGTAGAGATCATTGAAATATTTTTTATGCATTTTTTGGAATGTAAATATGAGTTTGAGAGCTCCTGTTATGGCCATTTGAAGATTGGTCAAAAAATGTCACTTACGAAATGTGGCACATGTTTCGAGGTTGTTTTAACATTTGGATCTATCAGAGGTTGACACTTGGAAAATGATAAAGCTTGAAAAAAAATTGGTTCAATGACATGCCACATCATCAACATGCCATGTGGAGTTAAGCGTGAGATCAGCGCATTGAGCAAGGTGGCAAGCCCGAGGGAGATCAGGAGAGTTCTTAGCCGAGTCACATGGAAAAATTCAACGTTGCCTACGTATAGGCTAAACTTAGCACCCAAGTATCCCATGAAAATGGGCATTGACATATTCAAGGAGGATGCCAAGCTTTTTAAAAGCATACAAACCATTATTCGCAGCCCATGTGGGATAAAGAAGAAGTCAAGCATGCCAAAAAAGGTGGAGGAAGATTTCAAACTCATTCCTAAGTGCCTAAAAACAAGGGCCAATGGTTTGAACCCTTGACCTAACACCCAAAAGGGATAGGCTTTGACCACTTGAGTTGTGGGGGTTGAAGTGCTATTTAAGGCACAAATTTGTATTTAAAGGCAAGCTTCTGGCCGACTGTGTATTGGATAATATAGACCAATTTGTGATATTTGGTCATTTTGGAGCCCTTAGAGGCCAAACTAGAGCTCAGAGTAAAATAAAAAGTTGTTTATAATTGTAATACACTCTATGTAGTATATTCATTTACCCATTTTGGATAATTGGTGATGCCATTTTGAGCTATATAAGTTACCAATTTTGATTTGGAGAAGCCTTTGTGTGTGATTCAGGAAGGTGAAGGATGTGCTGAGTTAGCTAAGGTCTTTCAAAGGTCTGATCACTATTATTTTAGAGAGATATGATCTTTTGTTTTTTGTAAGTATTACTTTGGCTTGCAAATTTAGCAATGATTAATGGATCAGTTCGATACGAACCTGGGGACGTAGGAATTCTGAACCCCATAAATAATTTCTATGTTTTGATCTTTGGATTCATTTTTGCATTTCAATTTTAGTTAAATTATAGATTATAATTCAAAATTTTAATCAGAATGCAAAATTTAATGAATTGATCATTTACAAGAAATTGGATAAAATTGAGAATTTGAAAAATCTAACGGTTTCAATGGATATTTGATGTGATCTATTAATTCACCTTTATTTCAGTTTTGAAACTTGAATTAGATCAGATGTTAATCATATTTAATCATTCCAACATCTTATAAGTTGAGAAATTCAGAATCCATACTTTTAAAATTTCACTTAGAGTTTATTAGTGGAGTTTACGGATCAATATTTCACTATAAATAAAAATAAAATACCATTCATTATTCTTATCTTTGAACTATATATTTAACACTTATACACTATTGTACATTGATAAAATATATCATATTCTTACCAAATTCAAGATAATTCATTAGGAGCAGTCACAATCCAAGTTTAAAGCATTTAAAATCAAGTTAAGAGCTAACATTTTCAAGTACAAAATCCAATTATCTAGCTACACACATATAATCAAGAAGAATAATTACAAAATCACTCTATATGGAAGAACTACATGTGCCTTGATTCCCTATTAAGAGTAGTTTGATACATAAGGTAGACATCAATCATCAAAGGGGATGATTGGGTCAGTACATCCCATTACACTTCTTCTCTCTTTTTTTGTAGGTTTCTAGCTTTCATAAGTACACATATGGTTTTAATATAAAAAAGAGATAAAAAATGATCTCTATATGATAGCTACATAAGATAAATATTGACTCGCTCACTATAGACATGCATAAAAGGAAGAATACTTACAATTTCATCACAATCAATATAGACAAGTTCATGTCAATAGACATAACTAACTTGTGATGTTGTCTATAGAGCATAGACATGTCCATAAATATTATGAGACTTTGCCTCTTATCCTAAATAGTCATAGTCCTAACCTATCCTAATATTCATTATCAGACATCAACTAAGGTCAACCAAAGATAAAAAAGATAAGTATATTGCATTTTTTTTACCTACTATTTTTATCATGTACCATTTGTCAAATTTAATTTTAGTTAATTTTACTTTATATTTAGATTTATGATTAAATGACATATATTACAATCTGAATAGATCTCTCAAATTTTATTCCTATTAAACAAACATTCACTTGTTAAAAAAATAGGCTAAAACAAAAACAAACAATGCTAATCTACTTAATTAATTTGTGCTCTCATCACATATAGAAAATTATGATATCTAATTAAATAAAAATATAAGTAGTATGATCTAGAGACATTCATGTATAATCAATTTAAAGTAGATCAATATGAATAATGATAAAACCTATGTAAAATTTCAATATTACCCATGTAAGAATGCACCCTTACTTTAATAATTTAGCTTCTAGGTTTAGGAATGTCCTACATCTATTTGTCAATTTCATATAGGGCATGTATGTGCTGCATCTCACTCATGTATACAATGAAATGCATGTGCATATAAAATTAGATATATAATTTAATATATATGATAAGAATAACAAAATAATGTAAACATGTAAAAGATGACAAATGTAGGTTTTGGATTTTAATATTTTGAATGTTCTATTGTTATATTTTCTTAGTTTTTATGATTTTATGTAATGCTAACCAATGATTAAATCAATGGAATGATCACATGTAGGTGACATGTTAAATGTGGATAATGTTACTTATTGATATCTAGCAGTAATATGTGTATTTATATTAGCATGTGAAAAATAATCTTGAGATGTGACATATTCATCATGGTAATCATCAATCATATGATCCTACATATGTTATGTAACTCTATGTATCATAGTACTTCATGGAATCTGATACATAATAAGATAAATTTCCTATGTTAGATATGGAACATGCAAATGAATTTTTAACACTATTCTAGGATGTGATGGAGTAGATAATGTTTCTCATGAGTCCAAAATAAATATTTGATGCAAATGGACATTATATTACTAGATTTGAAGGAAAATAAACTATTTTCCTTTGAGATACCTAAGTAAAATGAATCTTAGTGTGTTGTTCAACTGACTAAAATGATGGTGTGGGAGGAGGAGGAATAATTTATTGTTGAAGAGGGTATTTATATGGAATATATATGACTCTGACGACCATAATATCATGTATATACTTCACACATTTATGTATTGTATATGGTACCACATGCATATTATGTATTCAAGGATATCCTAATAACATGTTAAATGTCCATGTACTGGATAGAACAAAAACTAAAGTAGAGATTATAGTAGGGTCCATTTTGAGTGGTAGTAAAATCCTCCCATGAATATATTTTTTCCATCCATTGAATCCATTAATTATCTTCATTGTATCCATAAAATGTTATTGTGTATATCCAAGACTAGTGAGGAGTGTCATGGTGCAAATACTTTCACTCAAACCATTATCTACCATGACACTATGTATAGGTTGTAAATCTATATATGCACATAAAAATAATGTTTCATCATAATATTTTTCATCAATAATATCATGCTCATCAAATTCAATAGTAACTTCATGTGTTTGTATATTCTAAATTGTGCCAAGAACACCATCTAGAGGATGCTTTTACTCAAAACTAAAATTATAATAATTTGAATGTGAATGTGCATTATAAGTCATATGTACATCAATATTAAGAGTAGTTTCTTATGCTACATGATTTAGAAATGGATTGTTAAATATATCTAACTTATAATTCCCATTATGATGTGTCTAAGACTCATCTAT
Source organism: Torreya grandis (assembly GCA_037957365.1). NCBI lineage: Eukaryota > Viridiplantae > Streptophyta > Pinopsida > Cupressales > Taxaceae > Torreya > Torreya grandis. The sequence goes on from JARHVA010000483.1 coordinate 2,619,038, forward strand.
AGGTGTGCTAAGATCAATTGTGTTATCACATATAAAATATTGTATCTTATGTCTAAAATTAATACTTAAATTAGTTGAATATATTTGGAATTGATGATAGTCACAATATAAATTATTATTTAATCCATTAGATTGAGGCTTAATCATATTAACCTATTTTTTGTGATGGAGAGATATAAGGTTGCACTCAAGTAACTTTTATAATACCTTGTGAGGAGGTTATTGTAAATGTGAAAATTACCTCCTTGGTGGAGTCAAGAGAAAAATTTGATTAGTTAGTTGTAATACTACATTAAATTTTACTTTTACATCATTATCATTATCATTATCATTATCATTATCATTATCATTATCATTATCATTATCATTATCATTATCATTATCATTATCATTATTTAAAATTCAAATTTCATGTAAAATTTCACCAACAAAGGTTGGAGGGTTGGACCCATACTTTAGCCTATTAATTAGGATAAGTTTAAGTTATTTGTCCTTAATTGTGTGACTTAGGTCATTAAATGATTGGAATTATTAAGAAAAATATAATCATGTAGATGAGAAATAAATATTTACTTGAATATATCTTGTAATTTATTATCTACCACTTGGCTTGTCATCTTAGAGAGCATGGTCTTGTAACATAATACATAATCAGTGATAGGCTCATTGGACCCTTAATTTTTCCAATATGAGCATAAGACATATTATCACTAATGTTGATTGAAAATTGTGCTCAAAATTGATCAACTAAAATGATTGAAGGTGTGGACTAAATGAAAAGGGAGATCATAAAATCAATGAAATGTGTAGTCTTTAAAAATTTGTGAAAACAACTCACTCAATAAATTATAGTTGGATGCATGGTCTAAACATGATACATGAGAGGGTTGAATATGTTGATTTGGATCACCTTTAAAAACATATCATTTAAGATTAGGTGACACAAAAACTATTGGTAAATGATATTTTTATATCTCAAGAGATTATATTATTTAACAATGCATGAGAATCAGTGGTTTGACAAACTCTATAGAATTTTTTTGTAATTGTTAGACCTTATTCTATAGATAAATAATTATTTACAAAAGTGTTTGAGCACATGACATATTAAACTATGTATTATAAGATGGTGTGACATGAGAATTAACCTTATAAGATATGGAAATATGATGTATATGGATGGTCATAATAATATGATGAAAACCTTGTGTTAATCCCATATCATGGGTGGACATCACATGTGTAACTAAAGGTTTAGGCATGGTACTAGCATAAATATCAGTAGTCTCAATTCCTATTATATAATCTATAACTCTAAAAGGTGTATTGGTTCCATTAAATAAACCATATAGTTGTTCCCTAGACGTGACAACCTTAGCATTATTTTTTATTTCATATCTTGTAACTATAAACACATAAATTTGGTCATAGGTACTTGAAAATGCTAATTATTGACACATATCAAACAACATGACTTGTGCCCAATTATGTGAATCTTATTCCCCATTCCTCTAATCCATTTATATATGCGGGTTCAACCCTTTAATTTTCATCACTATTACACATGAATTTCAATGTAAAATGCTCAAGTTGCTTAATCCTACCTTTAGACTATCTCAAAAAAGGACAATTATCCCTAATCCTTATAGAAACATCCACACTAGGTGGATAAGATTGCTTTGTGCCTTTTTCCATATGGGTCAGCCATGTCCCACACCAAATAACAACTAGTTTTCAAAATTGAAATCAATATTTTGGGCATTCCCACACATTTCACATGGTCAAGTAAATGAAATTATTAAAATGTTTACCTAGAAATAAAAATTGAGAATAATTCATTATCCCCACTTGGTATTCATTTATCTCAAACATTCATAGTATTGTACATTGAGACAATATTCCTTATTCTCTTCAAATTCAAGATCACACATAAGGAACAACCATAAGACATGTCAAGAGAATTATAATATAAGTTAAGAGATATAATTTTGAAGCATCAAATCCATTTTATAGCTTCATATATATATATATATATATTCAAAGGAGCAAAATTTCACAATCACTATAGGTGGGGGAAATATGTGGGTTTGATTTCCATCCTTAGAGTATTGGATACATAGGCAATTATCTATCATCAAGAGGGTGATTGATGTTATCTCATCCCATTACACTCCCATGTTTTTTTAGGTTTTAAAGCTATGAAAATTCTCTTAGGGTTTTAAAGGAAAGATAAGACAAACAAATAATTTGACATGGCATAATCTAAATTGTGATATCTCAAATTTCTTAGCAGACATAGGCATAAAAGGTACAAAGATTAGGTTTTTATCACAATCAATAGGGACAAGTCTATAATAAATACACTTAAATGTAATGCAATGATATATAATTTCAATAGTCACATCCATGAATATTATCTAATTATTTCTTTGATCTATAATTTTTATAACTCTACTTTCTCTATCTTTTCCTATCAGTTATTTTTCATAGTCAATTGGGACAATTCTATAGTCAACAAACTCAAATTCACTACATTTACATCCACTTACATTGGACCTATCTAGATTCTATTTATGATTATGAGAATGCATAGTCATCTCTCTTACTAATTTCTACATCTAGATAGTCAGAATAGTTGACAAAAATCTATGTGAAAGCTAAGTATATCTCTTCTTAGTGTTTTCCAAAAATAATTTTTTTCCATATGTAAAAATTTATCAAAGTTAAAATTGTATATTATTTTAAATATTTATAATTTTGATAAGATCAATTCTTAAATATATTTTAACCCATTAAAATTTATTGAATTAATAAAAAACTAGGATCAATATATCTGAGTGCCTATAAAGAAAACACACCCTTGACTAGTTACACCCTTAATCCTTGTTGCAAAATTTTAAAGTTTAAATTTGTGGTAACAATGAAATTCATTACATATGTGTATTAATCAAATCCAAATGTCATAAGATGGCTAAAATGAAAAATATATAATCTCAAGCCTTAATCAACTCACATTATTGAAATAATGATCCTAAGATACTATCACCATTAAATAAAAGAATTTTAAATTATATCATGACTTAGGAATAATAAAAATTATACATTTAAAAGGCTATAAGGCATACTACACACACAATTGATGGAATTATCATGACTATTTAGACTGATAAAGCTAATAAAAATAAAAAATATGAAGTCAATGAAAAATAATTCACTAAATATATTAATTCCAACCCAAATACTATTGATTCATTTCTATATATTAAAATATATGAACAAAATAAATCAATTCAAGCTTCTAATTCAAATGTTCTAGTTACTACTATCTCTCTTAGTCCTATATCAATACATATAGTTACATATGTGTCAAGATCGCTAGGTATGGGGGAATCAATTGGTTTATAGAATATTAACATGCCTATTTATATAATGGAATCATACACATGTTCATTGATCACTACCCAAGGTCTATTTGCATCTTTGCCTAATTCATCTTCTCTTGATAAATCTATTTTAGCCTTACATGCTAAAATATTACAATTAGAGCAAGGTGATTATAACTATACTCACTCAATGGATTTTTATACTTTGGTTTAAAACCATTTTCTACATGAGATAGTCTCTTACCCATTACAAATTTTTTTTTGTAGCTTCCAAGACACTACTCTATGAAGGTAAAGGCGATCTTGATCAACATATTCATTAATTTCATGCAACATGCTTGGATTATGGCTATAATGACAAATTACTTACTAATATTATTTAGAGAAGCCTTAAATATTATGCTATATGATGGTTATATGATATCCCTCTTAAATCAATTAGATCATTCAACCCATTTCAATATCAAATTTTATCATACTTTTCTATCAACATCGGTGAAAGACTATCGTATGCACATTTTTATAAACTCAAGTAAAGGCCAAATGAGAAAAATAGCGACTATGTTTTGCAGTACAAAACTATACTAGATAAGAAGATAAACTCCATGGTAGATAATTAATTACAAGACATATTCAACCAAAGATTTCTATCACCAGTCTATGAGTTTATCATGTTTAATAACTTCAAATCCTTTGATATTATATGCTATACAATCAAAGAAATAGAAGTCAAGTTCATAACATTTAATAAGCTAAAATATGCACCAAGTTCTCCATTTACATCAAATATAAAGTTTAAAATAAATAAAAACTACAAGGTCAAATAAAAAAAATTAAAAGTGAATAAAAAGTAAAATTTAATGCAACAACACAAATAATAAATAATATTTAATTGGTAGCTCCACCTAAGAGACAATTTTCAAGGTTAGCACAACCTCCTCATATCTTGTCATGAAAATTAATTTAGCATAAACATATCTCTCTACATCCATAATTCAATCTTGGTTTGACCAAGCCTTAACCTAAGGGATTTGATAATAATGCATATTGTGACCACCATAGCCACATTGGACATAATATAAATAAGTATTACATGTGAAGGAATAAGATACAAGATGTTATTGTTGTTAATGCTATTGAGATGAACACACACACATAGTAAGTTACACCATAACAGAATGACAATGCAAAGATAAAAATATTTATGAATCCATTCCTAAATCATGATACAACATAAACAATACATAATTCATAAGTACATCATGCATATAATGTGTATCCTCTTCCTAAGGAATATGGGCATCCAATAGACAAAATTATTGGTATAGACACATTAGTGTAATTAACAATATCCACATTTGATGACAACTATATTTATGATGATGATTTAGATAAATAAACACTCTTTATTAGAGCATACATCAATAAATAACCTATACACAATGTTTTATTGATAATGGTTCAAGTGAAAATGCATGTATAACGACACTCTTTCATAGTATTAGATACAAAAAGAAATATTTACAAGCTACATCAAGATTATTCAAAGCATTTTATGGTCATAAAAAACACCGTGGGACATATAGTTATACCTCTCCAAGTTGGATCAATAATAATGATAACTCCATTTATACTATTATGAGGCACATGGGTATTTAATATGTTATCAAGATGCCCTTGGATACATAATAATATTGGATTACCATCTAAAGTGAATATATGTCTCAAGTACATATATTGTAATTAAGTGGTGAAAGTTCAAGACATTTAATATGAGTACCCTATACAGTCAATGGTAACTCCTCATCCCCCCAACCACCATAGTTGGTTATGGCACCTATTCAAGAGTACCATAATAATATAATTATGGAACCTGTTCTAAATAATAGTACAAAGATAATCAATGCATCCATTTTTGAACATAATGTAGAGTAAATTATGGAACCTAAATAGAATATCTATATACAACCAGTTCAAGGGAAAAATTTATACCTTCTTAAGGAGAAAACTTCATATCAACTAGTTATTCAAGGTTCAAATAAGTTCAAATATACTAAGGTAGTTCCCTATATTGTGTAGTATATTATACATTAAACATAGTCAAGTATACCTCCTATTATCATACAAAAAACTCCATTGAGTCATACACATTCTCAAGCTACACATGTAGCAACATATTTTATAATCAATGATCATAACAATTACCCTACAACACTTAATGCCATTTTAGATTTAAATGCATCCACATATAACACTTTTAAAAAACAAAAAATTCATCTTCAACATATACGATCCAAGCACATAATATGGTCCTCCCAATGATGGGATCATCAACTAGTTCCCTTTCAAAAAAATCAAAAATACAAAAAAATTAAATATTTCAAACTCAAAAAAAAAATATTGTAAAAATACACAAACATTATTTTGACGGTTCCTCCCTAAAGAATCAAGTTTTTGAGGACTCAAATAAGGAAGCTAGGGATTCCAAGGATGTGGTTTTTTCCTTATGTAGTAATTTTTTAAATCCATATCATACTTGTGGAGATTTTTATAAAGAGATTATTTTTAAATCTAACCTTAATTTTAAACCTATTTTGATTCTTATAAGTCAGATCTAGCCAAAAAAGTTATTATAGAGGTTTTAGAGTCGGTGGAATATTTACAAGGTAATCTAGGAGGAGAATCAACTTAAGAAAAAACTCTGAAAGTTGCCTTTTTAGGTGATGTCCCCCTATTTTTCTCTAACTCTCCTCTAGTTATAGAAATTTTAGATGCAGAGATTTAATAAATTAGTTTGGAAAGAAGAAGTAGATATCTAATAGGCAGATGTTTAGGGAAATGACCCTCTTGGGACATGTTGTTACAATAGTCCTATGAAACCTAGCCATCATTACAAGCTCCTTATCTAACATTGTTGTCCAATGGTTTTTTTGTTTCATTTTTTATTTTTGGAAGATAGGGATTTTGTGTGGTCAAATGGTCATTGGTTTTTAGGCAAACAAGAGGTATTTTTATGCCCTTGGGCTCCTTTTTTTGATTTTGATACCTCAATTATCTCACAAGCCCTATTATGGATTATATTTTATAATATTCTCTTATCTATGTGAGATCATGGTCTTCTCAAGCAGTTGGTGAGTAATCTATGAGTATTTGTGAAAATTTATGATTCCTTGGTGGTTGATCAAAGTTTTGTCAAGATGTGTGTTTTGATGGATCTTTCCAAATATTTCCATCACTCCATTCAGATCTCTTAATCCCATGGATTGTGGAATAAATATGTCAATTTTGAAGGACTACCATTTAGATGATTTAAATGTAATCAAATTAATAATAAGATAAATTCTTGTTCTAAACATGGTTTTAAAGGAACCCAAGCTACAATTTTATAGAAATGGGTAAAGAAGGTAGGCTTTCCAAATAGAGATTTGATCAAAGATTACAAATAATGACTAGAAATTTCTTGACTAAATTTTTATCTTCATAAAAATGCCTTAAAATCTACTTAACTCCTTTAAAGGATGAGGTTCATGTGGTAAAATAATTTTTGATCCATTTGAAGCCAAGGCATCAATTCTTTCCTCAATTGGATAAGGGAAAAGAAGCAAGGCATTTTGGGTTCGCAGAAATAGAAAACTTTTCTCCAATATTGGAAAATTCATAGTAGATGGAAGTTTTATAAGAAGAAGAGGTGAATTGGGCAAAAGAAGAAGAAGGTTTGGTAAGTAGGGTTATTTTGACTATAGCTCAGTCCTCCAACATGCTCCAGACTACAAACTATGGCAAAAAAGGGAAAAGAGGTAGGAAAATGGAAATAAAAAGAATACAACTTGATACTCAAAATTCCAACCTCGGTAGAATCTAATGGACAATGGAATCACTACTTTCTACTAGGGGTAGATGAACATTATCAATTAAATGTTGAATCAAAGGTTGAGTTTAAAAAGTTTTTAATTTTTACTGAAAGTTTTTTTTTCTTGGTTATGTAGTAGGCTTAGAAACTATGATTGGATTTATATTTTTAAATTGTATCTTCCAAATTCGGTAAGGGTTTTCAAGATTGAAAATATTGGCTAAATTAGAACATTTATTTTAAGGAGACTATACCTGTTGTTGTGTTCCATAACTAGTTTTGGCTCTAGATAAAAGTTGGAATCAATCTAAAAAAAATACCCAAACATTCAAAATATTAAAAAAAAAACAATCATGACCTAAGCATGGAACAAGATGTTATTTATCACATATTTTGTATATAACATATTATTTTTATATACACACATGTATTTCATGAGGTATATGAGTGTGATGCAAGATATACATTGTACATGTTTCTTAGATGGTAGACCTGCATCTACCTAGTGGTCATGCCTATGCTGAGGGTATATTATTCTATAGGTCACACTATAACAAGTTATATATATATATATATATATATGAACTCAAATTTAATATTTGAGTTACACTAAAGTGTATTTCTAATCACTCATATTTTAATTTGTGCTACATATATGCACTACTTTTCTATAATATGAAATTGACACATATGGATGAAATAGACTAGTTTTCACTTTTTCTATACTCCTTTGATGTTATTTAGTTTTTTACATGATAGGATATACACCATTTGATTAATGTGTGTGTACCTTGTCCTTGTGTGTAACAATTATTTGAACATCTCTATAGAATTTGATTGGTATGTGCGACATTTGAACATGCCCATTATTTGTGGCCATTAGTCCCATGTGTGAAATATTTACTTATAAAACATTTAAATATAACCTTTGCTTATGGCCCTTAACCTTACGTGTGTACTATTTTATTATTCAAAATTTGAACATGTCCATTAAATGTAACCATTGACCTTATTATATGACGTTTGTGACATTGCATGACATTATGTGTTATGCTTGTTATGATTTTTGAACTCGATTAGTAGTGCCATGATACATATCATGAAATTTTTCTATAGTTTTATTTGTTAAATATATCTAGACATGAAACATGTATTCCTCACATTAAATATGCTATATACATGCTTCAATCATAATTATATTATTATGTTGACATATTGTCTAACACAATGACATAATTACTACATGCTTCTATATTTATCTCAAGATACAACTAACTCTTATTTTGAGATGAATGACTTGTAGGAAATATCCCTCATCTCAAAAGTGGATAATTATTGTGTTTTAGGATACATAAGCTTCCATGAACATATAAAATTCATATTTAGGACAAAGTACAAATTTTAAAAGGTTCAAACTAAGGAAAAATCATATTTTATAACATAGTACAAGTTTTCAAAGTTATAGAGAACTATAAAAATCAAATATATGACCAAAATTAAAATATTTTAGATTATGTGGGCGTATGACATGCATACGCATTCAATTTTCAATGTCTCAAAGTATAGAACCATACACACTTGAATATTCATGGGCACATGCTTAAAAATTACAAGATTAAAGTTATAGGTTACAAATACAATTACAATTGTGCTTATAGATGTATATCATTTTATATCATTGACACATATTTAAGGTGGCATGATAATCATTCATGTTTATGCTTATTCAAAAATTATAATTAAAAAATTAAAAATTTAATGTGATAAAAGTGCAAAATTTCAAAGTTGAAAAAAACATGAAATATGTTCATGCACATTTTTCAAAGTTTAAAGTTACAATTCAAAGGAAAAATATTCTTTTCAAAGTAAATTCTATGACAAATTTGGTCATGATGGGGGCATCAATATTATTCATTCGCTTTTGATTATTCAAAATAAAATATAGGTATGTCTACATCAATGTGATTTAATATATGTGGGTAATGTAAGTTGAGGTTAAAATATGCTCAATGACTTATTGTCACAGTTTTTGAAAATGGGTAAAAATAGGTGGAAATTCAATTTTTACTAAATGGCTAATTTTTTTTGAACTGAACCTAAAACCATCAAAATTTTGAATAATTCAATTTTTTTAAATTAATTAATTAATTATTTATTAAGTAAAAATACATGGCTAAATCAATTTTTTATCGTGAACTATTCTAAAATGCATTTGAACCTCCCATGCAAAAAAACTGTTAACTTTTCCCGTAATTTGCAAAATTTGTTTAACTTTTTATATATTGTGAAAACACATGTCACTTTTCCAAAAGTTATGAAAATTGCAATTTACTTTTTCTGCTTGGTAAAAATTGTAAAATCAATTTTATGTTCCATGCAGATTGTAAATTTGTTTCAATTTTCATGCAATTTGCAAAATATTTTTCAGCTTCCATGCAATTTGTAAAATCTTTTTCAGCTTCCGTGTAATTTGTAAAATCTTTTTCAACATCTGTGCAATTTGTAAAATCTTTCTTAGCTTTCGTGTAATTTAAAAATTTGTTTTGGGTTTTCTTTCAAATTATAAGTTTGTTTTGGGTTTTCTTTCAAATTATAAGTTTGTTTTGGGTTTTCATGTAAATTATAAATTTATTTTGGATTTTTATGAAAATTATAAAATCAATTTAAAACTTCATGTAAATTGCAAAATCTTTTTGAGTTTTCCTTTTCTGTGAAATTCCAAATTCTATTTTCACAAGTCATGCAAATGCAAATCATGCTTCCCCAAATTATGCAAATGTAAATTATATTTTCAAGAGCCATGTAAATACAAACTTCCATGTTGAAGTTGCATTTTTCAATGGTGCAAATTGTCATTGCAGATTTAAGTCTCCTTTTCTAACTTACATGCAAACTCATTTAATTTTTTTGCTAATCATGCAAATATGGTTATTTTCTTAGATAAGGTTGAATGAATTTTGTCTTCCCTTATATAATATATTTTCAACCTGTATGCTCAAATTTAGAAATTATAACAAATTAAAAATTGAATTTCCATTTGTGTTTTAGCCATTATCCACTAGAATAAATATATTCAAGATCATGGAAGGGAAGCAAGTGAACGAAAAATAAGTTTTTTTAATTTTTTCTTCATCTAGAAAAAGGCTATGCAAGAATGCTTAGTAAAAAGAGATAAATTTATGAATAAACATTTAATTTTAATCAAGAATAGGCTGAGAAGGTGAATTTAGTGAAAGAGGAATGAAAAGGGAAATTTGAAGACCAAAATTAAGCTATTTTATTTTGTATTATATCTGTAAAATGCTCTAAAGAGGAAAATGCACCCAATCCAAGTGGAAGATAAAGATTTAAATTTTTAATAGTGCATTTTCAAATTATTTTTTCCAAACAATAGGTTGTATGACACCAAGGAGGAATACATGATTTTAAAAAATCAAATTTTTTTGTTTGTATCTACCAAAAGTTTAACCATACAACCAATCGTATGACTTGCATAGGAGAGTGGAAAGTGTAGTTTTTTTGTGTGAAATATTTAACTTCTTTTCCCCCTTTGCTATAACAAATAATAATATGACATGTATGAATGAAATTTTGGTAATTTAAACATTTTTTTTTGAATTTTCTCTAAGTAAAAATTGAGTCATACGGCTGCTATGCAACTAGCTATATGCCCAAGGGGCGCTGATAAAAATAAAGTTTTTATTTTTCAAAAATTTCATCTACTTATAAGAAAATTGTATGGCCAAATAAGTTGGAGAAGATAGCAAAAAGTGATAAAATTATTTTTAATTTTTTTAGAGTAAGAGAAAAAGGTACAGACTTGGGAAAGATAAAGAAAAATAAGATTGAGAGAAAATTATTCTTGATTTGTAAATTTGTAATTTTTCTTTCCTAGAATTTTTGTCATATGACAATGTCTAGGGAGGAAATATATATATATTTTTGGAAAATTGTATTATTCTTGATTTTTGCCTAAGATAAAAATATAAAGAGGGGGAGTGGGATTCTAAAATCAAAAGATGAGAATTGAAATCACATTTTGGCTCATTTACACTTGCCAAGAGGGTTCGTGCTATAGTTACAAAGTGATTGATAAAAAAAGAAGTCAAAACAAAAAATGGTAATTGGGTGAGAAATTTAAATTTATCAAGTGGTTTTCAAAAGGTATCAGAAAAAATTTACTTAGGCAAAATTGTGGATTGGCATCAATGGTGATTAGGCATAAAATTTCATTGAGTCATTTTGTCAAAAGGTTTATGTGGAAGTGGACAGATCAAAAATAGGTGATAGATGTATGGATAATGTATAAACATGGAGGTAGAGTTTAATAAGGTTGTGAGACATAAAATAAGTATAACATTGAAGAAGCAAATATAGTTTACAAGTGTAAATCCAAATCTACAACCTTTGTGAGCATTTTCCCAATTTATACCATGTAAATGGGCCAATGGTTAAGCAAATAAAATCATTTTTACTGAGACATTTGGTCAAGTAGGGAGAAGACATGTGAATACCATGATAATCTTGAGAGATAACACCTCTACATACCTTCTACATGTTCTCAGGCATCTAGGTGTTATACAATCTTGAAGAAATATAGAATGGATGATGATATTAGTATCTAGTCCATGCAATCAAAATCTAGAAAAATAAAAGACAATGAAGATAACTTTGGGTTGACATTCTCGCACACTAAAAGTGAAGGTGGATAGGCTCTATCAAATGTTTCTAGTATTTTCATAAAAATATAATTTTTTTAAACTATAAATAACTATGAATGTTTATAGACAGAACAAAATAGAAAGAATCCTAGAATGCTCTATAGGTTCTTTTCCGTCCACTTACCTTGGTCTCCCTTTAGGGTCGAAAGCCCCTAAAGCTTTTTGGGAAGGACTTATTAACAAATTTAGTAAGAAATTGGCGGGATGGAAAGGCAGTCTTCTAAGCCAAGGTGGAAAGCTCACACTCCTCAAAGCAAGTATTTAAAGCATACCTATGTATGCTTTGAGTCTTTTCAAAATCCCCACTAAATTTGCTGAAGCTATAGAAAAAATACAGAGAAACTTTCTTTGGTCAGGTACTGAGGAGAAAAGGAGAATGCCTCTTATAGCATGGGATAACATTTGCAAACCTGTTAGGGATGGTGGACTTGGTATAAGGAAAATTAGAAGTATGAACACAACCCTCTTAGCTAAACAGGGGTGGAGGGTTTATCAGGAAAATAAAGAATGGGGTAAAATATGGAAGCATAAGTACTTATTCAAGGCAAAGTCACTCCCTAAATTCTTTACTACACTGAACATTTCTCATCCTTTTGCCATATGGGGGGCAGTCCAGGGAACAAAACATGTTTTAGAAGAAGGAAGTTCATGGAAAGTTGGCAATGGTAAAAAGGTGAAGTTTTGGGAAGATATTTGGTTAAGAGGAAAACCGTTACAGGAAGAAATCCAAGATAAAGATGTGATAGATAGATGCAAGCAAAGAGTGGGAATAACGGTTAATCAATATTGGCAGAACAACTCTTGGGTAAACCTCACTGACTATGATCAAGATCTCAAGGATATTCAATTATCCCTAAATGCTATATCTCTATATCCTAACCAAGAAGATAAAATTGTTTGGCACAATGAGCCAAGTGGACAGTTTAAAGTTTCTTCCATTTTCACCTCTAAGGGAAATGGTAGCAAACTGTTATGGACGAGAGCTTGGATTAAGGGGCTCATCCCTAAAATCAAATTCTTTTTCTAGACCCTTCTCCAAAACAAAATATTGACTCTGGATAATTTATAGAAATGCAGAATTAATATTGTAAACATGTGTATTCTTTGTAAAAAAGACCTTGAAGATAGAGATCATCTGTTCGTGAATTGTTCCTTCACTCAGCTTGTTTGGAAAGAGATTCTCAATTTGTGGGGCATTACATGGATTCACCACAAAAATGTGGAATTATCTCTCAAAAGCTGGTATTGCCCTTCAAAGAATCCCAAAGTCCTTTTTTATGGAAAATTACTCTTCCCCATATTTGGTGGGGAATATGGAAGGAAAGAAATAACCGAATCTTTAGAAATAAAGAACTTCCTGGATGGGTGGTAGGACAGAACATCATTAGAGATTTAAAGGAGAATTTTTTATTACAAAAGAATCCAAGCTCTACCCTCCAAGTGGATAATCCCTTGAGGATGGATAATCCTATTGGTAAACCTGATAATCCCAGATCAGGAGTTACATGGAATGTTCCCCCTCAAGGATGGATTAAAGGAAACTTTGATGGTGCTGCCAAAGGGAACCCAGGGAATGCAGGTTGTGGTGGAGTCTTGAGAAACCATATGGGAATGGTAATTGATGCTGTTGTAATCCCCATTGGTAAATCGAATTGCCACATTGCCGAAGCTACAGCTGCCCTTTAGACCCTCAAATTAGCTGTGGACTCAGGATATCCCAAATTATGGCTTGAAGGGGACTCTTTGAATATTATAAATATTCTTAATAATAGAAATACTGTGTCTTAGACCATAGAGGATAAGGTATTGGAGATGAAAACATTATTAAAAAAATTTGAAGAAGTGATTATAACCCACACCTTTCGTGAAGCCAATGGTGTTGCAAATTGGCTAGCTAATTGTGTAGTCCAGGAAGGTCAAATAGTGAGGTGGCATGAAACATTAGAAAAGAACATGGATTTGAGGGCGTTCATTCTTCATGATGCAACCCATGCAAAGGAAGGAAAGATTGGAGTGTAATAAAAAATAATGAGTAGGAGGAGTGGCAGCATGGGGAAAGGAAAACAATCATTAAAGAGGAAGGCCCTCAAGAGTGAGAAGTGGATCCTGAAAAAGCATAAACATAGCTGAATTTCCAATCAATTTGGTAGCAGGTGGGTTCAGTGTAAAGACCATAGCAACTAGGATTCAAAGAAAATGAGTATGGCATGCGAAAGGAAGGGAGAACCTTGAAAATAGGAACCCAAGAGCTGTGATGAATGGAGAGAGAAACAAGAAGTCTGGAGAATTCTACAAAAAGGAAAAGTTGTGAGCTACATGGAAAGACTCCATGGATCAAAGCCACATATCACTACGGATTTTTTCAAAAATTGGTCTGATGAAAGGGTCACCCTACATGGTATCACAGTGAACTTAACAGAGGATTTTATAGCTGAGGTTACAGGGCTACCTACGGATGGACTCAAATTTTCTAAGCAGATAAGCATTTTGAATGAGGCCTTTTGTAAGTTCCCCAAAAAGGATGAGGAAGAGCAGAAGCTGGTCAAGAATGGGGATTTCTATGAATTGGATCAGATTAAAGGGATATGGAGGGATGTCTTAAGCTGCATAAGGGAGTACTTCATCTTGGACAAAAGAAGTAAGCATGTGCACAAGTTCCATTTTGTCTTCCTTAACCATTTCAGGCACAAGGTTAGTTTGTCTTTTCCCTTTTATCTTCGCTTCTCCTTGGTCCAAAGTTTATATGCTCATAGGAAAAAGGAAATGCGCCCTATCCTACATGAAGGCCTTATTATACTTATCAAAGGCTACTGCAAGAATAGTGCAATGGTAAAGCACCCCAAACAGGGGAAAAATAAGGTGTCAGGGAACAGAAAGAGTGAAAGTGTAAATGGGAAAGGCAAAATCAAGCTCCCTAGTGCTAAAAAGCAAAATGTAGAAGAAGATACAGAATGGGAGAGAATTGAAAAACCCAAGGAGGAAAACTTGGAGGAAGAAGAAGGAACTGAAAGCTGGGATACAAACTCTAATGAGGATGAAGAATGTTCTGAGAAGAATGAAAAAGATGATGTCAACATAGAGGAGGATTCTGCAAATAGAACTGTAGATACGGAGGAAAACCAAAAAGTGTCAGAGGATGAATTTGTCCAGGATGACCTTGTTGAGGACCCAACTTCAAAGAAAGAAAAGGAAACTTCAGGTCAAGATGATAATCAAGATATGGATATGAAAATTCAAACTGGAATTAAAGAGTGGGAACAAAAGAGTTGAGAGGATATCTTTGAAGAAGCCAGGAACAGTCCCAATAAAAATTCTGAGGAATGGAGAGGAAAAAAATAGAATGATGAAACACACACACCTATGACTTGGGTTAATTGTAAAGTAGAGGCAGCATCCCAATTTGATTCTTGGACGTGTAGGGAGATTATGGATCTCAAGAGGAAAGTGGAAACTATGGAAGATACCCTGAAAGTTGTATGGAACAAAATAAACAATATGGAAAATCAGATAAGGGAGATCCCAGTCAAGCTCAAAGCCTATGAAAATAAGCTCTAGGAACTTATTAAGGACAATAGAATGAAAATGGAGGAAGTTACGTCCAATATTTGTGCTGCTGCTGTCAATATAGGTAAAAGAGCCAATGAGGAGACCAAAGCCCTGGAGGGACCCAACAAAAGGATGAGACAAAGTTCTAGAAAGAAGGTTACACAAAAAGGAGCTATGCTGGCGGCAACCACTGCCCAGGATACTATTGTGAAAGGAAAAGATACTATGAAAATGATATTGGAACTGGATGAATAATCAGGTTCTTCTTGTTGGTTTTGTAACTGGTCCTGTTCTTTGTTTTCTTTTTGTAATCCTTTGCCTTTGGTGAAACCAGATCTCTGTTAAATCTGGGTTTTGACTGAAAGTCTTTCTAGTGGTTTCAAGTCCATTAAAAACCTATTTTTGCTACTTCCTTGTAGTAGTTTTTAGGCTTTACCTGTGGTCTTGGACGATCTTTCTTTCTTTCATTATAACAGGGTTTCGGGGCCGCTTCAAAACCTGCTTTTACCTCAATGTAAAAAAAAACTATGAATGTTTTTTCCTTTTTAGATTTCAATAAAGATAGCTCCTATTGTTAATAGGAAAGTGACTTTGTCTTGTGTTGCTGACTAATGTAAGGACTCAATTCCCATAATGTTGACTCAACTTCACCACTTTATCCCTTTCAATTTTTTTGAGCTAATAGTTTTGGGTGATTTTACTGGGGATCGACGTGATTTATGCACATGATTTTTAGACATTTCAAGGAACCTCCCCTAAAATAGAGGTTGGTGACTCCATTGAGAAAAAATATTCAGTGCCTACACCTTCTAGATTATAGAAATGGCATTAGTCCACCTTAACCCCAAAATTACCTATGTCCCATGGATAATTTTTTTTGGGTTGTTGGCTTTGGTCCATTACAATGAGTTCCCATTTGGATCTAAGAATAGATTACTAAAGTTCTCTAGAGAAAATGGTTAAGATGCAAATAAACATATTTAGGCCTTCATAGTATCTTGTATCATCTTGGGAGTTATGTATGAGGATGTTTCTATGAGAATTTTCATTGAAACTTTCATTGGACTTGCTGCCTAGTGGTTCTACCACTTAAAATATGGATGTGTTATGAATTGGAACTCTAAAGAATAAGTTCCTAGATAGATTCAAATCAACTGTGAACATGTGTCCACTTTTATCAAAATTCTTCTAGATTCAAAAGTGAGATGATGGGTTGATGAGATATTTTGTAACACATTTTAACAAATTTTTGAGACTGATCCCTCAAGCAAATCAACCAAGTCTCAATAATTAATTATTCATTTTCATTGGTTCTCATCACCTATAAATCAATTTCATCTTGATGAAGAATAAGGTAAATGACTTAGTTTTTGCATAATAAAATTACATCAATATTGAAGATGATTTGATTATTTTTGGGATGTTGAAGAAAGAGGTTTTAAAATCTGCTACACTTGTTACCAATGATAACAAATAAATAGTGAAACCTGATACAATCAAGAGTCTTCAATATTAAAAAAAAGGAGTTCAAAGGTAAATTACTAATCAAACATGTTAGAACTATAACAAAGAAAAGGATAAAGTGATACCTATCAAATTTGATTGTTTTAGTTTCACAATTGTAGAATAAGGTGAATAATTATAATAAATAATGATTGATCAAAGAAAAAATGAAGAATTTGAATTCCTTCTTGGAAAAAAGGAGAAATATTTGCCTATTTAAACATATTACTTAAACCCCATGGTCTGAGGATAAAAATGGTTATTTGAAAAGAAACTGATAAAACCATAAACAAAAAGGAGTAATAATACAAAGTGTGATGTTATACTTTTGAAAGAGGTGATATTATGGAACTAGTTTTTAGCAAAGTAGATGATCCCTTCTTTATCAAAATGAATGACTAAATAGTCTAAAATGAAGATTCCTCAGGTATTTCATTTTTTGGGTTTTCCATAGAAAAATTATCTATAGGATTTGAATCAAAAGCAGTCAAGCTTGAACAAATTGAAAATCATAATCATGCTAAGGTTGAGGTCAAAGAAGAAATCAATGTAGAACAAAATGAATGATGCCTGATAATTATTACAAGTAAAATGAAAACTATAAAGACAAAGGAAACTTACAAATATAATGATGATGAATCATTTAGTGATGAATTCATTCTACCATGGGAATAAATTTGAAAAACAATATTAACACTTAATTCATTCTACAAGCTAATTATATTGTGGTTTTAGCATAGATATGTGACAAACTTTTCTCCAATCTAGATACTATATTTTTTATAGGTACATATAAAATCATCCAATAAGACATTAGAAAAGTTTAGTATTTATTAGATGTGCTCACAAAATATTAGATAATTCATAATGATTTCATTTTAAAATAGGAAAACATTACCAATTTATTCATTCATGATCATCCTTGTGTGAATGATAACTGTAAGTTAATCTTCCCACTTGCTTGTTCACTACTACTAAATGTGTTCAGAGTTCGTAAGTCAAATCCATTGTTTTAAAATGGTAGGTACTTCTCCAAACTGATGAATGGTTTTGTATAATATTCTCATTTTTATCGACTCCCTATAAATAGTCATGCTTTCCCAATTTTGGCTTGTTTCCTTTTCCTATTTCTTTTTTGATGTGTGTGGTTTATCAATAAATGTAGTAGTCTATCTATTACCCCTCTTTTTCTATTTTTTATTCTTTTTATTTTCACATATTTGTAGATATGATATCTATATAATAATATCATGGGTAATCACATAATTTGCAAGAGTGACAAATTGGATAGGTTTTTCATGGATCTCTTCAAGTGAATAAGTAATAAATATGCAAATTTTTAGAATAAGTGATCTAGCTCGGTAGTGTGTGTTTATTTATCATATAATTGATATGGGCCCACTAAATGTCAATTCACTAGATCAAGATATGAAAATATTATAACACTGATTCTATAGCCCAATGGACAAGGCTTGAGTCACATATTAAGATCTACTTATTTTTATAAATTTAAAATGTTGACATTTCAAAGTCTGAGAACAATTTTATAGTGGAAAAGAATGAATTCGTTAAATTTTATAAGGTAAGACAAAAGGTTTGTCACTTTTGAGTATATGAAATAAAAACACTTCTCTCTTCTCATTTTAGTTTGTGTAAAAACACATAACTAAAATGTCCTCGCATACACTATATTTTTTGGATATGTGAAAACACACATTAAGCTGAGTACTTAACCATTGAATACACTATATTTTGACATGTGACATCTCTTTGATGGATTAAGGACCCATCCTTTTTTATTGAAGATCATATATTTTTTTCAAATCTATCAAAGCTGCTACTTAAGACTCTATTTCCCAATGGATAAAATGTTGGCATGTGAAACCAAATAATCTAAGTTATTTTAATTCCTTTTAGTTTGAAATCATAGTTGAAGCCAACTATTGTCATAGTTTTTGAAAATGGGTAAAAACTAGTGGAAATTCAGTTTTTGCTAAATGACAATTTTTTTTTGAACTGAACTCGATGTTAGGGAATCCAAGAACAAAACACCTTGTTCTGATCCCACTTGTTAGGATCTTAATCCTCAGAAAGAGCACAATATGATTACCAAATACAAGCAATTAAACATGCAGAAATATCTAGAAGTACAAGTAACTAGAATTCACAAATAGCACAGAATATGATAGACAATATACAATCTTGTATTAATAATTGTACATAAAAGAATATAGTAAAGAGATGCCATGCTCTTCCACCTTATAGAGGCTTTCCACACCTCAAGTTTATAGTAATTCTTCTTCAAAACACTCTCCTACCAAAAATGGTCCCAACACACAACTCACACACAGAATTGGCATTCACCTCTCCAACCAGTCAGTAATAACCCTGCCAGTACACCAAGCACTCTAAAGTACTTCAAGTAGATCTCCCATGAACTTGCAACTTGCAATTCAATAGACCATACTTACACATGTAGATCTCCTATGAGCTTGCAACAACCTGCAACTCAATGATCTTACAATGGAAGGATCTTCCTTGCCTTCCTTTCTAGCTCATAATTACAATACATGCCAATGGGTTTATAAATAGATCCCAAACTTAAACAATAACTTAGACTTTTAGTTTACTAATAATAGACACGCAGCTCAAGACTCAAAATAGCCTTTACATGCAAACACTCAGTTCAACAAACTAACTGTTCATGCAATGAACAATTCTAGAACACATAGGCGACCAACGTCGGTCCTTATTTGCCTGGTGCTGACCGATGTTGGTTAACTTCCTGCCGACACCAGTTGCCTTCTACATTCATCTTGACCAACATCGGTCATGCTACCGACACTGGTACTTCTAGAACTTCAACATCCTCTTCTTTGTCTGCATAGTTGAAGCTTTTAGCTCCATAACCTAACAATCTCCCACTTGGAGATAAACAACTGCAACTGTACCTATACCTGTATATTGTCTAGTTTCTTCCCTTGGCTCTGTATCCCTCTTCAAGATCACTCTTGAAGACCAACCACCACAAAAATTATAGTGCAACACCTGTCATCCAAATCACCTACCGCATCCACATCTACAAACCATGTAGAAAATAACTTGACCCTGCATAACATGTGCACCTGCTGTTGGTCCCTCTAAGAATCCACTAAACTACCCTCCAATGATTCTTTCTCAGATTAGCTCCAAACTTGTGACAACTCCCACTACTTGGGAAAACTCAGGTCTAGTACATACCATGCACTTAACCTCATTATGTTAATCAAGACACATTTCTGTGAACTGTCCAACCATCGGCGTGCTAACCGGTCTCACACAATCATCCTGAAACAAAGTCAACCTATGACCTTCCATGTATTTAAAACACACTCATGCCAAAGAACCTTGCTGCTCCCATATTCCTCATGACATACTTCTAAACTAGCTTTACCTTTAGTTCAACAATACCCTGTATATGTAACCCTACAACAAGCACATCATACAGTAATAGGATAATGTAGCTAATATTATCCAACCTGGTAAAGAGAAACACAATGATCAAACCTCCATTGCCCTACAGCTTATACAAGACCATATACCCTGGCCTTCTATCTCACGTATCCATTCCTACTCTTCCTTATCTTGAACATCCATTCGTCTCTCAGTGCTTACTTCTAGCTGGCAACTCCACCCAAAAATCCTATTTGGTTCTTCTCCAAGGAATCACATCCTTCATCCATACCAAGCTCCCACTGTTTCTTGGATCTACCTGCTCTGCTTCTTTAACAACTTCCTGGTTCTTTACCATAAGTGAGCAAAAAGTAGTGTAAAGAAGGAAAATGATGAATTTAAGGCTTACATACCCTTTAAATCCTCCATATGGGTGCTTGAGACTCCTTGATAGCTTGTTACCACCCAAAATTAATCTCAGTGACTGATGCCGATCACATCTCAGTCTACACCTAACCGACGTTAGTTCCCTGCGACTGCCTCATCATCGACATCGGTTCCCCCTGGCCAACACTGGTGTTTATCTGTCCCTGAGTCACCGACATCGAGCTGCACATAGCTGACATCAGTCCCTATCTGGATGCTGACGCCAGTTTTCTCGGTCTCTATGTTTTGCTTGTGAGAACTAACTTATACCTATGAGCTCCTTTTGGATCAAACCCTTGTCCAAATCAACCTTGCTCTACTCAAAATTCTTTTGCCCCTTGTGCTGAACTCTATCTATCACCTTCTCCTTGAAAACTGAGGCTTTCCTGCTCTTGTCATGAACATCAAATTCCTCAAGAAATGTTACCTTCTTTTTCTACATACAGAAATCTTGATTCATGCTCTTCAAATCTGAAAGCATACCCTTTGACTCAAGAACATGCATCTCCTTCTTATTCATGTGACCAAGCCTATTAAGCCACATCTTCGAATCTACAGCTGAAGTAGATAACCCAAAAAGAAAATCAGTAATACAAGTAGATAGATAAAGTGTACCTACTTTCTTACCTCTTGCTACAACAAGTGCACCCTTGGTAACCTTCCAAGAGTCCATTGTGAGAGTTACTGTGCAACCCTCATCACCCAAACTTCTTACAGAAATCAAATTTTGCTATAGAATTAGGACATGCATGACCTCCTTCAACACCCATGTGTTACCTGTCTACAATTTCAGCTTCACTTTCCCTTTGCCAACCATCTGACAAGGCTTACCATCCCCTAAACAAATTTCTCCAAAGTCTCCCTGGACATACTCATGAAAAAATTCTCTATTTGGGTATGCATGAAAAGAGGCACTAAAATCTAAAACTCAAGATTCTACCTTATCCAAAGAACATACCAGAGCATCCTGTGCAACAAAATCTGCAACATCTGCTTCTTCTTCATGTCCTTCATGCTGATCTTCACCCGACCTGCAATCTCTCTTTAAGTGCCCTTGCTTTCCACATTTCCAGTAGATTATTCTGCCATACCTAGACTTAGACCTCCTGCCATTAAACTTCTCTATTCGTAGCTTACTGTCTTCTGCCATTGCTCTACTCCCACTCAAATAGAAACCCCTGTGAGCAACTTGTAATCAACACACACTAACCAGATCTGATAGAACTTGTTAGTATCCCAACCAAAAGCTCTGATACCAGTTGTCAGGGAATCCAAGAACAACACACCTTATTTTGATCCCACTTGTTAGGATCTTGCTCCTCAGAAAGAGCACAATATGATTACCAAATACAAGCAATTAAACATGCAGAAATATCCAAAAGTACAACTAGAATTCACAAATAACACATAATATGAGAGACAATATACAATCTTGTATTAATACTTGTATAGAAAAGAATATAGTAAAGAGACGCCATGCTCTTCCACCTTACAGAGACTTGCCACACCTCAAGTGTACAGTAATTCTTCTTCAAAACACTCTCCTACCAAAAATGGTCCCAACACACAACTCACACACAGAATTGGTGTTCACCTCTCCAACCAGTCAGTAATAACCCTGCCAGTACACCAAGCACTCTAAAGTACTTCAAGTAGATCTCCCATGAACCTGCAACTTGCAATTCAATAGACCATACTTACACATGTAGATCTCCTATGAGCTTGCAACAACCTGCAACTCAATGATCTTACAATGGAAGGATCTTCCTTGCCTTCCTTTCAAGCTCATAATTACAATACATCCCAATGGTTCTATAAATAGATCCTAGACTTAAACAATAACTTAGACTCTTAGTTTACTAATAATAGACATGCAACTCAAGACTCGAAATAACCTTTACATGTAAACACTCAGTTCAACAAACTAACTGTTTGTGCAACGAATAGTTCTAGAACACACAGGTGACCGACGTCAGTCCCTGTTTGCTTGGTGCTGACCGACGTCGGCTGACTTCCTGCCAACACCGATTGCCTTCTGGATTCATCTTGACCGACGTCGGTCATGCTGCCGATGCCAGTACTTTTAGAACTTCAACATCCTCTTCTTTGTCTGCATAGTTGAAGCTTTTAGCTCCACAACCTAACACTCAAAACCACTAAAATTTTGAATAAATAAATTTTCTTAATTAATTAATTAAATTTTTATTAATTAAAAATTCTCAACCAGATCACTTTTTTACCCCAAATTGTTTTAAAATGTATTTGAGCCTCCCATGCAAAAAATCTATGAACTTTTCCAACAATTTTCAAAATCTGTTTAACTTTTAATAATTTATGCAAACATATTTTGCTTTTCCAAAAGTTATGTAAATTTTAATTTACTTTTTCTGCTCGATGAAAATTACAAAATCAATTTTATGTTTTGTGCAAATTGTAAATTTGTTTTTAGTTTTTTTTCAAATTTTAAATTTTTTTAACTTCCATGCAATTTACAAAATATTTTTTAGATTCTATGCAATTTGCAAAATCTTTTTTAGCTTCTATACAATTTACAAATTTTTTTTCAACTTTCATGTAATTTGTAAAATATTTTTTTAGCTTTTGTGTAGTTTGTAAAATCTTTTTTTGCTTATGTGAAATTAAAATTTGTTTTGGGTTTTTTGTGCAAATTACAAATTTGTTTTGGGTTTTCATGCAAATTGTAAATTTTTTTGGGTTTCTATGCAAATTAAAAAATTGATTTAAAACTTTGTGTAAATTACAAAATATTTTTGATTTTTCCCTTTCTGTGTTCCAAATTCTATTTTCACAATTCATGTAAATGCAAATCATGTTTCCCCAAATCATGCAAATATAAATTATATTTCCAAGAGCCGTGTAAACACAAACTTCCATGTTGCAATTGAACTTTTCAATGGTGAAAATTGCCATTAAAAATTTAAGTCTCCTTTTCCAACTTCTATGAAAAATATATATATTTTTTTTAATCATGCAAATAAGGTTATTTTCTCAAGTAATGATAAATGAAGTTCGTCTTTCCTTCTAAAAAATCTTTTCAACCTGTATGCTCAACTCTGGCAATTTTAACAAATTAAAAATTGAATTTCCATTTGTGTTTTAGCCATCATCCACCAGAATAAATATATTTAAGATCATATAAGGGAAGCAAGTGAATGGAAAAGAAGTTATTTTAATTTCTTCTTTAGCCAAAAAAATACCATATAAGAGCACCTAGGAAAAAGAGAAATTTTTGAGTAGCATTTATTTTTTAACCAAGAAGAAGCCATAAAAGTGAATTCAATGAAATATGAATGAAAAGTGAATTTTTAATACCAGAAACAAGCTATTTTGTTTTGTGTTGTATCTACAAAATGCTCCAAAAAGGAAAATGTGCCCATTCCAAGTGGAAAATAAAGATTTAAAATTTCAATAGTGTTTTTTCAAATTATTTTTCCCAACCAATAGGCTATACGATGCCAAGGAGGAGTATGGGATTTTAAAAAATAATTTTTTATTTGTATTTACCAAAAGGTAAATCATATGACCAACTATAGGAATTGCATAGGAGAGTGGAAGACACAATTTTTTTTGGTGAAATATTTAACTTCTTTTCCCTATTTCTTCTAATCAACTAGTCGTACAAATTATATGAAGTGAAATAGTGGAAATTTATAAATTTATTTTTGACTTTTCTTCAAGTAAATATTAAGTTCTACAGCCACTGTACACCCAAGGGGAGCTGTTAAAAATAATTTTTTTATATTTCAAAGTTTTCATCTACTTATATGAAAATTATATGGTCAAATAAGTTGGAGAAGATAACAAAAGGTGACAATTTTTAATTTCTTTTGAGCAAGAGAGAAAGTTACAAACTTAGGGAAGATAAAGAAAAATAAAATTAAGAGAGAATTATTCTTAATTTACAAATTTACAATTTTTATTTGCTAGATTTTTAGTCATATGACAATAGCTAAGGAGGAAATAAAAATGAAATTGGCAAATTGTATTATTCTTGCTTTTGGCCGAAGATAAAAATATAAAACATGGAAGTGAGATTTTAAAAATCAAAAGATGGGAATTTAAAAAATCAAATTTTGACTCATTTACACTTGTCATAAGGGTTCATTCTATAGATACATAGTGATTGATTAAAAAGGAAGTCAAAACTAAAAATGGTAATTGAGCGAGAAATTGAAATTCATCACGTGGTGTTAAAAAGGAACCAGAATGAATTTCCATAAAAAAAATTATGGATTGGTAGTAATGGTGATTAGGCACAAAATTTCAAGTAGTAATTTTGTTAAAAGGTTATCTGGAAGTGGAAATATTGAAAACTAGAAGTGACAAATGTATCGATAATTTATAGACATAGAGGTAGAGTTGAATAAGGTTGTGAGATATAAAACAAACACAACATTAAAGAAGGAAATGAAATTTATAAGTGTAAATCTAAATATAAAATATTTATGAGCATTCTCCTAGTTTGTACCATGTAAGTGGGCCAATGAATAAGCAAGTTTAATCAATTTTATTGAGAAATTTAGTCAAGCAAGGATGAAACATGTGAATACTATGTTGAGCTTAAGAGATACCACCTATACATTCCATCTGCATGTTATTAGGCATATAGGTGTTATACAATATTGAATCAATATAGAATGGATGATGATATTAGTATCTTGTCTATGAAATAAAAATATATGAAAATGAAAGACAATGAAGATCACTTTGGGTGGACATTCTCACACACTGAAAGTGAAGGTGAATAGGCCATATCAATTGTTTTTGTTCTTTTCATAAAAATGTTGAATCTTGATTTACACTTTCTAGTTGTAAATTTTATAAGTGAAAAATCATAAATGTAAGTAGTGAAAATGCACCATGCCAACTTTGTAAATTGTAATTTCACTTTTGCACATGGTGCAATTACACCAATGCACTTTTACATCACTTAAGTGGTGCATTTTTGTAAACTCATTTTTGTTGCTTCTATAATGTAAAAAAGGTGGTTACACACCTTAACCACCTCCCCACACTATAAATGTGAGTGTAAGACTCGTTGTAAAGGGAATTTTTGGTAGTGATAATTTGTAGAGATTTTGTCTAAAGATCTGAGCTTTATTATAAACTCATTAAAGATTGAAATTGAAAGATTTTTCAAGTTTTGTATTCAAAATTTATTCATGAGTTATACCTTTATATGTTATTCACTTGTTTCTATACCTTTAATTTTAATTCATCTTCATAATCATTAAGAAATAATGGGAATTTCACTTTAAGTATTTATTTTAAAATATTCTTGTGTTGTTTCTATGAATGTGAAATCTCGATAGGGTTTATGCAATATTTTAATTGTATTTTATGGGTAAATATGGGGTGGTTCTCTTTGGTCTACTATCAGTATTAGAAAATTGTCTTAGGATATGTTTTGTACTTATAAAGGTGTATTTATGTCTTTACCACCCATTAAATGAGAGATATTTCCATGCACATGATGTTTTCCCCTTCTTGGACTATTCTGGCAAGTTTCTACATTTAACTACCCAAAGTTGTCTTTAATTTTTCCTAAGGTTATCATGATAATTTTTGTGTTTAACTGAATATAATAATCTTGTTTTCCTTTATTCCTTTCCTTTATATATTCTTCCCTTCTTTCCTTTCATTTACTTTCTATCTCTTTTATGTACTTTCAAGTTGAATTATGAAACCAATATAGAATTTTTTTTTACTATAAATAGCCCTAAATGATTTTTTCATGCTTTTCCATTTTTGGATTTTAATAAAGTTAGCTCCATCTGATAATAGGAGAGGGACTTTGTCTTGTATTATTGACTAACATAAAGACTTAGTTCATACACTGCTGACTCAAAGTCACCAATTTGTATCCTTGATAATTTTTTTATCTAACACAACCATGGAATTAGTTTTAGATAACTCATTATGTAGTTCCATATTCTACATGGGTGATGTACATTTTATTCTAGTAACACTAAATAGCCTTATCATCACCTCTAACAAACCCAATATAGTTAAACTTTTTTGGATTAGTACACTAGCTAATATCTGCTATTCATTAGGTTAGGAGTAATGCATATTTATAACTCAAGAGCTTGGTAACTTATTTAGAATTAGGACTTGAACACTCTCAATTCACCATTGGTTCAAATTTTCCAAGTTATTCAATAAGGGGGAATAGTTATCCATTATAAATTATAGGTTATAGGGAAATTATTTTCACCTATATAAAATTGAACTCCTTTGTTATCTTTTAATTTTTTTCAAATTTCAAATTTGAAGCTTTTAAAAATTTAAAAATGAACAAAATCAATACTTCATACACTATTTTAGGGTTTTCTAAATTTGAGTGACATGCATAATTGAAGTATCCACTCAAATAAAAAGTGTGCTATATATACTCAGGTTCAATTTTTTCTCCTTTATTTTATAAATTTCCTTACTATAATAAATAGGGGGTGAGGTGGGGGGATAAATGTAGACACATAAATTTTGAAATAAGTAATTGAAAATGTTAATTATTGATACATCTCAAACCACATAACTTGTGCCCAATTATGTGAATCTTATTTTCCATTAATCTAAGAAATTTATCTATATTTCACCTCAAAACTTTGTTTTCCATCATTATTACATACAAATTTAAATATCAAATGCTATAAATACTTAAAATCAACTTCAAAATATATTAAAAAAAGGATAGTTGTCCCTGATCCTTCTAGAAGAGTTTACAATAGGTGGACAAAAGTGATATGCACCCTTGACCACTTAGGTTGGTTACATATTTCACTAAATAGGGAATTTGAAATCAATATTTTAGGCATTTCCATATGTTTCACATGGTTATCTAAAGGAAATGATCAAAATATATGCCTATAAATACACATCAAGAGTCCCTCATGATGCCCATGTAGTATTCATTTATCTTAAGAATTAACACTATTAGACATTGAGAATCCATATTCTCTCCAAATTCAAGATCATTCATAATTAGTAGCTATAAGAAAAGTGAAGATCATTCCAAAGAAATTAAATATATATCCTTATCAAGTATCAAATCCATTTTATAGTTTCATACATATAGTCAAAGGAGCACAATTTCATAATCAATCTAGGTAGGATAATCATGTGGCATTGATTTCCCTCGGATTATTAGATATTTAGGTAGTGGTCAATCACAAGGGGGAAATTGAGGTAAAATTTTCCCATTACAGTCCCCTATTTTTTGTAGGTTTTCAAGTTATCAAATTGACTTAGGATTTTAAGGGAAAGAGAATAAAAATAATGAATTCTATATGGCATAATCCAAGTGTAATATCTTAGATTTCTTAGCAGACATAGGTGCATAAGGTGGAGTGATTAGTTTTTTTGTGAAATTCAATACAAAAAAGTATATTATCAATGGAATTGAGTGTATTACACTAATATCCACTTTCAATGGTTACATCAAGGAATATTTTTTGTTTTTGTCTTTGATATGTCATTTTTAGAATTATAATTTCTATGTCTTTTCCTATCAATTATTTATCATGGTCAACTAGAAAAAGTATGTATTCAAAAAAACTTGAACACATTATACTAACGTCCACTTATAGTGGATATACCCAAAATTTATTTATAATTATATTATTGATTTTGAGCATGCACATCACCGCTCTTATTGATTTCCACTTTTAAGTAATTAGAACAATCAACATAAATCTATATACAAGCTAAGTATATCTCTTCTTAATTTTCTCCAAAAATAATAATTTTATATATTTAATGATTTTCCAAATTATTAATTATTTATTATTATAAATATTTAACATTATGATATGCTCCATTTTTACACCTATCAAAACACATTACAATTTATTTATTTTATATAAATAGGGTAAAATAGTAACATTTAACAATGCATCATGTAAATGTGTATTAATTTGAACATAATCAACTAATTTATGTTTATCAACTTATAAAATATAATAGTAACATTTATTTTATCTTCCATTATGATCAAGTTTTAATGATAAAAATCATAAATTAGGTCTAAATAATCAAAAATAAATACTAAAATATTGAATTCTAGAAAAATAGTTGGAAACCTTAAGGAATATAAGGTTTTCTCTGCTCAATTAAAATGAAAGGGTTAAATAATACGTTTTATGTATTTTGGATTAATGTGATCCTAATAGGATAAAAATAATAAAATATTTAGATTTATTAAGATGAATACTAACTAAACAAATTTGAGTATAACTAGCCAAATATAGTATATTATTATTTATGGAAAACATTAAAGGAACTAAATATTTAGCTTGTTTTAGGTCCATCCAAGCATGTGGTAATATATAATAGTAAAAAAATAATTTTAAATGAATAAAAAATATCTTCCAGTTTTAATGATATGATGCCATGAAATTAGGGTTTTGATAGCTGCAAGGAAGAATAAAAATAAAAATTTGTACCTTTGATACTCCCTTTCTTTTATTAAAAAGGGTTTTATTTCACTTTCTTGGTTGAAATTATATGTTGGTTATTGATCACTAAAATATTCATCCCTATGATTTTATGTAGACCCAATTATCTCAAAGATGGTTGACACTTGCACATTTTATTCTATAGATTCCAAGAGGGCATAAAAATTTATAAAACACCCATATTTCACATGATATATTTTAAAAATTTCCTAAAGGTTGGGATCTTAATCATTATGAGCGATGTTTATACTTAAAAGATAATCCTATTCAAAAATAAAATAGATATTTAAGTCATAATAAAAAAAATGGATTCATTAAGAGAAGATGAAAAATTATTAATAAAGGATAAATCCTCAAAATATATCATTTCATCTAACTATGAAATAGAGCATAGTTTTTCATTAACTTCCAAAAAAGGAGACTTAATTACCTAACCAAATATATCTTCTTCAAGGATATCCTCCTTAGAAATAAAATCAAAATGTGGCCTTTTGATTGAATTACTACTCTCATGATCCATAGATTATTCAAATATATTTATCCATTGGAGTTATTCAAGAGGATGCATCATTTCAATTTCAAAAATTCTCTTTGTTGCAACCAATAATTTCTCTAAATATTATTCTTATTCACTTAGCTTACTTTTGATGTGTGCACAGTCCATATTTTCAACATCTAATAACAATTATTCATGCTCACTATGCTTTACCTCTTCATTAAAATGGAAAAGAACATAGTAATCTACCATTATTTATTTAGTCTAAATGTCAAAGATTGTTGGGAATATTTCCAAAATATAAGAAGCCTCTCTTTCTTATTTTATGAAATATTGAGGGAATTGTTAAATTTTTTTGGGATAATAATCATGCATTAGATCTCTTAGGATTAGCAATTGTTCTTATATTTTTTGTATGGATAATTGATGATTGAAATTTAATAATTCATTTAAGCCTTGTGTGGGAAATGTACTAATGTCAATCATGGATTGATTTTGAGATAATTGGGGTAGGCTTGGGATTTTTATGGTAGGAATTTGGGCATAATGAGTAGCATCATAAAAATCAATGTAAAGGGGAAATACATGTATTAAATAAAGAAACCCATCTTAGACAAAATTTATATTGGATATTAAAACAAATTGATAAGCCTATGATAGTGTTATTCCATCTGTAGCTTATAACATAAGAATAATACTAGGATGAAAGGCTCCTATATAGTATATATTTTTTTTTGATAAGTGTATGAATTTAATAGGGATCCAATTCTAGGTCTTCTAAAATATGAAATTAAAATCAACCATACATTCCAAATAAACCATTTTAATTGTAGACAATTGTTCAATGAGTGAAATAACATATACATTCTTCTTAAATTAATTTTCAAAATTTTCCAAGAATTCCCAAACTAGATATGGATCAAGAAACTAAAAATATAAACTAATCTAAATATTTTCCCATATGAGAAGAAGAAATAAGCTTAAGATTTACATTTAGATCAATGATGTTATGCACTATGTAAAGTTTTTCCACATCATTAATGTGGTCTATGGGAGTTTTGAAATAATATCCATTCAATGTTGGGAAGGATTTTAAATTTAATTTGGGGATGATATTCCATTACTATAGATTTAGTGGGCTCTTAGAATTACATGACATAAAGGTAAGGGATCTTAAGTTGGCTATAAAAATTTGGTTTCATTGCAACAATAAAAAAATTTGATGAAGAAGATTATTTTTGGAAAATACCTAATTTTGGTTTGAATGTGAAGGCAATGGTATGATTCTCTTTGGATTTGGGATTAGTTCACCAACAAAGTCACTAGTTGATTGAAAGACTACTTCTAAAATAAAATAATTATGAAATTATCACCAAAATCTCAGATTTATGTGTGCATCAAGTGGATTTTTATATTTTTTCCAAATAAAATTAAAATCCTTATCCCACCAAGCATGTCAAAATTGTTTATGACCCATTTTGTCTGCTTGATGGCATCAAAAAAATGACCATAAGAAGGGATCTCTACTCTGTGTGTGATTTCTCATTCTAAAGAACTTTAGAGATTACTAGTTTAGATTACTAATGTTAGTGATACCTAATCTATATGCAAATAGAAATGCATCAGATATGCCTAACTCAGAGAAGATAGACCCTACTTACACTTTTGATTAGGTATATATTAGATAATCAAGAACATGACCAATACGGATCTACTAGACTTGATTAGTGGATATTTTATCATAATAATATAACTAGGGAGTTTTCCAAATCTTCCAATTAAGTAAAAACACATAATAATCCTAACTAAGTCTTATCTTTTCATAGTCACTATACTAATAACAAGTAAACCAAAGAAATATAATCTAGTGCTCACTAAATCTTGTGGCACAAAGTAGGGGTAATAAACAATAAAAGTAAATATGCATAGAAGACATATACTCATATTAATACATATATAATCCTAATACATAGAAGAGAAGTATAAATACATATCTATCTACTCTTACAAAGGAGAAATAAAGTTAGGAATACTTACCTTTGAAGATGAACCCATTGAGCCTCAATCTTTACCTTGGCCAAGGTGCTTTTCAAGAGGTTGTTGGGTATGTAAGGATGACAAGGAAAGTAGATCTAGGTTACACAACCTATAAATGCATCCAAAAGACTTCTCCAAAAGATAAGATCTATATATCTAAAGAAAGTATAAAACCCTAAGCTTGCTCCTCAAGTAGAATGGTGGATAAGTAGATGCACAATATATCTTACTTCTTCTTCTCTTATTTAAATAATGGTGAAATGATTATGTATATATATGTAGTTTTAACCCTAATCCCTTATAAAAGTTTTAGCTGATAGGGTCAACCTAATCAACCTAGTATTGTTATTGAAAAAAACTCATTAGGCCATGGGCTAGGTCAGATAAGAGCCAACCTAGACCCTAAATAAGTTTCACCAATAATAATACAAGGTCGACCTAGTCAACCTAGTCATGTAAACTATTGAAAGGGGTTTTAAGTTAAGAAAAGGGGCACTAAGGTTGGAAAAATACTAAAAGAGTGTACAAGTGAGAAGAACAAGCTTAGGGGAATGGTTTTCAAGAGATAATTATGTAGATAACAAGTGGTAAAAGGGATAACAATCCTATGAAGCACCAATGGTCTGCCCACCCCTTTCTTGGTATACCCCTTAAGGCATGCACTTAGAGAGATTGGGACTTTATGGGTTCTTGTAAGATAGAGAGCATCAGTAATTGATAAAAAGTTTGAAAATATTGTATATACATATGCCCCATTCAAATCTCATCATATGTCATGTAAGTGTAACACGAGATGGTGCTTCAAGAATAGAACATGATGACACATAACACTAATGCTAAATAAAGTGTAGTAAGGAGAAAATAAGATAAATGAAAGGATAAAATTGAGAAACACATACATTTACTTAACTTAGTGCTGTAGATAAAGAATAAACTATGAGATATGTGAAGGCATCTAATGTGAGGAACATTAAGAAAACTTGTAGACATTAGTGTAAAAGAGAGAAAAATAAAAAAAAATTGAAATATAGGCATATAGTAGTGGAAAATATTCTCTACAACATTAGGATTCCATAACTTTTTATGGTTCAAAATACAAGTCAGTAAAATCAAAGATATGATCAAAATAAGGAACATGATGATAAATATTTAAAGGGTAAATAATTGTGAATAGAAACTTTAAATAGGGTGAAAAAGAATTCATTTGCTATTGTTTGACTATTTTGAGATAAAAATAGAGCTCTAAGAGACCTAATGAAAGCCAAAAGAGCCAAGATCATGATGAGTTGATAGCTGAGATGAGGAGGATGCCTAACAGCCATAACAAGTGCAACATGAGTAGACAACTGAGAATTTCAAATGTGTTTTGAGTATTTTATTTAAAATTAAGTGTTTTATATAAAATTTTAAATTAGACCAATTCTAAAAGTCAAAATGAACCCCAAGAATTTGTTAAAGTAAATTAGAGGCTAAATGGGGAACTGGGTTTGAAAGGGATCAGATAAATAAGTACTGAAGGCATTTATTATAAAATGTCAAAGAGTTGGTAGTTTGAAAGAACTAGGTCAACCCAGTCGACCTAGTAGGTAGAAAATTAGGGTTGAAAATAGCTGACCTAGTAGGTATAAGATGAATTAGTTGGTTGAAGAAGAGGGAAAACTTATTACCTCATGTTTGACTTAGTTGGTCAAGTTAAAAGGCCAACTTAATACTAAGGGGAAAAAATTAAAGGTTTGAGTTAGTTTGTTAAGTCCAAATGGCCAACCTAATACTATTGGGTTGACTTAGTATGTTACTAAGTGGTTGATATAGTACTAAAATGAAGGAAAATGGATGGTATAGTAATTTTAAGACCCAAGGTGCTTGATTGAGTACTGAAAGGGCTAATTAGGCTAAAATAGGTTAAATTGGCAAAAAAATGAATAAATTAAGGCAAATTAGGTTTTTTTTTGTTAAAATTTAAAAGATTGTATTTTGATTATAAGTGACATGGAGGTCTAATACATCTTTTTTTATTTGACTATTATAGGGGTGCAATAGATTTTAGTAATTTTTGGATGTGTCTTGACAACCAAATCTATTGGAGCATCTGATGGAGGTAGACCAAGCTACATTGGTCTCACTAGGTTTGGGAGGCACAATGGAGATGTGACAAGTTTTATTGAGTGCTAATATAGTGGTCATATTATTAGGAGCTTGAGAATTCTTGACCAATACTTTTAGATGGGTAGTGGATGGGAATACCATAAAGGTTATTATCACATTAGAGGATGTGAATGCATTTATTATACTTCCTATGGGTGGATGCTGGTGATCATAGGGATACTAGATGATCAAGAGGAGATGCAAATATTATCATGATGGGTGACGTGCTCAAATAAGATTTACTTAGGACTAAGGGTGAGTCTATTTAATGTTTATATTTACTATATTTTATATATTTAGAAGGATATGATAGGACTTGTGATAACATAGGTATTGTGTCATAAGTTGGATGGTAAGGTACCATTGTATGTGAGAGCCTTATACCAGTTGATATTGGATAAGGGGGCACTCTATGACTTGGGTTATATCATCTAGGTTCAGCTAATAAATGATATATATGGTATGTTGTCCAAAGGGTAGAATACCATGAGGCTAATGTTGTTAATGAGTGCCTAGATAAATGAGAGGATTATGATGTACTGACCAGCTAGGTTACCCCATGTGGTCAATGGCCACTTACCTCAGGTTGTGAGTTAGAGATAGGATCAAGTGGTGCAAGTTATGCCCCATATTCCATCAGTATATATGGTTACATGAATATAGATTTTATGGCATCCTTATGCACACATTATGATGGTTTGACCAAGTTGGAGGATGGTGGTACTAGAGTTAACATAAGTGCAAGTCACATGCTACTATACTTGGTGGGTAGAACCACATCCAGTGGTATGCTTACTAGGAAAGTTTAGAATCCCTCACATAGTAGATACTATAGTGGTGCCAAAATTTTAAGATTATCATGCAAGAGAATCATGGGAAAAGGAGGAAGAGGAGCACCAATCATGAGACTAGAGATTAGACTATGTGTGAGAGACTATGGACTGGTCAAGCATGATAGATAGTAGCTAGAGAACACAAGGATGTAGATGTAGGAGTGTCATAGGTACCATAGATGACACTATAACAAGAGGATTGGTGACTACATTAGTCATACCACCAATGGAGATGCTAATGGTGAGAGAGAGCATAGAGGGTGGTCATCTAAGATGACCCATCAATCATCCCAGGGTAGAGCTGATCTATAGAGGCACCACTGAGGCAAGGATTAAGATGTGCATTGGTGGTGACCCTAGGTTTTGCTTTAGTTAGGAGGCATCTCATGGATGAGGTGATTAGAGGGTGAACCAATTAAGAGACTATACTCGATGGTCAACTAGATGGGGAGATAGTGATTGGTGATACCCGAACATGTAATAAATTGTTGAAATTTATTTAGGCTTGGAAAATTAAATAGTAGTTATATAAGATTTGTTTGATAGATTGTAGATAGATATATATTGAGATATATCTATGATCTAATATATATCTAATTTGAATTTTTTATATTTTTAAAATAAGGAAGAGACTAGATTTGGATCCCTAGTGATGGGAACACTCCATGATATCACGGATGGGGTGATGGCACCATACAACCCTACCAGATTGGATGATCTCATGATACCATCTAGATAAGAATAATATTTTAAAACTTTTATCACTTAAAAACACTTCATATCTTACAAGAAGTTATTGAGTATCAATTTCTCTGAGTGCATGCCTTAAGGAGTACATTGATAAAGGGGTGGGTAGACCATCAATGCTTTGTAAGATTGTTGTTCCTTTTTCTACTTGCCATGCACATACTAGACTCTTGAAACAATTAAACCTCAAGCTTATTTTGTTAGTTCTACCTATTCCTATCATTTTTTATGTTTTATCCTTCATTTCTTACCTTAACACCCTTTTTACCTATCGATTGTGCTAGGTCGACTAGGTCAACTTAGTACAATTTTAGGACTTTTTCTCTCTTTTGGTTTGTTGGCCTCTTGGCTGACCTAACACAAACCTAGTGAGTTAGACCCAAAAATATGCTAGGTTAATCGGGTTGACCTAGCACAACTATCATATTTGAATGATTTTAGGGTAAGTTCCACCTATAAATACAAGGTCATTTACCACCATTTGTGATATAGAAGAATTAAGCAAAGAAGTGTGAACAAACATTTGCCTATTAATAATTATACTTGGGGAATAAAGCTTTAGGGTTTAATACTTTCTTTGGAGCTTCAATCTCATCTTGTGGATAAGTCTTTTGGATGCTTGGATAGGTTATGTAGCTTAGATCTGATTTATCTTAGATATCCTTACATACCACGACAATCTCTTGTGAATCACCTTGGCCAAGGGGGAGATTGAGGCTCGATGGGTTCATCTTCAAAGGTTAGTATTCATAAATTTATCCCTCCTTTGTAAGAGTAGATAGATAGTGCATTTGTATTCTTTTCTTCCATGTATTAGGATTATCTATACATTAACATGAAAATATATCTTCTATACATGTTTAGTTTAGTTCTTTATTTATTTTATTTCTAACCCCCACTTTATGCCATAAGCTTTAGTGTGTATTAGATTAGATTTACTTTTCTTGTTATTGGATTAGTGAAATATTAAATCATATGACTCTTTTAGGGTTGTGTAATTATGTTAGACTTTAGGCTTTAGAACCCTACCTCACACGGTGTGTTGTTATAAGTGATCCCCTAATCCGGTCAAGTGGATCCTCACATTGGTCATGCTCCTAATTAAAAATTGTATTACCTAAATCAAAAGTGTAGGTTTGATCTATCCCATCTGATCTAGGATTGATTTATGGACATGATGCATTTTTTTTTGCATACATTCTGGTGAACTCGACATGAAACTAACCATTGAAAGATTTAACTTATTTAATTTATATTCATCATTAATTTTATCATATATTTACTATGATGGATCAACCTTATTGACCCAATTATTTATTTGTATGCACATGTTTGTAGGAACATTAAACTAGATCGACTAGCTCAACCTAGTATAGGTTTCTAGACTTGTAGACTTTTGTTCAACCAATTGGATTGACCAACTTGACCTAGTACACATTTTAGATTTCTAGTTCAACCTATTAGGTTGACTAGGTTGACCTAGTACATTTTAGCACTTTTTTAGTAAGTTCCTAAAAATATTGTTTGACCAACTGAACCCAATTTGTAGGTTACTATAAGTTTTTCCAAGGTCTCAGATCAACAATCTTCTCCTTTTCATCTTTGAACCATTTAGGTCAATTTTTGTTCCCTCTGTATCTTTATTTTTTATACTTTCCTTTCAAGTTTGTAGTCTTCAAAACTACCTCTACATAGTCAAATAGGTCAAACTTATGGACTTAGTTTTGTGTTCTATGTTTTCTAAAATAACTAGGTCAACCTGACCAACCTAGTTCACTTTCAGACTTTACTTTCATAGTATAGGTTCGACCCTTTTGACCTTATTTTGTATGATTGTCCATATAGTTTCTCAACTATACCTTGTTTCAAAGTTAGAATTAACCATATATGTTAATCACATCTTTCTTTTAAGTTGCTTACATGCTTAGAATAGTTCACATAGTCTAATTAGGGGATTTTTAAATCAGTCACTTAGTTGTACTATTTATATTATTTTGCACTCATGGCCAAACCACATAAACATCAATAAGCATTTAAAAATTTGACTAGCTAGGTCTACCTACTTGGATTTCATCACTAAGGGGGAAGTTGAATTGATGCTCTAGTCAAGTATAAAGCATGGTTAATGGTATATTTTGGCTAAGCATCTATTACCCTTATTATTATGGTGTATTAAGTGAGGGGGTATGCCCCAATACCAAGCATATATAATTTCCACTATAGTCCCTTTCATACTAAATTTACCTAAAAATATCTATAGATTTATATTTAGTACCTTGTTTATATCCAATCTCCCCTTTAAATTTAAAATCATTCTTAATAATCTAATCAACATTCTAGGTTGACCAACTATCTAGCTTATTTCAAGTTGTTTACTTGGTCTTTGATCAATTGTGTGTGCAAAAGCTTGCACTAGCCAACGTTAATGAAAGATTTTGCTTTGTGTGCCTTAGTTGGATTAACTAGTGTCAATTCAATTGACTAATTTTTTCCCTTCTAGTACTTAATGCATCCTTACATTACTTACAAATATCTTTCTTCAATTCATAGATTGTTCTCATCTTTCTTTTCTTCACTATCTACTATACTTAGTCGATCCTATCAACCTTGTACCTTTTTCAGCCCCTATACACTATGTTAGGTCAAATTAGTTAACCTTATACTATTTAAAACATCTTTTCTTCTTTTTTTCAATCATTTTTCATTGAAATGGGTTGACCTTGTGGACCCTGTATAATTTTATAGTCCTTATTTTGCACTAGATTGACTAGGTCAACCTAGTACTATTTTAGTCACTTTCTAATTCTTGGATTTCTCATCTTGCCTCTTTTCCTTTCATCATGTACTTTATATTTGGTGACAAAACTAAAGTTTAGATAATAGACATGATGGAATTCACCAATCCTAGTAGGGTCTTCCATAGACAAAGTAGGGATCCTTTCATGAATGCTAGTAATATTCATTTTACAACCCACAAGATGAATATGGGACCCCTTCTCATACAGCTTTGCATAAAAACCTTTCTCTTCTCTTAGAGGATCAACTTGAGTTAGAGTATACTCCTGAAATTCTCTTCTTTATCATGGAATTCAATCAACATAGAGGGAAAGATCCTTCTACCATATATAACCTCATGATTAGCCATTAAGTTGAAGAGCCTAATTCTCCTACTCCCACTATCTCAACTAGATTTGGGGGCACCAATTTCTTTGCTTCTCAACCTTTTACTTCAATCTTGAATCCATCCTATGCTATGACATATTCTTATTTAAGTTTTTCCACCTCCATGCCTAGTATCTCAACTAACATGGTAGGTTCTACATCTAGTGGTCCTCTCATAAGATCCACTATTCTTAATCCATCCACTAGTGCTTTGTTTACTACCCAAGGCACTCATGATTATAGTGCTTCATCTTCTCAGTCATGTACTAGTCCATATTTTTCTTCAGAAGCAGATTTTTCCACTAGTGCCTCAAATTATCATAGCTCTTCCCAATCTCATATCAAGACTAATAGTGGTACCCAAGCCACTAACTCCAAAATAAAATCCAATACTACTGATTCTCATAACACTAATCAAACTCATCAACTATTTTTGTAAACTCTCAATCAAATGAACACATTCCAAGCTCATAATATGAATCAAATGATGAGAATGCAAAACCACCTTCTTAATCTTTAATCCAATCCTCAACTAATGACTTGGGGCACACATAACCAAAGTGTTCCTCCTCTTCCTCTTCAAGATTATCAAGGTAATCTCATTCCTCAACCTGCATAAGTCAATAAAGGCATCAAGAATTTAAAAAATTAACCTCTTACCATCCAAATTGCTAACATTGACATTGGAGGTATAACACATACAATTTATTAAAATGGATCAACTGATCCTACTCTTCACCTTAATACACTTGGAAATATTTACAAGGATTGGGTCAAGTGGAATACCTTTGATGATAACAAAATCCTATCCAAAACCCTTAAAAGTGATGCCTTGTATTGGTATAATCAACTTAGAACACATTCTATCACTAGTTTGGAAGACTTAGTAAATGCTTTAGTATAATAATTTCAAACTAGTGATCTTCTCGAGAATATTTTGGCCCATTTCATCAATTGAAAATAAAATGAAAATGAACTTCCCAAGCCTTTGTCAAGAGATGGAAGAATTTGTCAAATAAATGTGAACATAACATGGTAGATGACAATATCTTTCATATCTTTACAAATTCTTTATTTCCTAAATTACAATATCAAATCCATACCCTTTCTCCATGTACCTTGGAGGAAACTATCAATCAAGACAAAAGACAAGACTTCCTCATGCATCAATTTGAGCCATCCCAACCTTTCATTGGACCTCACCTATTAGTAAATAAAAAAACCATAATATTACCAATGATGGTGTTATCAATTCATTTGACACCATTCATAATGTACAAGCTATCGTTTATACCCCTTTTTCGAAACCAAATCCTTCTTAATAATACACTAATCCTCACTTCTCAACAAATATCATTAATGTCAATAAAACTTTATCCTCAACTAAATTGATTAAATGTCTACCCAGGCCTATTCCATGAGAGCTTGACCCTACTCGACCCATGAAATCATGGTATGATCCTAATAAGTTTTGTTGGTTTAATGCTAGCTAGGGTCACTTTCACAAGACTTGTAAACAACTCTATAATTTAGCTATGGAATTTCTTCTTAGCCCAAATTTTGACCATGATTCCATTATTTGCAAGCATTAACAAGCCTATGAGATTGATTTCAAATACTATCAATCACATGATAAAAATCAAGCTTAAATAAAGCAAATGCTCATTTAACTATCTATAAAGACCCCTTGCCTAATCATCAACCAATCCATGAAGGTCAAGATAAAACTAATTCTTACACCAATAATATAGGAAGTCTTGTTGAACCAAATTATAAAGAGAATGTGGTTATCATGACCAATTTGCAAAGAGTGGCGGCCTTCATTTATTCACAACCTATCTATACTCCTTCTCATAAGATAGATCATGTTATCTAGGATTCTTCTCCAACTCATTTGAATGTGTTGGGGTAAGAAGACCTTTTTTATTTTAGTGATCTAATTTATGATTCTCCCTTGGATGACACATCCCATGCTATCTCTAATTCTCTCCCATCATCTTCTAATACTAATGACAATCTAATTTCTACTAACACTTTTTCTTCCAAACTTTAAGATCAATCTAAACTAACTAATTCTTCATCACCAAATGATTTATAGACTTATTCTCAACCTTCTTATTCTGATCAACATAAATTTCAATGCTCTTCAGATCCACCTTCTAAAGATATTATTAATAATTATGCACCTATATCTAAAAATATCCTTATGGGTTATGATGAGTGGGATTACATTATGGAGATAACTAATCTTCCATCTTAGATACCTTTCATTGAGCTCATGAGGACATCTCCATGTCATAAAAATCACCTCAAGAAACTATTAGTTGAGATGACTATCCCTCATCCTCCTCTAACAGGATGGGAGGGCACTTTATCTAGATTTGAGGATAGTATCTTACAACAATATGAAGAGATGTATATTAACATTGATGAAACTATATACACTTCTCTTTCTTTATGATTTCCTATCACATATATGATTCCAGACAAGATTTTTATTCTTGTAGATGATTCTCCATTATTTATTAGCATCTAAATTAGTGATATCCAAGTAAAACAAGCCTTGATCAATGAGGGTTATGGCACCTATTTTTATTCCCTTGATTTCATTAAAAATCTTAGGTATTTCAAATGTAATCTCAAGTCTACATGTAACACCTATAAAAGATACTATAGAACTAAAATTCCTCCCTTAGGGTGTGTGTGGCTTCCCACTACCATCCCACCTATCACTATTCACGTGAACATAATGATATCAAACTTTCCCCTTTTGTATAACATCTTGCTTAGTAGGCCATGGACTCATCGTATATGAGTTGTTACATATTTCGCCTCCCAATGTGTTAAATTTCCTCACAATGGAGCCATTTATAGGATTAAAGGAGACACTAACCCTTGGAATTTTGAAAAATTCCTAGATCATGGTGTTTTCAGGATTTCTACTCTTGAGCCTTTGGCTAGTGTTCCATTCCATGAGTCGTAGCATCTAAATTTTCCTATAAACTCAACCAAAGGTTACAATGGGCATCCTAAGCTCATTGGTAACATTCCTCCCAACCTTTTAGACTTTGATGATAATGAGACTGATGATATTAAACTAAAGATCAAAAATTTTGATATCTCACATCATCTTATCTCTCAATTTTTTGATTCCTTATAAACTCATTCTTGTAAGCCTCCTTACGATGACATTCCCATAATCTTAACCAAGACTAGGCAAGGTCATCCTAACCTGTGTCCTTGATCTTCATATTCTAGATTATGATGATGGATATTCTTTAAATGAACCTCTTTTAGGTAGACTTATTTAGCCTTGTGATGCTGAGATTGTTCATTTCCAATCTTCTTTACTTGAATCTTTTCATGCATCTCATCATTTTATTTAATTTATAGTTCTTAATTCTTGCATTTTTCCTCTTTATCATAGGATAGAGATGGTGTTGACACCTCTAGTTTTTGAGGAACCACTTAGGACCATGATCTTGGATCATGCTAGGACTAAACCTTATCACTTTGCCACACCTAAGGTAGTCATCCTTAGACCTTATGCAAATCCTACCCCTCCTTCAATAGGACCAACTATAGTTAATCCCATTCCTTGTTTTGCTATAATTGAATCTATTTCTACTCTTGCTATTATTGAGCCTCTTCCTGCTTCTCATCCTAGTGCTCCTCCTATTGAGCCTATTTCTACTCCTTCCTCATCATCACCATCCCTTGGTGATGGTTTAGTTCCACTACCCAAGATGGCTCCTTTACCCACCAAATGGGCCAATGACTCCTCTTTAGCTTCTTACACTCCTATTTCACTTCCTTCTGAGAGTGCTCCCAAAACCACTCACAAGCGTATCTATTTCTTCCATGGGATAGATAATAACTCTTCTACCCATTATCATAAGTTGTGATAATACCTTGATAACTTTCATCCTTCTTCCCTATCATCAGACAGAGCCATACCTCCTCCAAAGGTACTTATTGAATATTTGCCTATGTATGGTGAGGTATATTGTCTATGGTACCTATGTGGCATGCATCGCATCAATAATTGTTGCATTATTCAACAACATCTTAGGGATCACCTTTTATCCATCCCTAGACCTTCTACCATTCCTCTCATAGGTTTTTCTCATAAAAAGGATCCTCCTTCTTCTCCTGTATCTCCACCTCTAGTGGTTTCATCACCTCTTATGGTCCCTTCACCACCTTTGGTACCTCCACATGTGATTCCTTCACCTGTAGACCTTCCCTCACATATGGATACTTTTCCACCTATGAGTATTTCACATGTGGATCCTTCTCCACCTGTGATTCCTGATTTTCCTATAGATCTTATTTCCATGTGTTATCCTAAGCAGCCTTTGCCTAAATTTCCTCCTTAGCATGATCTTTTGAGCATCTATACTTTTTTAGTTGAGGAGATCAGAAAATAAGTAAAATTCCTAATATTCACTAAAGATTGATGAGACCTTAGTTTTAGTACACATTCAACTTCATAGATAC
Source organism: Torreya grandis (assembly GCA_037957365.1). Lineage (NCBI taxonomy): Eukaryota > Viridiplantae > Streptophyta > Pinopsida > Cupressales > Taxaceae > Torreya > Torreya grandis. The sequence goes on from JARHVA010000483.1 coordinate 2,662,296, forward strand.
TTATCTGATGTATTGGATAATGTGTGTAGATAGATTTACTAGTATTTATGAGCACATAAATGGTGATTTCTCATATATCTTTGGATTGAACGTGTCCTTCAATATTATTTTTATCTATTATATCATTAACACTATGTCAAAATTCTTCTTATCTTATATCATGTTTTTTCTTCTTGTTTTACTATAGTTAGCTTATGTTATTATTTTACATTTCACATATAATTGTCTTTTCCTTATCATTGTTATTTTTCCCTTATCATTACTTTCTTTTCCTTTATAATTTTTCTCAAAACTCTTCCCTTGTATCTTTATGATTGATTGATTTCTTGTCTTTATTTTTCATAGATAGTTGCCATGGTGACTTGGTTATACTTACCCTATTCCCTTTGATTATTATCTCCTATTACCATGTGATCAATTCATAAGAAATCTTTATCTTTATTGTTTCTTTTCACCAGTCCTCCTTTGGATCTCTTTTTTCCCTTCTTCCTTTTTCCATAAACTAAGCATATACATGGTTGAGACTTGAGATCACATGCTAAGTTCATTATCAAGCCTAAGTGTTCTAGTCAGTCTTTTGTCTTAGGTTACTTAACTTCCTTTAGCCTTAACCTATAGCTCATTAATGTGGATTCCTATCTATCTCATGATTGGTCATTCCAAATCTGTATAGAGAAGGAATCTTAAAAATCCTCCAAAAGAAAGTTAAAATCCAAATCATATAAATAAAAGGAAATGATATAAAAAAGGTAAAAATTATTCTTAAATGTTTAATCACACTAAAGACATGATTTAAAGCACATATCCTTCTTCTAGTCAAATCTCAAAATCCATAGTTGGCCTCATGGTAGAGCTAAGGTCCTTTGGGGTGTAGTAGGTCAATAGATTAGAAGAGATGAATAAAAAATCTTTTAGTGTTACCTACTTTCTCACACAAGTACCCAATATTTATAATAGATTGATAGATCTATAAGGGGTCTTGAGGAGTGGGGAAAATGTTATGGGAAGGTAGGTATATTTTAATTTTCCTTATACCAATTTACCATCATGCATTGATCTTAGTAGCACACCTATTTGCCTAAAAAGCTTTGTGTCTATAACAAGTAGGTTTTCTTTGTACATAGATGACCACTAGTCACTTAGTGTCTTTTCATGTCCTTAATATGCCTATTGCCTCCTAAGGTCTTCTCATAATATGTCTAAGTATTTCTTCTTACACTCCTTTTTTCATTCCTTTTCCTTCATATTTTCTCTTGGGAAATATTGTTTTATTTATTGATCACTCCCCATGGGATATTAGTGAGTTAATTTATAAGACCATGGATAGGACTTGACATCCCTCACAAATTACAACATTTTCCATGTTATTACCCACATCTTTGATATACCATTACTTATCCTTCTACTTACCAATCTTGATTTGGTACCCCTTGGGGTTTTTTTTGTGAGTTGCAGTGTAAGACTATGGATAGACTTGACCCTCCTCACAAAATTTTCTATTAATCAAGTCACCATCCAAAAATTACTTGTGTCAAATATGAGATAAGATTCGATTGATTATGAGGTTACATGTCATTGACATGCTTCCCATCTTGAATTAGTATGTTGTATCTTCATTTTTCTTTTGCTCTTTATCTTCTTATTTTATAAGTGCATGTAAGATTACAACCATTTCTTGTATTTCTCATACTTCCCAAATTGAATTAGTATGATAAATTTAAGACCAAATTTCTTGAAATTCTATTTTTATTTTATAGTTCCCATCATGATATAGTATAATTGATTGACTTATTTTTGATTTGTTTTTATTACCATTTGTGCCCTTTTACATACCTTCCCTTTTTTTACATTATTTATCATACTTTACAACATGATATTTAGTATGATTTTACTTTTTTTAATTTGGTGCAAAAATATTTTACATTATTTTAAAAACAAATCCCCTTTTACCATCTTGTTTGCCATTTTATTAGATCTGTATACTTAGTCATTTTTCATTATTACACATTTCCTAACTTGAACTAGTGTGTAGTGAATTCTTTGATTGATTATATTTTTCCAAGTCATTTTCACCTATTTATTTTTAACCATGCATGTGTAATCCATAATGCTAGAAAATAAACCACACCACATATATTTCCTATAGCATATACACTAAATCTCAATACATGTGTTATAAAGAAATATATCCAAAATCATCCAAAAACAAAACTATCATAAAGACAACACACAAAACCAACACCAATAAGCCAAAATGATACATCATATATATATCACATGAGTTTGATATAACATATACAACCATATACAAATCCCCAACACTAGGGATGGGCTCCATCCTACCTATCTCGTGGCCTAGCCATGTTGCCTTCTGAGACCTTAGTCTGACTCCTCTAAATGGTACACTATAATGAGGTAATCCAAGATCTCAAACCCAAAAATGGTTAAAAGGAAATGGGTCTCGGGGACCTGTCTTTATAATCATGCTATCTGCACTTATGCCTGTACAACCTTAGCTTGGGTCACTGCATGTGCCTATGTCAACTAAGTATAAATCACTATATATGATTGCATCATTTATGTCACTAGGTCTAGATGAGAAAATTTCTCATCTACTAGGGCCTACTAGACCTACCTCTCACTTGCACCCATCTCGACTGGTGCATGCATCCTCTATCTTTGCACTTGTATCTACCTCACTACCTTACCAGCTAATTTGAACTAGCTCACCTAAGCTGGGGTAGATGATACACTCAGATCCTTTAGTGTCATATGGTTGTATCACTGTAGAGTCTCATCTAAGATTTCATGGATTTCTCCCCTCACCAAAGAGCCCCATAACTCCTCCTCATCCTCAAGTACACCTACAAAATCACACTAGATGGATATTAGATCACTATCATATCTCTTAATATCTATTTATATCTCTCTAATACCAAATAAAAAATTAAGAAATAATTCAACCATATTCATACCTATCTATGTCTTAGCTCCTATGATATCATTATCTACATAATCACCTAACACAGTCTCCCCATCTACATGGCCTCCTCATACCTCCTCAAGAGGTCACCTCCTTAGCTCAAACTTGACTATCATGTCTCATATCTATCATAGTATTCATTTGAGTGGTCTCACTGTCATGTCTTCTAGCTCATCTATGGGGTCATTAGGGATGTCCATAATCTCCACTCTCTCCTATCTCCATTACCACTATGTTCTTGGTGGCTGCTACTCATCTTGTTGTGGGACTGGTAGTGGTATTTACAGTATCTCTACCTCCTTCTCCTCCTCCTCTACCATTAATCATGAAAAACTAATCCATGGTCACTTCTAACATGGCCTTAGTGTTAACCTCACTATCAGTGGTCTGATTCCTCTCCTCCCTCATGGCTTCCTCACATGCTGAGCCCACTAGTCATGCATCAGTATCAGTGTCACCAAATGAGGTAGGCCTATTTATCCTAGCACTCATGCCATCATATGTGGCTCTCTCCACCATGTATAGTGTCTAACCACCTCTCTCCTCTCTAGTGCTAGTATAACTATGTGCCAACTTACCCATATAATTGTTATGTGCCTATATGACTACCACACTATGTATATATGTCTCATTGACTATAGCGTTATCATGTCGGGCATGAACTACACTACCTAGTATTATCTCCATCTCCACACTTGAGGTGACCTATCATCAACTACATTGGGTAATTCAGCTAGCTGATACATGAGAAGTCTCTCATATATCCATGTTTTTAGTAGTATGATCAGTCTTATAGGATTTTGCCCTCTAACTAGCATCTCAAATAAATCATGTGTGAGTTGTACCCAAATTACAAAGCCTATATTGTATAGTGCTCCCTCCCTTAGCATCATCCTACTCATGGCTACCACATACAATGGTACCTTACCATTCAACTTGTGATAGAGCACCCATTATGTCACAAGGTCTATCACTACCTTCCAGAGATCTAGAATCTATGATGTATACACATCATCCATACTAAATCTCTATCCTCTCAATGTAATCTCAAAGCCTATATCTCAAATGGCTAAGGCTCTCCTCTCCTCTAAGCTATCTGGTATCCATGTGGTCACTAGTGCTCCTACTTGGGTAGCCCAAGGATGACATGGACATCCTCTAGTGTGATATGCACCTCTATCACATCCCCATCCACCTACCATCTAAAGGTGTTAGTCTATCATTCCTAACATCCAAGGAACATGACTAACAAGTCAATATTAAGGGGGATCCTACACATATCAACTATACCTCTTAGACCCATGGCTACCAATCTAGCTCAATCTCCATCTGACAATCTATGTAACAAGTCCAACAACCAAGACGCATCCACCAACCTCCAAAATCTCAATTGTCTCTGTAACCAAGAAACAACAAAGAATGTATTAGTTCTTCCATGTCATGTATAATCACAATAAATTCTTTACTCATCATTTTTACAATTTTAATCAAAAATAAGCCTAGTTAATTTTCCCTTATTCATTTTATCCTATTTCTAACTTGATTGGTCCCTCTTACCCTCCTTTGGTCACTTTGGGCCATTCTATCCCTCTTTCAGCTTTCTAAACATTTTCTTGTGCTTATTCTGGCCTTTATAGATGAGTTACTCACTCCATTCTAGCTTTTTAGCCTAAAAATTACACTAGGTCAACCCATACCTACTAGGTCAACCATATGGATTCTACCCTACTTTATCCTACTAGGTCAACCTAGTCATCCTAGTGCATTATGTGTGTCGACCTAGTAAATTTTTCATAAAATGTGCATTTCACTCATTATCTTCATAAACCTTTCAAAACCATTTTATATCCTCCTATTTACAACCTTTAGAATCTATTTTTTCTCAATTTTGACATATATAAATTCTTAAAATAAAATTTGATAAAAAATTCACTTAATTCAATACAAATCTCAAAAATTTGTTTGAGATCGGTAGTTGCATACCTATAGTGCATATGCTGCCACCTATGGGTGTCCTCCTCATCCAGCATGTTGTTCCCTCACCATCTTAGATTTATTTGGTCTTAGATCTCTCTTTCCTCTCTTTCACAATTCTAAATACAAAATGAATTCTCTTTTTCCCTATTTAAAAACACTTTTTAGCAACTAAATTCTGTCATTTATTTTTAAGCAAATTCCTTGTTTTGCCTCTATCTTTGTGTTTGCTCATCTATTTTACAAACCATAAAATGCATTAGAATCATGATGATGTAGAGATTATTTTCCACTATCATATGTCTATATTCCATTTTTTAAATTTTTGGTTATTTTTTGTACTAACTTGTACAGGTTCACCTAATGTACTCTACATTGGGCACCTTTATTTTTTTATAGTCTACTTCTTTATCTATGACACTAAGGTAAGTTAAATTTATGTGTTTTTAAATTATATCCTTTCATTTATCTTATTTTTTACTTACTACACCATACTTATAATCAGTTTTGTGTGTTATCATGTTCTATTTCCTAGAGCACCATCTCGTGTTGCACGTACATGACACATGATGAGCTTCAGCTGGGGCATACATACATAATATTTTCAAACTTTTATCACTTACTGACACTTCAAATATTACAAGAACCTATTGAGTATCAATATCTTTGAGTGCATACCTTAAGGGGTGCATCAAGAAAGGGGTGGGTAGACCATCGATGCTTCATAAGACTATTGTTCCTTTTGCCACTTGCCATCCACACACTAGCCTCCTAAAACCATTAAACCCTAATCTTATTCTACTTGGTTCTACCTGTTCTTATCAATTTCTATGTTTTATCTTTTATTCATTACCTTAGCACCCTTTTGACCTATTTATTGTGCTAGGTCAACCACATCGACCTAGTATAGTTTAGGGACTTTTTCTCTCTTTTGGTTTGTTGGCCTCTCAATCGACCTAACACAAACCTAGTGAGTTAGACCTAAAAATGTGCTAGGTCAATTGGGTCAACCTAGTACAACCAACATATCTAAATGATTTTAGGGTAAGTTTTACCTATAAATACAGGGTCATTTACCACCATTTGAGATAGATAAGAATTAAGTGAAGAAGTGCAAATGAACATTTGCCTATTGACCATTCTACTTGGGGAATAAAGCTTTAGGGTTCAACACTTTCTTTGGAGCTCTGATCTCATCTTTTGGATAATTATTTTATATGCTTGGATAAGTTATGTATCTTAGTTCTAATCTATCTTATTTATCCTTACATACCATGATAATCTCTTATGAAGCACTTTGGCCAAGGGGGAGATTGAGGCTCGATGGGTTCATCTTCAAAAGTAAGTATTCCTAACTTTATTCCTCCTTTGTAAGAGTAGATAGATAGTGCATTTATATTCTTCTCTTCCATGTATTGGGATTTCATATACATTGATGTGAGTATATGTCTTCTATACATGTTTAATGTACTTGTTTATTTATTTTGTTTTTAATCCCCACTTTATGCCACAAGCTTTTGTGCACACTAGATTAGATTTACTTTTCTTGTTATTAGATTAGTGAAATATTATATCATATGAGTCTTTTAGGGTTGTTGTGTGATTATGTTAGACTATAAGTTTTGGAACCCTACCTCATATGGTGTGTTGTGACAAGTGATCCCCTAATCAGGTCTAATGGATCCTCACATTGGTCATGCTCTTGATTAAAAATTATATACCCCTAATCAAAAGTGTAGGTATGCTCTATCCCATCTGATCCAAGATTAATTTGTAGACTTGATGTATTTCCAATTACATACACCATCAACCTCGACTCAAATGAAATAGTTTAGACTAGTGGGGGAGGACATGAGGAAGCTATAAGCATATGGATATGGGTTACAACCATCAAAAGGGGTGGGAGTTGGAGATGCATATGCATGATAGGCCTTGGCTCAGGAGAGATACATGCATTTGGCTACCACTATTTATCTAGGATAGGTACATGCATAGGTGGTCAACCTATAGGGATAGGTAGTAGGATTGATATCTTGGACATCTAATTTATAGCATACTATTTAGAGGGGACTATTTGAGGCATCTATGGGTAATGTGGCTAGGCCACAAGATAGACATGATAAAGCCTAACCTTAGAGCTAGAATGATCTATTTTTGTGCTCTGTATAAAAAACACATGATATATATGGAGATATATCTTATATTAATAGCTTAATATTTATCTTATGTGTTTGTATTATGATCACGGTTATGGATGTATGGATATTTTTATTTATAACACATGTATTTTTATTTTGTTGTATATGCTATAGGAAATATATGTGTTGTGTTTTATTTTCTATAATTATGTAGGACACATAAATGGTTAAAAAGAAAAAGGTAAAAAAGACTTGGTAAAATATAATTAATAAAAAATAAAATACACTACACACTATTTCAAATTGGGAAGTGTGTAATAACAAAAAATATGACTAAGTATAATAAACCAAAGAGTGGTAAACAAGAGGACAAAAATGTTTTAAACCATAAAAAACATTGACACCAAATTAAAATAAGTAGAATTACACTAAGTCACATTGGGAAGTATGAAAATAATGTAATAAAATAGAAAGCATGTGAAAGAACAATGGTATAAAACTGAAGTAATTAAGTCAAATTGGGAATTATAAAAGAGAAACAAAATTGGCAAAATTGTCTTAAATCAATCACACTAATTCAAGCTAGGAAGTATGAAAAACTTAACAAAAATGGTTGGATTCTTACATGCAATGGGAAATAAGAAGATAAAACATGAAATATTAATGAAGTAAGTGTAAAAAATACTAAATCAAGATGGAAATCATGTCAATGATGTGTAATTCATAATCAATCACATCTTCTCTCATGTTTGACACATGTAATTTTGTTGTGACTTAGATATTGGAAAATTTTATGAGGAATGCTAGGTCCTATCCATGGTCTTACACTATAACTAAAAAAGGTGTTATATATTTGTTAATGATGTCATGGAGATGTCATAATGAGTGGATGAAGTGCCTTGATAGCCTAAGTGACAATGATAAAGTGTGTAATATGTTTGTCCTAGTATATATGGTTGATTTTTAGTTTTGGCATGGTTTGAGATGATTAGGGATGAATCTAAAGTATTGAGAATGTGTAATGGGTCGTATCAATGGCTAAGGATGATTATAGAGATTGTGTGCATGATTGAAATTCACATGGTTCATCATTTTTCTCATCTATACTTTTTGGGTCCAATGGTATAAAACCTGAGTAGGTAGTTTGATGATGTCATAATTACCACATGTGGATGAGTCAAGGGGAGTTGGTCATTTTGTTGTGATAAAATTAGTCACAATATCTTATACACTAAATATTAGGTGATGTGATGAAGCATGGTTAAATATATGTGGGTGCAAATTTGGGCTCTCAGGAATTTTGATAGTGTTTTCTATGTTCAAATAGAACCAAGCAAGCATATTGATGATGTTAGAATTTGTACACATGGAGGTGTTAGGAGTAAATGGTCACATAGGTTTTTTATATTATTATGCCTAGATTTTTAGTTCTAAAATTTAGATCATGTGACTAATCACAAAAAAATATATTCAAATGCAAAGTTGGGCTCCTAGACAGTTTGATAGTGTTTTCCCATACTTAGCCAAATTTATAATGTGGCAAGAAAAGCTATGTAGGAATTTTTTTGGTGTTATATTTTACATGTATGAAGGTGTCAGGAGAAGTTGATTATATGGGTTTTTTTAGTTTTGTGCCTAGTTTATTTATGCTAAATTTTAGGTCATGAAATGAAGCACATCAAAAGTTATGCATGTGCAAAGTTGGCCTTTCCAGATAGTTCTAGGCATAGTTGGCTCTATGATAGATAAATATGAGGAGGAATTGTAATGTTGTTATATATAACATGTGTGATTTTTATATTATTAGTTTTAAACATGGTTGGATTATCCTATGTAAGGAGATCATGTGGTTCAAAATTGAGAACATGAGAGTGAGTGAGGCAAAAGTTATGATGGTCCAAAGTTGGCCTTCCAAGAAGATAGAAATGGTCCCCATACTTAGTATATTTCACAAGAGATAAAGATCAAGACCAAATGAAGATCTAATGGTACATATGTGATCATAAAATATTGATATAACATTGCGTGTTGAGTAAGATGGTAATAAGTGCATGTTGTTTAATGCTAAGAAAAGGTAAAGGATAAAGATCTAACGGTTCAAATTTAATCATGCGATTGAGATCGATGATGAGAGTGGAGTCAAAGTGGTCAACCTATTCAAATTTTATCATTGTTAAATGTCAAGATCATTAAAATAAAATCAATGGTGCATGATTTATTTAAATTAATGAGGACATGAGATGGGGACATGGTGTTTGAGGTTTAATAGTGACTATTTGAATTCAAATATTTGAATTTAATAAAGGAAAGACCAGTGTCTGGTTTATGAGCCATAACTTTTGATATATGAAAAAAATGATCATGGTGTAAAAATGAAAGTTGAATATGACTTCATGGTATATATGTAGATATAAATTTAAATGTCTAAAAGTGTCTACAATCAAAGTTATAAAGTCTCAAAGTTGACTATGTTTTTGTGTTTGTTATGAAAGTGACCCAAAAAGGATAATTGAGCTTGTGTTGATGTTGTTTCAATGTTTCATGATGAATTAGCTATTGGATAATTTTTTATATTCCATGAGGATCATATGTATGTATTTTTTAGGTGTGATAAATATATCTTAAGTATGAACAATGCTTAAAAAGTTGATTGTGTGTTTGTTCATGATATCCTTATGAACAAGGCTAATGTTTGAATTTATTGAGCTTGCATATAAGAGTGAAATGATGACTATAATCATTTGAAAATAAAAAATGAGTCATGTGGAGTGTACCTATGCATTTTGAAGTGTTCATATGTTCTTTTCTTTTGACGATGTTCTAAATGGGTGAATAGGTCTCTATGAGACCTATAAGAGCTACAAGGGCCTAATTGAAAGATGTAACTGCTTAAGGGTGATCCATGAGTACTATGGCCAACGTATGTAGATGGTATTAAGATGTGTCTATATGAGATAGATGCATTAAGGGTTAAGGAATGCCTATTTGTTGATCGAGATGGTGATGATTATGAATGCTCTATAAATAGGGAAACCAAATGTGATGGTTTCTAGACTTGTGAAAGACTTGAAATATGTGTGGATGTGAGAATTATGGAGTGAAGGAGAGAGACAGAGAGAGTACCTTGTAGATGAGTTTATGAATAGAATAAATTAAGAATTATGTGTTTGACCTATGGGTCATGTTTCTATTGGTAGAATAGTGTTCTTAGAAATTGAGTTTAAGTAAAGGTGAAGAGTGATAATCAAAGGTCCATCATCAGGTGTTGAAGACATAAATTCAAAGGTGGATGTGTTCTTAGGTGTTGTTATGTTAGATCAAAATTTAGGGGGTTAAAACCTCCTTAAAAGGTGAAAAGTTCTAAATATATAGTTATTGTGGCAACTCAACTAGACATGTGTGGTAGCTCCTTGTGTGATTGTAGTCTCACTAAAATAAGGGATGGTAGTTACTTGATTAGTTACATATGGTCTAAATTTATTTTTGTTATTATAGGATAATAGTCCAATTATAGGTTCAAGTGTGTTTTCTCCCCCAAGAGCATTCCCCACATATGTCATGTGTTATGTGCTTGATATTGCATTATCTCTCTTATTCATTACTATGAATGTTGTGTATGCTTCATGAATGCTTGTGATAACTAATTAAGAGTTTGAAAGGACTAAAATTGAGGTTGGAATATCTAGTCTCACTAATTTACCCCTCCCTCTCAATGATTATACCTATAACAAAAGGGAACACCAATGAGGTGGAAATAATGTGAAAATATGGTTAAAAGGGATGTTTGGAATGGTAATTTCAAAAATTTGGTAATTTGTGAGGAAGGCCAGGTCATATCCATGGTATTACAATGTAACTCAAATAAAATCCCTAGGGGAGTGATCAGTGAATAAAAAAAAAATTTCTCAAAGGTAAATATTAGGATTGTAGGGAGTAAAAAGGGAATGTAAAAAACATAATGTAGGTGTTGTATGAGAAGACCTTAAGAGACATGAAGCATGCTAAGGACATGAGAAGACACTGAGTGACTAGTGACCTTTAATATATAGAGGATACTTGTTTGCTATAGACACAAAGTTGTGTAGGAAAATAAGTGTGATACTAAGATCAACTCATATTGGATATTTTTTTTGAACAATAAAAAATAAAATGGACCTACCTTCCCACAACTTGTTCCCCATTCCTTAGGACCCCTTACACAACCATCAATCTACTATGAATATTGGGTACTTGAATGATAAAGTTGGTAACACTAACATATTTTTTTATTATCATTTTCTAAACTATTGGCCTACCACACCCCAATGGATCTCAGATCTATCATGAAGCCAATTTTGGAGTTTGAGCTTCAATTATAAAAATGAGATGTGCTTAGAATCATGTCTTTTTAGTATGATTTAACTTTTGAAATTTTATATGTTGCCTTTTAGATCATTACCTTTTGTTAAATGATTTGGATTTTGAATGTTTTTATGGATTTTAATATTCCCCCTCCATACATACTTGGAATGACCAAACATGAGATATAGAGTGAAACACATGAATGAGCTTTAGGCTTTGGCTAAAGGAATCAAGTATCCAAAGACAAGATTGACTAGAATGCTTAGGATTAATGATGAACTAACGTTTTATCTCAAGTCTCAACCATGTTTATGTTTATTTTGTGAAAGGGAATAAAGTGGAATAAAGGGAGATATAAAGTGGATCAGTAAAAGGAGATTATAATGAGATGAATTGTTTACTAATTGATCACATGGTAAAGAAGGAATGACTAAAGGGAGTAAGGTTTGTATAATCAAGTCATAATAATAATTAGTCATGTTTATAGAGATAAGTGGCAAACAATCATGAAAAGAAACAAGGAAACCATAAAAAAATGAACTTGAGAAGAAAATAAATGCAATGATATAAAATAAATCCATAAGAGAACATAATGACATCATAAGCAACATGTAATGGAAAATAAAAGTCACCATATAAGATATATAATAATTTTGACACATCAAATGATAAAAAATAGATAAATGTAAAGTTGGAGCACACATTCAATCTAAATGAAAATGTAAGAACAACATGCATATGTTCATAAGTAATGATATATTTGTCCACACACATTATCCATAACATTTGATAAATCACTATGTAGTCAAATGTGAACTATAACTAATGTCTCATTAATCTTCAGTGAAAGTTGATAAAATACTTCACATCGAATATGCTCGATAGAAAATGTAGGAATGCTTAAAGGATCATGATGATGAGGAATATCATGCAAGGTATGCTCAAGAGAATGCATGGGGGTTTTTTCTATGGGAGATGAAAGGGCCACCTATGGGGAAGGTGCCATAAGTGAGGGACTCATAGATGGATAAGGATCCATAGGTTAGGGATTCATAGGTGGAGGAACAATTGGTGACTAGGGGACCATAGGAGGTGGAACCATGGGGTAAGAAGGGGGATACTTCTTATGAGAATGACTTATGGGAGGAAAGGTATAAGGTGTAGGAATGGTTAATAGGTGATCCTTAAGATGCTATTGAAGGATGTGGCAATGATCAGTGGGATGTGTGTCACATTAGTGCTAGAGATAATATACCACTCTATATTTAACAAGATACTTAGGTAATAATTTTTAGGGAGGTATAGCCTTATCTGAGGGATGAGGAGTAATGAGATGAAAGGTGTTGATATATTATCATAAATTTAAATCATGCATGGATGAATGGTTATCTATGCTGTGAAAGCAACATATATGCCTATGAGTAGACTTGGTGGGTATAATCACATGAGGGGGAGAAACAAAATCTAAGGAATATTGGTATAGGGAACAATCTCATGTATAATGACTAACAACTGTATGAATTTCATAATAAGGTTGATTAGTCCATTTAGTGGGTGATGGAGCCATCTATGGTAAAGGGAATAAATCATCACCAAGAGATGGTGGGGCTGGTATAGAGACTAGATAAGGCTCGACTAAAGGAGAAATATGATAAAAAAATGGGAAGAGACTCAACTATAGAGGGAGTGGGAATGGGATCCAAACTAGGCTCTGATGAGGGAGGGGTAGGTCCATAGAAGGCTGAAAGATAATGACTTGTATATTAGTCATAAGTAAGCTAGAGGGGTCATGGTATCTATGAAAGCAATATGGACTAATCATAACATAATCCATAATCATACTCCTATAAGTTTTTTTAGAAACTAGAGGTGTGCACACCATCTCTACCTTGTGATCAAGAGGGAAAATTATAAAATTAGGAATGATATAGGATGGAATATGGGAAGATATAATAAAATACTTAAGTAAAGAGGAATGATAATGAATAATCTCAGCATCTCTAGCTTGAAATAAACCTCATAAGAATGGATCATCTAAGATATAACCATCATCTTATTCATTTGTATGAAGATTAATGGAATAGGTAGGGATGACATGAGGTCATTCAATATGGTGTGATGAATGGAATATAAAGTATTAGTTAAGATAATGGGGATGTCATCATAATGTGGTTGATGGGAATGAGGTTTCAAATAAGTGGGAAGATGAGAGATGAGATGGGGTGAGAGACCCAAAGTTTTAATCTTGATATTGATCTCATCAAGTTCATCATCATTATAATTTAGGAGGTATATTCTCGATGAGTTTAGGGTGACCATTTTAACCTCAAGTGGAATTGATTTGAAAATTAAATCATTAAGATTCATGAAATAGAACACTTGGAAAGGGTTCAAAGGTAGGAATATTGAATACACCATAGTCTTAGAGTTATTCAAAATTCCAAAGATTGGTGTCACCTTGAATCTTGTAGATGGATCCATTATGAGGAAATTTGACTCATTAGCAATCAAAAGAGGCGATTGATCTCATGAGATGAGTCCATGGCCTACCAAGAAAAATGTTGTAGGATAGAGGTAAGTTGAATATCATCACCTTCATGCAAATAGTGATAGGTGGGATGGTAATAGAGAGCCAAACATAACTTAAATAAGGAATTTGCCTTTAGTAATAGCCTTGACATGTGTTGTGTATGGATTTAAAAATTCATTCATAATATCTAAGTGTTTTGATAAAATAAAGAGAGGCAACACAAGTGTCATAATAATAGATTAAGGTAATATCACTGATTTGAATACTGATGAATAGAGGAGGAACATATGCACAAAGTATAATCTCATTAGAGATCATATAAGCAATGTGGGATTTGAGGGAAATAAAAGTGTCTATTTTTTCATCAACATGTATGGGCATCTCTTCACATTGATGTAAATTGTTATCTTCTAATCCAGAAAAGGTGGCTTCACATCCTACTAGGGGAGGATGAGAGATGTTCATTTTGAACAAAATTTGCATAAGATGGTTATGGTGACATGGAAAGGTCCACATAAATTTGATAAATGGGATTTGAGATGGAAGATTAGTAAGTAATGTGATAGGATCCCACTCATCATAACCCATAAGAGTATTGTCTGAAAGAGGTGCATAGTGTTGAAGGAGGTCATTGGAAGGAGGAACTAAAGTATATGTGAATTTATGTTGATAAGAGGTAGAAGATTTAATTTGAGGATAAATTTGGAGATTATATTGATAAGATGGAATAGTTGATGCAGGTGTGGTTTGACATATATTAGAAGTGTTGATAGGAGTTTGAGTATTATTGGTGATAGGTAAATAAGCTAGAGGGATGGTAGAAATAGCATGATAATTATTATCCAAGGGAGGTGTTGAAATTGGTTCATCAAATTATATAAGGTCTTATTTCCCCAACTCAGTTAAGTGAGTTGGAGAAGAATTTTAGATAACATGAAATATGAAAGATAATGGAGGTGTGTAGATGGGTTGAGGATAAATGAAAACAACCAACCCTTGCATATTAGTCATATTGATCACATTCTCTTTAGGATTTAGGTTAATAAGACTATCAACATTATTATTATAAGGTGTAGGTTTGTATTGGTTATCTTTGTGATTTGGAAGAGGATTTTTATAGATGGCCAAACAAGCATTAGCCTAGTTCAAAGCTTGAGATTTAGTTCATGTTTCATGGGATTTGAATGCAATGTCATAGGCTTGTTGACATTTCTAAATGATATAATCATGGTCAAAATTGGGACCAAGAATAAAATCCATAGCCAAATTATGAAGTTGCCTACAAGTCTCACGAGAATGACCCCAACTATCATGAAACCAACAAAATTTATTGGGATCGTACCAAGATTTCATGGGTCAAGTGGGATCAATTTCTAATAGGAGAGGCCTTGGTAGAAATTTTTATAATTATGATAAGGATAAAGGTTTATGAACATTTATTTTAGTGGTTGAATATAGATGAGGATTAGTGATGTGGTTAGGAGGGGAAACTTGTTCTGAAGTTTGGTTAGGAATAATAGCTTGAATAGTATCAAAGAGTTGGTGACACCATCATTGGTAGAATGATGATTCCTATCCTTGAGTAACATGTGAGTACCCATATAAGTTTGGGATGGCTTAAATTGATGCATAATTAAATATTGACACTTAGATTGGTCAATGGACTCTTTTAAAGTATGTAGAGAGAGAGAGAGAGTCCAAACCTAATATTACAACTTGGGAAAATGAGCATTGGTAAATAGATGGAAAAGATTATAATATTACATATTATGTTTGCATTTTTTGGACAAGGTATTCCATAATTTAATGAAATCTTGGGTGGTTTTGGTCTCAATTAAAATTAATAAAATAGGCCAAGGTAGTCTCAGGGAGATCACAAGTTTGGAACTCTTGGACTAGAGTATTAACTAAATCTTCTAAACTAGTAACAAAATGGGATTTAAATTGGTTCTACCAATATAAAGCATTAACATGAGATTTTTTTCCAATAACTTGATAGCAATAAAGTTATTTAA
Source organism: Torreya grandis (assembly GCA_037957365.1). NCBI lineage: Eukaryota > Viridiplantae > Streptophyta > Pinopsida > Cupressales > Taxaceae > Torreya > Torreya grandis. The sequence continues at coordinate 2,678,277 of JARHVA010000483.1, forward strand.
CTTGATCTAATATTTATATATATTTCCAAATGTTTTTAAATGAAGAGTAGGATTAGTTGACCCATTGTTAGAGATGGTAGGGGTGATATCTCCTCTATCAATATTAGCAATTTGAGATGTAAGAGACTCATTTTTAAGATTATTGATTATTTTATTAATGAAAGGAGTTTAAGAGATAAGATTACCATGGGAATCCCAAAGTGGAGGTAAGGGAACATTTTGGTTATGTGTGCCCCATGGCATCTATTGAGGGTGGGTTTAAAGATGGATAAGATGATTTTGCATTTGCATCACATGATTTGTATTATTAAATTGGAATAATTATTTTGATTAAGAGTTTGTAACATGAGTTGATGGGTTTAAGATATATTATTAACATTATTTGAAGCATTAGAATTGGTAGTAGTGGCTAGGGTACTAATATGGGTGTTAGTAGGGGCTTGAAAAGAACTGTTAGTAAGTGAGGCATTAGTGGCATAATTTGCTTGTGTGAAAAAAGAGATACTAATAGAGGCATGAGAAGAAGAATAACTAGAGGCATGATTACCATGTGTATCAAATAATGCACTAGTGGAATAATTGAGAAGAGTGGATCTTAAAAGAGGCCCACTAAATGTAAAACTTGCTATGTTAGTAGAGATACTAGGCATGGAGGTAGAGGAAGTCAAAGAGGAAAAAGTCATGGTATGAGAAGGGGTCAAAATAGAGGGAAGAGGTTGAAAATAAAATAAGCTAGTATCCCCAAATCCATATGATAACGTGGGAGAAGGTGAATGAGGCTCTTCAACTTCACCACTTATCATGAGATGGTAAATAATAGAGAAATTCTTTCCTTGATGTTGAGGAAACTCATTGATGAAGAAGAAAATTTATGCTATATACTCTAATTGGGGTTGATATTTAAATGAGAAGAGAGGATCGTGTAGCAAAGAGGATTGAGGGGTCCCATAGTTTATCATGTGAGTGGCTATATGAAAATTACTTTCATCCAAAATTGGATCCATAAGCTACTTATGGGAGAACCTATTAGGGTTGTTAAGACTCATCATATCCATTGAATTCATCTTAATATTGTCTTTGAACAATAATTTACTGATGAAGGAGAGAGATTAGGTAAGGCAAAGTTGATGTAAAAGCAAGGAAATAGGAAGGGACAAATAAAAGTAAAAATTTGATTGGGTTGACCTAGTAAAGGAAATAGGGTATAAAAATTGAGCTAACAAGGATACAAAGTTGACAAGGTTAACTTATTATTGTAACTTTATATAGAGAATATCCTGATAAGGATATAAATTTGACCAGGTGGACTTAATACTATAACTTGAGAGGTATAAATGATTACTAGGTTGACCAGGTCGATGCAGTACTAAAGATAGGGGAAATAAATAGTCTATAAGAGATTGTGTTGAATATAATGATAGTGTATTGAAAATAGGAAAACATTTTGTAATGTAATTTAAAGCAAGAAATGAAATCAAATGCATAATCAATTTGGTCAATGAGAATGATCCAATTGAGGCACACAACATAAAACCTTGCACCAATGCTGGTCAATGCAAGTTTTCTCAATACACCATACAAGAAGCAAAGAGCATGTAGTCAAATAAAAATTAAATGCTAACTAAATGGTCATGTAAAGTGTTGTTAGATTATTATAAAGATTTGCTTTTAAGTGTGATAGGGAGTTTGGCTGAAAATAAGGAACTAGAAAGCAATTTATGGATGGTTTCATGATGTTTAGGATGAAAAATATCTATGTTGGCAATGGTATTGGATTGGTATTGGGGCCTACTCCCTCACTTCACAATCCCATAGTGATAAGAGTGTCAAGTGATTTACTAACCACATATTTATATTTGGCCAAAAAACCAAGTTGGCTTTCCCCTTGGTTATGAAATCCAAGTAGGTAGGCCTTGGGTAGACAAATATTTAAATGTGTTTTTAAATTATGTGATTTGGTAGTGTGTAAGAAAGAGAAAAATAGTGAAACTAAATGGTATATTGAAAACCCACCTAATTAGACTATGTGAGATATTCTAAACATGCAAACAACTAAAAGTGGAAGTGTGAAGTAATTACTAGTATATAGTTATTAGTTCCCAATTTTAAACAAATGTAGAGTAATTTTAGATGAAACTATATGGAAACATTACAGAGGAGATTTGACAATATCGCTAATATAATATAGAATTAAGAGTCCTTAAGAACTAAGTTGACTAGGTCAACCTAGTCTTTTAGATAGAAGATAAAATATAAAACTAGGTCAACTTGGTCGACCTAGTTTGATATATTACTGTAATATTAAAGACTACAAACTTTTCCAAATAGAACTATAAGGAAGAATTGAATTGAAAGAGAGAGAAATAAAGGAAACTTGGTGGGTCGGAATATGCTAAAATATCTTAGATTTATATTAAAGTGCCTAGAATTTTGATTGCAAGTTTTGACAACTATGTCAACTAGGTTGACCTAGTTCTATAATTCCCTATTTTTTGAATCCTACTAAGATGACTATACTAACCTGGTCAACCTAATTTGTTATCTGGAAATTGACTATGATACTAAGTCAACCTATTCGACCTAGTTTTCTATTTTGGAGTTGAGTAAGAGACTAAGTCAACCTATTCGACATAGTCTACTATCTAAAAGTGAGTAAGAGAACTATGCAAACCTATTTTATCTAGTAACCTATATCTAATGAAGATATGCATAGAAATAACAAAGCCATTTTGGGTCAACTGTGTCTTAAACTTACACATATAAGTTAGAAAGTATACCAACCTTGTCAACCTAGTATCACCAATATAGAAAAATAATAAATAAACTAATAGAAAAATCTTGAAAGAAAACCTACAAAGGTTATATTCATGTTGGGTTCAACAAAATTTATGCAATCATAAATGCATCAGATCTACAAATCAATCCTAGCTTGAAGAAGATAAATATTACTTACACTTCCTATTGAGGATATGTTTGATAATTGGGAACATGACTAATATTGGTTTTCTAGACCTAATTAGGGGATATATTTTCACAATAATATCACCAGGATGGTTCTAAATCCTCTAGTCAAGAAAAACCATGCAATAACTCTAATTCCTATGTTTTCATATTCACTATACTAATAAATAGTAAATCAAAGAAATCTAATTTAGTGCTCACCAAATTTTATGGCACAAAGTGGGGGTAATAAACAATAAAATTAAACATTAATATAAGACATAAACTCATGTCAATGTATATATAATCTTAATGCATAGAAGATAAGTACAAATGCATATCTATCTACTCTTACAAAAGAGGAACAAAATTAGGAATACTTACCTTCAAAGATGAACCCACTGAGCCTCAATATCTCCCTTGACCAATATTATTTGTAAGAGGTTGTTGTGGTATGTAAGGATGACAAGGATAAATTAGATCTAGGCTACACAACCTATCAATGCATCTTAAAAACTTCTCTATAAGACAAGATTTATATCTCTAAAGAAAGTATGAAACCCTAAGCTTACTCCTCAAGTAGAATAGTGGATAATCAGATGCATAATATCTCTTACTTCTTCTTCTCTTCTATAAATAATGGAGAAATTATTGTGTATATATAAGAAAATTTAACCCTAAGCCCTTACTAAAGTTTTGACTAACAGGGTCGGCCAAGTCAACCTAGTATCAATATTGATAAAAAACTCACTAAGTCATGAGTTAGGTACAAGGTTGACCCAGTCTACCTAGTCATGTAAACTATCAAAAGGGGTTTTAGGTTAGGAAAATGGGTACTAAAGGTGGTAAAATACTATATGAGTGTGCAAGATAGAATAAAAAGCTTAGGTAAATGGTTTTTAGGAGATAATTATGTAGATAACAAGTGGAAAAATGGATAAAAATCCTATGAAGCACAAATGGTCTACCCACCCCTTTCCTAATGCACCCTTAAAGTGTGCACTTAGAGAGATTGAGACATGATAGGTTGTTACAAGATAGCAATCATTATTAATTGATTAAAAGTTTGAAGATATTATGTTTATACATAACTAATTACATAAATGGAAATTTGAAAGGAGAAAGAGTGAGATAAATGCATAAAACTAAAGTAATGTAATTGAATAATAAAATGGAGGATTCCCTTTCTATATAAACATAATAATCTAAGAGCTTTATATAGATAGACTATTTTTAGGAAGATAAATGAACACAAATTACACACATGAGTACAAATGGAAAGGGTGCAAAAAGTTTTAGAAAAAAATAAAAAATATGGGTAGAAAAAAGAGAGTCACAAAGTTTTTAATTTGTATATTTATGGACAATTTTCGTACACTTAATAAGAGGTCTTAGTATATTCCTAAGAAATAATAAAGGGGTTCATATTTGAAAAAAAATTAGGAAGCATAAAATCTCTAGAAATCATCGCTCTACTCCAAATGAGAAATTGCATATTATAAGAGAGAAGAATAGAAAATACAAGGGAAATAATTGAAATCCAACTACCCATTACTCAAGTAGAGAATTAAATAAAAAATTCTAAATATTGCTATCCAATTATGATTTTTTAAGGATCTTGATATCTATTTGTCGACTACCCATGCTTCCTACGTACTTTTCTTGCACCTTTTTAGAATTTTGAGCCACTTATATATGATTAGAAATGAGAACATTTCATTCTTAAATGTTTAAATGATGGTTGGACCCTCTTTACTTTCATTTTTTTTCTTTTCTCATTAAAAATGCTTTTAAGTGAGCATGGGCTCATTTAAATTCTCATGTATCCCTTTTTATAGCCTAGCCTCATTTTAAAATACATAGGCTTAATTATTTGATAATAAGTGAGCTCAATATTAAATTTTAATTTATAAATGAAGCCAAAATACACTTGGATAATTATTTGAAGCTAGAGTAAAAAAATTTCACATAATGATAATAACACTAGTAATAAAATAGAGCTTGGTGAAAAGTTTTAACATTATTTATCACATGTTTTCTAGATAGAATATTATGTAAAATAATTTCATGCAAGGATAATAAAATTGGAAATAAAATAGAGCATGGTGAAAATTTATAACATTATTTATCACATGTTTTCTATATGGAATATTGTTATCATACACACATGAGTTTCATGGTATATGAGTTGGATGTAAGACCTACATATAATCCATGGACACAAAGATGTTAGAATCTCCTATACCTAGTGGATATGCCAATGTTGGGGGCATCATAATCCATAGGTTATGTTATCACATGTTATATATTTATATGACATTTTACCATGTTGAGTGTAGATACTAAAATATTATTTATATATCATTTCAATTTTGTATACCTAAAAAATACCTATTAGGGATCCACCCTTCAGTTCTAGACCTTCCTGTTGTTAAAAGACTTGTATTCACAATCTCAGTATGCCAAATTTATTATCCTTTGGTTTGAAGATATCATTATGATGACTTAGATCTTGGTCAAAAAAGCTTAAAAATTGATATATATCCTTCACTATCAGTTTTAGATCCTCAACAACTTTCTATCTTGTTGAACACTTGTGTTCCATATAGGGAAACTTGCATTGAAGCAAGTGTCCAAATTATTAACTAGTGCATTGAAGTAAGTGTCCAAATTATTATCTAGTGTTTATACCTAAAAAGTCATATAATTTTCAAATATTTCAAATCCTATGGGTCAGACTAATTTTTTTATTTAACCCTCCCGTGAGATATTTTCAAAAGGTGTGGTATAAATAGAAAATAAAGACCATTCATTCTCACCAAGTCATATTAATTTTTTTTACTAAGTACGCATATATAAAAACACCTTTAAAGTATTCAAAACTACCCTATTATTCCCTATTTATATATCAATTATAGAAACATTCATATTACAAGTCAGAAGCATTCACAGAGTAGCCCATGAGTATTATTTGTCAAGTTACAAGCTACATCATTGCATGCCCTTGCATATAGCATATTGTAGCCTTGTGCACAAAAAATATAACATTTAAGGGAAAAATAAATATGTATAAATACATATTAGGAGTAATGGATATGTACACAATACTAATTGATAGAGGGGTCCCTGAGGTAAGCTAGAATTATTTTCCTACTAACCCATTTTTGGCAAGGTAGAAAGACCTAAGGTAAAGAAACATGGTTTGATCCATAAATAACCATCTAGAAGATGTGCATGTGAATAAATATATCAACATAAAGATGATACAAAATATATAAATCTCTAGGTGGTCACTCCACAATACAATGAGTATTCTATACTAGATATATTTGTTGACATTAGGACACTTATGTCGATATAACCATCCTAAGGCTGACCTAAGTATCCAAACCTATAGAAATAATATTAATATAATCTAACCCATACATCCTAATATTGTTCCTAAATATTTACACCTATGCATATCTTAGATATACATTCACATTTTAAAATAAGATAAATATTATCTCTTCTTAATGTTTATGCAATCAAATTACTATTATTAATGTATTTTATATATTTAACATAACCCAATATTTAATTCAGAATGTTCATTTATCCATTTTTTCAATTAATTTTCCTACTTTATAATATTTATCATCATTGTGTTTAGGCTATTATACTCTTTAAACCTTTTCAAAACAAAAAAAGGGTTAAAAATTTCATGAACCCAATGTCTATGTCTTCTCTTGCAAATCCTAGCTTGCTTTAGGGTTTTCAGCTTTTTAATGTTTATGATTTCTATATTTATTCAAATTTATTATGTAATTTGTATACAACCTAATCATAATCCTATATTAGGTGTTATTCCTATTGAAAATATTAATAAAACCATTAGAATACCTAAAATGTCTCAAGTTAATACCATGTCAAATTCTACTAATAATGAGATTTTCAATAATTATAATGAACTAAATTATAAAAAATTCTTATAGAAGATGAGTCTAATCATGAGGAGAATGAAACACATCAAAATGAGGAGCATAAAAAATTAAATAAATAATAATTTAAATCTATTGCATTATTTTGAGAGACCATGCATGAAAATCTTGAAGATATCTTTAATATCCTTAATACCATATTGGAAACTATAAAACTAAAAGGAATAAATAAACTATCCCTCCCCTTGAGGATAAAATTTCCACTACATATAGTGGGGGCATAGGATATGTTTTCAAACCATTATTACCTGAAGGTTAAACAACTATTTCCACATCTTCCATGGGAACAATTAATATTTCAACTCAATTACCATTTTCAAGGCGCAAATTAACACAATTGGTGTTTTCATCCCCTTTGGTGGCTTCTCAAATCTCAAATCTAAATCCTAATGGGTCTACTATAAAACTCCCTATCTAAGTTATTAAATCTTTGGAAGCTAAGGTTACCAACATTGAATAAAATTATTTGAAATAAACTCATGCTATTGGTTCACAAAATGTATTACATGATCCTCTAGTATCTACGATATCTTTGCTCCCTTTGCCAACTAGTTTTGTTACACCCAAGTTCACATTTTATGATGGTAAAGGTGATATTAACAACATATTAAGTCTTTAGATGAAACATGACTTGATTATGTTTCAAATGATAAACTTTTGACCAAATTATTTCCTTGGAGCCTAAAGTACTATGATTTAATATGGTTCTATGACTTACCAATCCAATCATTGAAAGCATTCAAACCTATAGTGGATAAATTTATAGCACATTTATCTATCAACACCACTGGAAATATGTCATATGACAAAATTTATAAGATCAATCAAGGAACCAATGAACCTATCTATGAATATGTTTTGAGGTACAAAATAATGTTGGCCAAAATGATAAATACAATGACAAATAAAGAGATTCAAGACATTTAAAAAAAAAAATATTTCACCATTACATAATCACATTATCTTCAATAATTATAAATATTTTGATGGCTTATGTCATATTTTCTAAGGTTGTGAAATGAAACTTATTTCATTGAACAATTTTATGTATGTAGTAAACACATTGACTACATCTACTACTAAGTTTCATATCAAACAAAGGTATAAGGTAAAACCTACATAACCTAAAAATGAAGAAACCATAATGGTTAATGTAGTATCTCATAATATTATGTAATACACCTAAAATAATTATTATACAATTACCTGAGTCTCCAACTTTATTACTTAAGAAGCTTGTGGAGTTTCATCTCATATTTTCCCTTCCTTCCAACCTGTTGCTACGAATTTAATTCTACCAAAATGATATGATCTTAATGCATATTATGACTATCAATAAGGCCCTAGGAAATATACAAATATTTTTTTAATATTGAAGCATAAGATCCAAGATTTTATTAATAACTAAAAACTTGCCTTTAACGATCTTCCAAAATATTCAGGTTCACAGCTTGGTGATCATGAAAAACAAAAGATATTTAATAATTGATTACAAAATCATTCTAAGAATGATCCCAAAGTGAAACTAGTGTATAATTTAAATCATCCTCCATCACATTATGGGAACCCATTAGATGGGATTATTGGCACTTATACACACACAATACCTCCTATGCTTTAAATAAATTATATTACATTTGATGACTACAAAATTATGGATGATGACTCATATCTTCATTTATTATTTATTTGAGAATACCTTGATTGTAAACATATACATAGTGTTATGATTAATAATAATGATAGTGATAATGCATGTACCATGGAGTTATACATTTTGGATAAACACATGATGATTTATACCCTTCAATAAAAATGGTTAGAGTATTCGATGGGATATCACAACACATTATTGGTGAGATTTATTTACCTTTAAAATTTGGTCTAGCACATGTGGTCACTACCTTTTATATTATAACATAAATGAGAGTCTTTGATATGTTATTGGGATGACCTTGGATGCATAAAATCAACATAGTCCTTACACAATGCATGGGTATATTAATTACATTCATTCCAATATGGTAATTACAATTTTCAAAATTTCATATGAACATCCACTTGAACAAGAAAAAATTATTCCTTGAAAACCAATTATACAACATGATAAGGTTAATAATCTATGAAAGGGTAAGAAATTTTTTATTCCTTTTTAAGTATCCCATACTTGTGATACCATTACACTATAAATACATAGTGGAATCCACATATCCTCATCTACACCTACACAATATACCTAATTGCTACGATTAAATAAACATGTTCTAATTATAAATTTACTAAAGAAACCAAAAAGCACTAAAAAATTGGTTCCATGAACCCCTAATCTTTATATTACTTCTTCATGACCATAAATTCATATGAGACATACACAAAATACTAATATTCTACAATTCCAAATATGGCACCTATGCATGCTTCTTAGAAATATTATCATTTTGATGTACCAAATTCTAAGTTTGGATATTATTATGAGCATCAATTATATAGGATCATAGGTTAGATTTTTTTAATTTACAATGATTCTAAAAATTCAAAACTCAAATATTCAATAAAATACATAAACATTCAAATAAATTCAAAAATTAAAAAATATTCAACATTCACATGTTTATTAGCTCCTTGGAATATATATTTTTTAATTTATGTTAGTAGGTAACATATAATTTATTTTATAGATACACATATGTTTCAAAAAAAATTAAGTATGATACGAACATACAAAAGATACATGATACATACACATATAAATTTTGGACATTTCATCTTCATGCATGACACACTACATTGGGAAAATCTACTTATTTGATCATGATTGATACAAGTTACATTAATTTATGATTATTTATAAATTATCATGTTGAGATTATATACTAATTTTTACACATGCCTATACTCATGTTTACATCTTACACCATGTACTTGATATGATATATTACACAACATTTTTTACTAACACATACGTGTAAGGACTAGTATGATACTTTTGCTGATTGCTTATACTTCATCTATTCAAATTGTCACTTCCTTGAGTATACTTATTAATTTATATTATCCCTCTTATAGAAAATTTGAATATGTTCCTTGCTTGTAATCCCTTGTGCCAATGATTTTTATTTTTTTGTGTGTACATTTGAATATTCCCTCCCTTTGAGTGTGAGACATTTAAACATGCCGCTTATTTGTGGTCTCCTTAGACCCCTTTTATTTGATATTACATGCTCTTATGTGTGTGCTTGATTCTTTGTTCAGATTATACTATTACTTTCTAGACATTATTGTGATCCATATCATGTATCTTAAATATTTTTTTCATCACATACTATGAGATGCATTGATATATCTACTTAGACAGGCTAATCTTATATTCTACATGATTCATACACAGATTATATAATTATCTTATATTTTTTCGGTAAGGTAACTACCAGAATACATTCCTCTTACCTCAAAAGGGGGGATATTAGTGAGAGGATGTCCTAGAGACATGAATACACACATACATAGTTTACATAGTTGAAATAATTTGATAAAGTTTACATGATTTAGATATACATTTTTGTTAGAATTTCATACACATTAAATTAATTTTTATAGATTTGGGACAAATATTTTTAGATTTGTGACAAATATTATACATAGTTATAGAGAAAAGGTTACAATTTTATAAATAATTAATATTGAGATACATTAGAGGTGCATATGCAATGTAAATGAATAAACAATTCGAAATACATATTCAAACCTATTCAAAATTATTTACAAAGAAGCACCATTTTCACTAGGAAGCACCATTTTGAGCATTTTAAGTGTACACCAGTTGGATCCTTTTAGTAGTGTGGTTGAGATTCAAAAACCTCAATGGCTTAACACTAATTATATTTTTCAAGTTGATTTGGTTATACCACTTAACTTGGGTTTTATTGTATTATCACTTGAGTTGTACAATTGAGATTCAATGATCTCAATGGTCATGTCACAATTCACCCTTGCACCAAATTAGGGGCAAAATTATCTTCCCATCTCCCTCTTTAAATATTCAATGTTTAATCTTGAACCTCTCTTAGCTCCAATGTTTCATAATGAAACATATTTACTAGGTTAAAGTACCAAGGGACAAAATCATTTTATCGACACATAGGTGTACTCCTTCCTTGCTCTCCTTCTTTTTAAACATTTCAATTATTTCAAAATTTAGATTATATGCAATGTTTTATACTATAACATGATCTTGGTTACAAGTTGTACACCAAAAAACATTCAAATTGGGCTCAAGCAAAGGCAAGGTGTGTTGTACACATCCATTTACCCATTTATTTCCTTTAAGTTATAAATTTAATCCTTATGCATTACTATATTAGGGGGAATATGGATAATAAAATATGATTTATGTAACATCTTAGTCTTGTATACTTAACAAATATTTGTTAGGGCTCTAGACCCTATCATTAGAATGATAGATATTTTGTACAGTATAAAAATATTAAAACTTGACATATATCTTTCACTATCAATTTTAAATCCTTAACAACTTTTTATCCTACTAAAAACTTGCATCCCATATAGGGACACTTGCATTAACACAAGTGTCCAATTCATTATCTAGTTCCACACCTCAAAATTCATCTAATTTGAAAATATTTTAAATCCTATGGGTTGGCCCATTTATTTTATTTAACCCTTATATGAAATAATATCATAATCTATGGTAGAAATACAAAATAAATACCATTACCAAGTCATATTAAAAAATGTTACAAAGCACACATCTATAAAAACACATTTAAATTACTCAAAACTACCTTATTCTTACCTATTTGTATATAAGTCATAGGATTAGTCATATTATAGGTTTGAAGCATTCAAAGAGAAGCCCATGAGAAGTATTTGTCAAGTTATAAGATATAAAATTACATACCCTTGCATATGCCATATTTCACCCTTGTGTACACATAAGCCAACACTTAGGGGAGAACTAAATATGTCTAAGGCCCTATTTAAAGTAGTGAGTTTATAGGTAGTGCTTATTGACAGAGGGGTCATTGACATCATATCAACTTAATGAAACCACTAACCCATTTTTGGTAAGGTAAAAATACCTAAGGTGAAGATCTAGTATTTGATCCATAAAAAATCATCTATAGCCTATGTGTGTGAACAAAATATATCAACAAAAAGACAACAAAAAACTAGAAAGCTCTAGGGGTCACTCCACAATATAATGTGTATACCATATTGGAAAAATATATTTACATAAGGACACTTATGTTAATTCAAGTGTTGAGGCTTATATAAATAATATTTCCATAATTTTATAACTATATCCTAATCTTGTTTCCACCTATTTCCACTTTACATATCATAGATTTGCCTGCATAGTTGTAGATAAACTATTATTATCTCTTTCTAGTGTTTATGAAATTGAATTAATTTTTTTAATGTATTTAATATATTTATAAAAACATAACATTTGATTCATAATATTTATTTATCTATTTTTTAAATTAATTTGCCTACTTTAGAATAATTTTATTGATCTTTATGTATAGGCTATTCTAACCTTTAACCATCATCAAAACATAAAAAGGGTTAAAGATTGAGTTATCTTTATTTCTAAGACATGTCTTGTTAGTTACTCACATATTACATATTTCTACATGGATATGTTAATTTAATATGATCTAACATTAACATAAATGGATAGTTTAGAATAGTTTTCACTTGTTATGCTTCATCGATCCTATTACTCTCTTACATGATAGGCTAGTCATTGCTTGTCTATAGTGTGTAGACCTTAGCCTTTTGTGTGTGACATTAACCTCTCACTTGTTTGTTGTAACATTTTTTTTACTTTGAATGTATCCCTTAGAATTATTTGGCATGACATTAATTTTTACATATTTTATGACATTATTATGTCACTTGATTTTGTCCCTTGGCCTTATTTGGAATGACATATTTAAGTCCCCTATATAAAACCCTTGAAAATATATGTGACATTGCATACATATGAGCTATTTAATATATATTTTCTATTGTTCTTGTTGAATTTTTTGATCTTGATGAAATTATTTAGTTTGTGGATGTCATGATCCATATCATGCATCTCCACCTTGTGTGTGGTGCCATGATTTATATCATGCATTTTTTTTACTACATAGTTTTAATTAGTTATTAAATTAGTGATGGTTACTAATTCAAGTCTTATTGATACATTTATTTTGACATGACACTTACATACCTTGCATTGCAAATGTTACATAAATGTCATAATGGCATATACTTTACTATGATGACATGTTATCCACATGTTGACATGATTATACATGATTACATATATTTGTGTGACATGATATAGTTAACTCTTATTTTGAGATGAGTTGCTTTTAGGATACATACCTCACCTCAAAACATGGGAATATTTGTGGGATTTTCATAGAGACACAATCCTCCATGAACAAGAAGCATTTTTTTTGAGACAACATATAAATTTTAGAGATTTAGAGTGTTTCAAATATGTGAAATGTATTTTATCATTGGTAAAAATTATGAGGTAATAGGCCATGCATATGCACTCACTTTATATATATATATATATATCTATATATATATATATATATATATATATATATATATATATATATATATATACATACATACATACATACATACATACATACATACATACATACATACATACATATGAGTTAAAAAAATATAGATTAAGATACACTTAAATTCATATGCCATGTATGTGCACATGGTTTATAAAAATAAAAATTACAAATTTACACATACAAAAACATTTGAGATATAGGGTCTCAGATTTTAGTAGATAGATGCACAACTTTCTATATCAACTGGGACAAATTAAATGGATCATGATATTGGTTCATGCACCTAGATTCTATTATAGATATTAGTTGATACTAATTCATGTGGTATATAATGATTCATGTATATACACACTATGATAGTTTATAATTGGCACCAATTTAGTGAGGTATGATACTTATTAATGCATACACACATTAATAGTGAGCACTATTACAATTTTTTATTTTAAAACACAATTTAGTGTCACTAGGGAAGGAGAAAATTTGAATATATAATTCCATATGCAGTAGTTGATTCATGTTTTTTAAGGTAATGCACATTGAGGTTTAGCAACATTGATCAACCTTGGTATTACTTAACACAAACCTATAATGTGGTTCCTACCTTAACATACTATGGTATAGGATTAGATATATATTATTTACTTGAGTTATTATGTTTTAGGTTTAGTTATGCTCAATGAAACTACTATATACATTCATAAGGGTTTAAGGATTTGTCTTACAAATCCATGGGCTTGCATAGTAACATATAATTTAGGTTTGATCACCCTCAAGAAGAACCATTCTCCAATGATTCAATAAGGAATCATCATCTAAAAAACATTATAGGGAAACATGGCTTCACTCACATAAACATGTACTCTTTCATTACTCTTAAGTTTCAAATTTCAATTAAAGTTCAGATTTAAGATTTCACATATAGAAATTAATTACTAGATTTTTATTATAGGTTTTACTTGGGGAAAACTACATAATTGAAGACTTTACAAAGACAAAGGGTGTTGTACATACTTAGGTATATATTTATCCTTTCACTATAGTATTTGTATTACATTTAAATACTAGATCAAAAAGGGGACATTTGTAGACACTAAAATCTAGGCTTAGAAACTTGGAAATGTCAATATTGACCTACATTTATCATACATGACTTGTGCATCTACAAACATATCTTATTTTTTTTGTTTAAAAAACACATGCTTCACTATGATTTTAACCATCCCTTTTTGTTTTCAATCACCTATAATAAATTTATACATAATATTTTTTTACTTTATCATTTACAAATGCTTTCTCTTGTAATGACTTGTCAAACATTGATCTCCCTAAGTACAAGACTTAAAAGGTGCAACTAGAAATGGTTGAAAATAATCATGGTGATTTGTGAGATATTTTTTATCTATGTAATTATTATATCATTCTTATCACTAGTATTTATTCCATAGATTATCTTTGTACTTACCTCCTTCCATCCTATCCTTATGAAGTTATTTAAATTTCCCTATATCCTATGATATCATCTAGCATGATATCATTTGTTTATCACCTTTTTCATTCCCATATTGTGTTAACCAAATTGATTAAATTATAATCTTGTTTCCTAACATTCATACTATATCTATTTGGCCAATGTCATTTTGTGTTAGTCAACCCCTATAAAATGTATCAACCTAGTTGATGTCATTAATTTAGATCTTATAATTGTTTTTAGGTATTGGAAAACCATATTTGTGGGTCATATTTAATTATAAATATACCATATACACTCTATTTACTCTATTTTCACTCAGAATTCTGATCTAAATCACATTTAGAGGAGTCGGGTCTAAAATCTTGTCCTGAAGGAAGATTATCTTGCAAAAGTATTGGAGATTAATTAAGATGACCTTTGTTGGTATAGATAATTTTGGATATAATTTTAGGTATTCAAAACCAAAAAATATCTTGTAAATATCCACTTGATCCAAGGGGGAGATTTATTCTTGACAATTCCCCATCAAGTTAAGTATTTATAACTCTTTACTATTTCCTTTATTTACTTAGTAGATAGATGTTGCTTGTTACTTAGTGAATTAATGTGTGTGTATACTTGTCTAAGTTATATATAAACATAATATTGGTATGGATATATGATTTATTATACTTTCCTTATTCCATTTTAGGTTTCTTAAACCCCCATTTGTCGACCATGGAACCTTACACTTTATTATCATTCTAATCCTTCCCCTTTTTACTTTACTTTACTTTGATTTCACACTTATATTGTTTATTTGAAATCAATTACCTTCATATATTTCTATTTAGATATATTTAATATTTAGATATGATTAGTATTATAAAACTTTCCTATTGGAATTTTTGATGTGGGCATATAGATCTATAGATCAATTGGACACTACTTGACATTAAGTATCACAGGTTATATTTAATTAACCTTATCCAATTATAGATCTATAGAGATAGGATAGTTTTAGGCTAATAATATCTAATGCATATAGGAACCTATTAATATGTGTCAAACCATCTAAATATATTACTTAGATGTCTCTAGATCATTATATTTTCATTATTGTCTCCTGCTTATGTAGTTTTTTTTATAATTGATATTATTGTCCCTCACTCAGTAATGGCTATCTTTCAAATCTAATTAATTCCTATATGTCATCCCATTTTCCTAGTGTGTCAATGGACTGAGAAATTATCCTAATGGACCAATTTAAATAAAAATCAAGGTCAAACTTATTATCCATTTATCAGTTATTTAACACTCATATATCACTCATATATACTAATGCATGCTGAGTAAAACATCCTACTTCTTCTCAATCACTAGGAGTAATTATTATAAAAGTCTAAATTAAAATAAGGCAAGTCAAGATGGAACATTTTCAAGTGTCAAAATATATATCACTAGGTGTAGTCATCTATAAAAAGATCACAATTACACATTCACACCAAGGGGAAGAACTATGTGTGTCTTGACTAACCTCTTTAGAGTTTTAGATATATAGGCAATGGTCAATAATTAATGGGGGTGATTTGTGTTAGCTAAACCCATTGCACTTTCTAATTTTTTTTATATAGGTTTATACCATTATATGGGACCCCTATTTTCACATTGCCTACTTTTGGACATTTTTTAAATTATACACACATCTTGATATGATGTGCTCCATATGTATTGAGACATGTGATGTTGTTATTACCTAATGTTTGAGATAATGGATTTTATATGGGTGATGATGTTAATTTACTCAGGGTATTTTAGTGGTCCATTATGATGCTTATTATATTTATGTACTGGTATATATATAATTTATTCTCCATATGATTGCTTATCTATATTTTTAGATGAATAACATGAGTATATTACCATTGAGATGTTATGACTTCAATATGTGCTTATATATATTGTATGGATTGAGATTAATTTTATTATTTACATTTTATAATTTTGTTTATCTAGGGTAGTGAATTTTATGTGTGAATTGATGTGCATGGGATAGGTGAGGCCAATGATATTACTAGGACTACACAGAGCATGAGTGCATCATTGGTATAGTGGTGTAATGACTACTTGATATTCCCAAAATACAAACCAAATATTAGTGTTGTATGTGAATCTAGTCATAAATATAAAACTCCTTACCCTCCTAACACTATTAAACTCTTTGACACTATTATTTCCATATTTACCCATACCTTAGATATTTGTTTAAAATATAGGTCTTAATGTTGAAAATAAAGACAACTTGTTATCACTTCTTGAAAAACTTGGATGGGAACTTTCAACCAAGTTTATAAGAAATTAAAAAGTGATTTAGATGTAGATATTTATGTAATTAAGATCCATATTAACTATAGTTTAAAGTGTGGATAAATACATAAGACAACCCATATGCCTATTTATGGCATGAGATAGTGGGATAATTTAACAAGAAGGGACTTACCTTTCTTACTCACATGGTCTTGTAAGATGAGTTAATGCGTGTGTGTAATTTTCAATTAAGATCCAAGGAATGTGAAGGCACATATGCCACATTCCCATTGGAAAATGTATTTGAGTGATATGCCTATATGAGGAAGGAAATCCTTATTTGGATCACCTTTTTACATTTAAATTTTAGAAGTGGGAGGAAAGCTAGAGGATAACTAAAGGAGAGAAGAAGAAGACAAGGGAAGAATGAAATGATTTTTCCTTGTGAGGAGGTGAACATACCCAACTATTTATGTTGAACCAAGTAAAGAACCAAAAGTAGGATTACAATTTCTCTCTTTTGAACTAATTTATTTGAATTACTACTTGAAAGAGAAGTTTCTCCCTTTGATTATTTTTAAGAGTTGTAGGGCCACTTGGCCTACCCTCTTTTCACCTTTGCTTTCCATAGTTGTGCCTATGGCCACCATGTGGATTTTGTTTCCCCCTTGGTATTTAGAGATGCACCATCCCTCCTCTTTTATTAGTTATTTTAAAAATCCATTTCTCATTTAATTTTGACACCATTAGACTAACTATTTTATCTTAGATTCTTGTATTGTTTATGTTTTATTTTATGTAGTGGTAGTGGCTAGTGGAACCAAGTTCCCATGACCTCCTATAAGGTTATTAGTTTCGTAGTGGTAATGGATAGTGGAACTAGGTTCCCATGCCCTCCTATGTGAATATGGCATGGTTTATTGGGATAAGGTCATCCCATGGTCAAGAGAAGTGGTAGGATAAGAGGGAGACATACCATTATTCTCCTTCTCCCTTGGTGAGCCTTATTATTTTGGAATGCTCTTTTAGTTACCTTGATACTAAATTTTTATATATGATATATATATATATTTAATGTTATTGAATGATTTTATTGGGATATGGAAGCCTCTAGTAACATATGTGATTATTAGCCTCCTAGTTGAGTAGCTTAATTAAGTGTTCTAGCCACAAACCAAACCTTGTATTGATAACCTTAACCCACTTCATACCCTTTATTCTCACTATGCTAAGATATGGGAGTCCTAAGTTTAGTGGTGCCTAGGAAAGTTGTCATATGATGTAAAATGGATAGGAGGTGAGCCCTTCCTTTGGTTGGGAGAAAATTTTATTAGGGATTAAAATTAAGTGATTTTTTTTCTCTCTTACACTCTTAAAAATTAATTATATTGGAATATAAATGAAATTTAATGATTATATTTATGTTGAAAAAAATTGTAAATATTTTTTGGATAGATTATTCTCTGTATCTTTTATAGTTTAGCAAAAGCAACTAATGGTTTTATTCTAAAATTTCAGATTATATTTGTTTTTGTCAAGACCAAGAAGGTATTGATGCACTTATATTTTTTTAACATAATTAAATGTATCTAAAATCCTTCCAATTTTAATTGTACTATGAAATAAACTTAATCAAGATAATATCATGATTTACAGTTTAATCATGACCCAGTTAATTTTTTATGATTTTTCAACATTTGGTTGCTAAAATTTCTTAGATCTCATTTTTAATCTACTTCAACTTTTCCTAGTTTTATTTCACATAAATCAATGTAGTGGAGGGATTGAAATAATTTTAAATAAAAATATATATATTTTTGAGCTTGTTGCCACTTGTTTATGATTTTTTGATTAATGATGATCTAGTTATGATTATTTTTATTTTTGTTACTTTGTAGGTAGTTTTATTTTTTATAGTTTTTTTATTATCTTGTTTACATTTTACAGCTTCAACTATCTAGGGTAGTGCATTTAATGTGTGAATTTATATTCAAGGAACATGTGAGGCTAATGAGATAACTAAGACTACACTAAGTATGAGTGCATCATTAGTATAGTGGTATAATGACTACTTGATTTTCCCAAAATATAAACCCAATATTAGTGTCATATGTGAACCTAATTGTAATTTGTAAACCCCTTTGACCTTATAACACTATTCACCCCTTTGCCACTATTCTTTCCCCATTTACCCATACATTATATATTTGTTGAAAATGTAGAAGGTATTAATGTTGAAAGTAAAGAATACTTGTTATCACCACTTGTAAAACTCGGTTGGGAACTTTCAATAAAGTTTGTAAGTGGATAAAAAATGATTTAGATTTATATATTTGTGTAATTAAGACCCCTATTTACTATATTTTGGAGTAGGCCTTGTTTAGAGTGTGGAACAAGCCATAATACAACCCATGCACCCATTTATGGCATGGGATAATAGGAGCATTAAAGAGGCATGAACTTACCTCACTTACACACATTATATTGTAAAAAGAGTTAAATCTTGTTTGGAATTTTAAACCAAGATCCAAGGAATGGGAAGAGACACATGTCACATTTTCATTGGCTAATGTATTTGAGTGATTTTCCTATATGAGGAAGGAAAGCCTATTTTGAATCACCTTTTTCTATTTTCAATTTGAGAAGTGGGAGGAGAGTCATATGAGATATAGAGGAGAGAAGAAGATAAAATAATATGGAAATGATCTTACCTTTTGAGGAAGTGAACCAAACCAACCATTTGTGTTAAACCAAGTAAATATGAAAGGTAGGCTTACAATTTATCTCTTTTGAAATATTTTATTTAAATTATTACTTGAAATAGATTTGTTTCCTTTTGTTTTGTTATTTTATAGAGGTGTAGGGACACTTGGCCTACCCTATTTTCACCTTTGATTTCCACACCTATGCCTATGGCCATCATGTGTATTTTATTACCCACTTGGGATTTGTAGATGCAACAAACCTCCTCTTTGATTGGTTGATTTTAAAAGTAATTTATTATTTTATTTTGACATCATTAGGATATCATTTTAGATTAGATTATTATCTTGTTTATGCCTTATTTTACATAGTGGTAGTGGATAGTGGAATTGGGTTCCCATACCATCCTATAAGGTTATTCTTTGTATCGTGGTAGTGGCTAGTAGAACTATGTTTCTATGACCATGGATCTTTTGCATGGTTGATTAGGATAAGGTCATCCCATGGCTAAGACAAGTGGTAGGATAAGAGGCAAACATACCCATTCTCCTTATCCCTTAGTAAGCCTTATTATCTTGGAATGCTCTTTTGGGATACCTTGATATTATCTATTTATGTATGGTTTTTTTAACGCTATTATATGATTTTATTGGGATATGGAAGCCTCAAATAGAAGATATGATTGTTATCCTCCTAGTCGAGTCATTAGTTAAGTGTTTTATTGACCAACCAAACCTCATATAGCTAACCTCAGCCCACCTCATACCATTGATGTTTACTATGATTAGATATGAGAGTCTTAGGCTCAATGGTGTCTTGGGTAGTTACCTTATAATGTCAAACATATGTTAGGTGAGCCCTTCTTTTAGTTAGCATTATGGGTTATATGTCAAGCATACTTGAAGGATTATTATTTAAATAATTTTGTAATGAATTATGAATATGTTATTAGCTATTTTGAAATCCACTATACTATAATATTTTTAGGTGATTGTGTGTAAAATAGAAGAAAATTGTAATAGACATTGAGATTAAGTGTGATGATTTTATCTCTCTTACACTCTCTTCAAAAATAATTGTATTGGACTATAAATGAAATTAATTATTATTTATATTTAAAAACAAAATTTAAATATTTTTTGGATAGCTTATTCTCTTTATTTTTATAGTTTAACAAAAACAATTGATGGTTTTGTTCCAAAATTTTGTATTGTATTGAGTTTTGTGAAGCCTAAGAAGGGCTTGAAGTACTTATTTAAATTTTATGTAATTCAATGTATCTAAAATAATTATAATTTTCATTGTACTATGAAATACACTTAATCAAGATAATAATTCAATTTAAGATTCATTAATGAATCATGGTTAATATTCTACAAATTTTCAAAGTTTTATTGCTAAAATCTCTTAGATATACTTTATAATGTACTCTAAATTTGCCTATTTTTATTGCACATAAATTGATGTAGTGGAAGGATTAAAATAATTTTAAATAAAAATTTATATTTTTTTGAGATTTTTTCCACTTATTATTAGTAGAGGTTTTTGAAGCATCAAAACATGATAAGGATGAGGATAGCTAAGTTTTAGTCAAGTACACAGGATAATGTAGAGAATTCATATTCAATAGGGAAAGTATAAGCATAACAATGATGAATTATCATGCGATAGATAGGAATTAGGAATAACTAGCACTTAATTAATGTTTATAGATCATTAAGAATAAAATTAGAAGGAATTAAGTCAAATATTAACCATGAAAGTGCATGCAAGGAACAAAATAAGAAATACAATAGGTAACCATAACCAAATAGTCTATATTGATCTCAAAAAAGGTTGAACTCTCTTATTCATAAAAGCATACATATATATAGTCATTTACAATATCTAACTATTCACATTCTTCTCATACTTTGGTGCCAAAAGAGGAGACTATTCATCTTCTATTCATATTATAAGTTATGGAGGATAGAAAAAATACATATAGCTAACAACTAAATATATAATGCATGAATATCGAAAGAATATCCTTCACAACTTTACTATCCAATTTCTTCTCACAATAATTTTTTAGACTTAAAATGTTGTCTTATCCTAATACAACATCATAATATCATTTGAATGTGCACATAGGGTATAATATGAAGAAATGGTTAGACCAATAAGATTCATAGTAATCACTCAAGGCACCATTTCTATTTTTCACCTCTTATGCACCATTTAGCCACCTTTTTAGGTTTTCAAATAAGTAGCATACCAACCTACCACCATTTTAGGTTTTTAATAAGTTAACTTAACTAGGTAGCTTGCCTTTATGGGTTTTCAACCATCCTAGCCTCGCTTGTCTTAATAATAATTCCCTATACAAAATTGTTTAAAAAATTCAAAATTTTCACCTTGCACAGTACTTAGCTTAAAGGAGGTGGCATTGATGTAGATGATGATTGGATAATAAGATCATTGGAATCATATTGTGTAACCTTTCACTATGAAATAAATTACTAAAGCTTAGATGGTGGCTTGAAGACTAAATGTTGAGGATATGGGAAACCTCACTATAGAATGGATATAGGTCACTTTTATAAGTATGATAATTGCTCATCACTTCCTAAACCATGTGAAACAAGATGTGCATTGGTGCATGATATTTGATGAGTTATTTTAGGTCTAAGTCACTAGTGATGCTCATGGTTACCTTCATATTATTGACCCTCATCTGTATCTCTCCACTTAGCTACTCTAGCTTATTTGCATGGTGTTCAGCCTAAAGACCTATGAATGAACTATGCTAAAGGTCACTTTACCAATCGATAAGTATATCATACACATTGCCCTAGGCATTGAATGAGTCCTAGAGAGATCTATCATTTTCATCTATTAATGGGGTTTGACTATCCATGGTTATCTTGGTAGTTGAACCTGAAGTGAAATATGCACTAAAACTAGGGAGAGAGTCATTAAAGTGCTACTTCCAGTCAAATAGACTTCATATGACCTAATATGAGTGGAGTGATACAATATCCAACACGTTTTGGTATTCTTCCAATAAGTTTATCAATGTGGATGCCTTGGTATTCATGCTTTGGCCCAATGTACCAACTCCTTAGAGTTACTGGGCTATACACTAATCCTTAGTGACATCAAAGACTAACATCTTGAGCCTACACTGGTTAGACATAACTTGGTCCTCGATTGATCAAGTGCCCAACTCTGGGTAGGTGTCTTGAATCATCTTCATAGCTTCATGAAGGAGAGACTTCACCTCCATGTTTTCCACCTTAAATCAATCCCATTCTTTCTCCAATGAGGTAGCCTTCTACACAATAGATTCTTAGAAAGCTATTGTGACCTTAAATTATTTATTTAGGGGAAGCTTAAAGATGTCCAAGAAAGCCTCCTTCTTTGTTTGGAGTGTGGCCAATGTGCTTGTAGATGTGGTAGGGTCTAGTCATGGAATTGTGGTAAGTGGGAGTGAGAAGGTTATGCATTGAGCACCAACTATTGGGACATCACAAAGCCAAACACCTCCTAATTGAAAATTAGGTAGCTATGAACCTATTATAGATATAGTTGGTGCTTCTTATTGTATGGGCTACTTTGATTAGATGTGAGGTTATGTTGGTGCTTTTTACTACTATACTATGGACTCTATTGCTAGCTTGAGTTACTGTGTTGCATCTTCAACCTACTTGTATTTTAATTCCTCCTCCTCATTTTTATTCTTCAGCTCTTGCTACTTATCTTACAACTTTACCTATTTCTCTTGGACCTTTAATTTATTTTCCCATTATTCTTCTTCCTTTTTTTTATTTTACTCTACAAGGGTTGAAGCCTTGGCTTGCTCTTGTATATCATAGGCCTACACTTTTCCTTGTAATTGAGATTGAGCTTGTGTCTGTGCCTATTGATGATGTGAGGCTTTTTATTCTTCCTCCTTATTCCTTGTAGCTTCTTTTACTTACTACTATGCATGCTTTGTAGCTTTCATGGCTTGCTAAGCTTGGGCTTCTGCATCCTATTTTCTATTTTATTCTTTTGACTTCACTTTAACAGTGAGTTCATCTTCCTTTTCCTTCCTTTATCTCTCTTATTATGCCTTCTAGGCTGCATCAACCACTTCTTGTGCCTTTTTGGCCACATCCATGTCCTTTTATATATCAGCCTCTATGTCCTTGGCCATTTGTGTGGTCTCAAATTCTTTGACTTGTTGAGTGCCTTATTATTAATGTGATTATTCTTTCTATATCTTCTTATCTTATTTTTTCACTTGTCATTCTACTATGTGAGATGATTCTTCCCTCAAGTTTTATTATTATTCTTGTGGGTTGTTCCAGCGTGAAATCTTCAACTTCTTAGGTGTAGGGTGATGGCGATGAATCATTAGGTCATACTTTTGAGATAGAAACTTATGCCTTCCTCCTCTTGAGCATGACTAGTCTATATTTTGGTGGTGTTGTAGTAGATGTAGGGGCAGGTTGTAATTCTTGCATAGTGGCTAGTCTTCTAAAGGCTCACTATTCTAGTGTAGGGGAGACCCTGGCCTTTTACCTTGTTCATGGTTTGCACACTAGTGATTCAAGTGGGTTCTTTGGAAGGGGTGAAAATATATCCTCAACTACAAATGTTGGTACAAGTTAAGGTTGGATGAAGTTGATACTCCTCTATAGCTACTCCACTTCTCCTTAGATAGTACCAATAATAATGAAAGGTGGGAAATATGGGAGGTCCACCCATAGCTCTGGGGTAACTTACTTTTGCACTTGAACTATGTACACAACATTTCAAAATAAAAATTCCTTCTCCTCTTCCTTGTCATAGAAATCCCTAGGCATGTTTGCCACCATAACTTGGTATACTTATTTCTCATCTATGCCCATATAGAGGAGGTCACACAATCTCATGATCTAAGGCACTTTGGGTCATTAATATAGGTGGATATGTTATGTGTCTTGTATTTCATGGGAGGGGACATTGAATGATGTTATACTTTAAACTTTCCCTTCTACTATTATGAGTTAGTAGCTTCCTCTAGTTACTACATTATAGGAATAGCTACACTAGGTGGTATAACCTAAAATGGAGTCATACACTGGGTTGTGAAGGATTTTTGTCTGGTAACTTTGGCCTGTGCTATGTACATTATGAATATAAAGGGGAGAGGTTGGAAGGGTTACTATGGTAACTCATGGATGTTGATGAACACACACTATGGTAGTAAAGTGATGGATGCATGCTAACCCAAATATTGCATGACATCGAGTGGTACTTAAGGATGTATTGTAATCAACTCTAAACATTCCTCTCACTATTTTTTTAACTTTCCCTCATGTGATAGGGATCTACACTCCTATGTCTAGATAATATTTCAAAATTGTTGCACTAGCCAATAGTCTATATTAGGGTACACTTATCCCTCTAGGGACTTTTATTATGTGAAGTAGAATAAGAAGATGAGGAACTAGTATTAGAATGTCTGCTTTGGATCTATGTGATACTTCTCAATATTAGTGAGTAAATCCTAGATGAATTACTCCAACTAGTTTAATTTTTCATTTTTTTGGATCATCTAATGAGTAATATCCATGATGCCTTTCAATATTTTATTTATAGACTTGGTTATCTACCAAAATCTCTTGGTGATACATTCGATAAGGATGCACAATAGCTCATCTTGGATTTTGTCAATTAAGATCCCTCTATTTATCCACACATATAAATCATGGACTTCTTATAGAATGGGATGAATTTTCATCTTGTATAGAGACAAGGCATCTCCATGCATAGGCATGCCCAAATCTTGAGCCATAGATTTTGTGTTGATTACAATGGTAACATCTAGGCCCAAATAGATGTTACCATCATTGTATCACCCTATCAATACTTTAATGATCCCCTAAGTCACCAAAGATAGGCATTAACAATAAATACTCAACATTTATGCTATGGAATCTATGGGGATCTATGAGGGCAAATGATTACACATCATTAATAGGATCTAGATGAAATAACTTTAGTTCTACCTATTAAAGGTAATCAAATGGTTATGGGTCATTTACGTGGTGTGCCTAAGTGATATGTCAACAACCATTGCCTCTTTTTGAGCCTCTATCAATCCATAGATAAGTTATGAAGTATCCATGTATATGAAAGTGATGAAGCTTCAATACTCTCTACTCTTTGCATAAGAAAACTAGCTCAACTCAATTTTAAATCATAAAAAATATACATAAGGATAAAATGCCAACTTGGGTCTTTGAACTTAACCTTTATATATTTGGTGCCTCTTAGATTCCATGTGAATGTGATGCTTAGTTATCCACTCATCATGAATGCAATGGTGGATGTGGAAAATCTCTATCCAATCTGGTAATTATGATAGTTAATTATTGACACATGTGTGAAGTTATGCCATTTTGTTCTTTGGTGTTTGTATAGGGGTAAAAGTAGATGATGTTGATAAACCACTAATTTTTTGAATATTACGTTGAGAAATCCTTGGATCTAGCATTTACTTCTTAGTGGATGACCATTATATGGTGGATATCTTGTTGATGGGACATTGTTATACCTTTCTTGGACTTAATTTCTTTCATTCATTCCTCTTTGACATCCATGATGGAAAATGTGGATCTTTCTATGCATGAATACTTGGTATCTTGATTCTCAAATGTTATTGAAGAGATCATCTATAGAGACACACTTATAGAAAAAGAAACACACAAAAAACATGTAAAAATGAAAAATCCTAATCTACTTGGTGCTACTCATCACCCACTCACTTAGTAGAATGAGATCAATTTGACTATTGGTGGTCGGGCTTAAGCCTACAACCATTTACCCACCCTGGTAAAATAGTTCCCTAAATATATATTAAAACCATGATTCCTTACTATGATAATTAATGTATAATATAGGTCCCTTTCCAAAAAATTTGTAACTTGCCCAAAAATGGTTTGAAATGACTATCATATGGTAAGATTGGTTGATCTTTATGAAATTCTTTTTGGTAAAAATTCCTATCATGCCATGTTTATTGGCTCTACTTGTGCACTTCCTACATCTATGTTACTTTTCATCTATACTAGTCCATCATATTTAGTTCAATAAGTTTTTTAGTTAGAGATCCATTATCCCCTAGTCACATGACCATGGCAATACATAAACTAGTCACTAGATCTTCCATCAACATGACTACTTCAAGTCCATACATCAACTGGAAATGTGTAAAACTTGTGGCAATCTTGTAGTGCATAATATATTCCAACATAATCATAGGAATGTGATCTTATCAGTTATCCCTCTTGGCATAATATATTTTTTTCATCATTTTTCACATCACTTTATTAGAAGCTTCAAGTTGGCCATTGGCCTGAGGATAGTATGCAGTGAGTTTATGATGAGAAATCATAAATTCCTTAGTCAAAGCCTTGTTGGTATTATTCATAAATTTCATACCTTAATCACTAAATAACTTTATAGGACATCCAAACCTTGTAATGATGTTATCATAGAGAAACTTCACTACGTATTTTTTACCATAGCTAGGTGTCACAACAACTTCAACCCACTTAGTAAAATAATCTGTCTAATAAATGATATACATTGATTTACTATGTTTACTTAGTGGATTGATTGGGCCAACAAAATAAATGACCCATTATTTAAAAGGATTCTTAGCTAGTAGAGGATGCAAAGGCATTTCATTTTTTTGTAGTGGTTTATTTATGCATTGGCAAACATCATAATGCATACATCTTAAAAGAGATTGGGCCACCATAACCCACTTTGTAACAACTTCTTGGTAGTAGATTCTTTCAAAAAATGTCCTCCTACAACTCCTTGATTTGCCTCTTGTAATATTTGAGGTTGTTTGTGTTCTAAAACAACCTTACATAGAACTTAGTTCTTCCCCAAGTGATACAGAAGCCCATTGATGATGGTAGATGGTAGGGCTCTAGTAACAAACTACTTCTTATCACATTTTTGAAAATTCATAGGAAAGACCCGTTGTTCAAGGAAGTTAGAAATGACTTAAATTTTTTTAGGAATCATAGAAACATGAAAGATTTAAGCATCAAAAGATTTTTCTTATAATTCTTTTGATTCTTCACCATTAACAATGAAACTGAGATGGTTTGGTCCCATATTCTCTCTTCCTAGATTCACATTGATGTGGAATTAAAATTCCTCAAACAACATCAACCATCAAGAGATAAATCCTCTTAGAATCAAATTGGTGACAAGATATTATAGGGCTTGATGATCAATGAAGAATTTGAATGGCATCACAAGTAGATAATGTCAAAATTTCTATAGTGTGAACATGATGGCCAATGTTTCTTGTTTAGTAGTTGTGTAGTTTTTCTCTACATTAGATAGTTTCCTACTAGAAAAATTAATATGTTTAGTAGTTGTGTAGTTTTTCTCTACATCAGATAGTTTCCTACTAGAAAAATGAATAGGATGGTCGAGTCCACCCTCTCATATATTTTTAAATACATCACCAACTACAATAACCAAAACATCCACATGTACATGAAAGGGATTACTCCAGTCTAGAGAAACAAGAATGGGTACAATAGCCAATCTCTATTTTAGCTTAATGAAGGATGCTTGGCACTCTGAAGTCTAAATAAATTTCATATTTTTGCATAGTAAGGATTCTAAAATTGATTAAATAGATACGTATCCTTTGATAAACTTGTGATAGTAGCCTATGTGGCCTAGAAAATATCACACCTTAATGGAATTGATGGGTGGAGGCATACTAAGGATTATTTCAATTTTGCATCATCTACTAGAATGATTTCACTATATACTACATGTCCTAGCAAAAAAACAAAGAGTGTAAAGAGTAGACATTTATTTAAATTCAATGAAATGTGTAGATGTCTACATCATTCCAATAGAAGGCACAACTTAGGCAAATTTTCTTTAAATAAAGTAAAGATTGCCCAATCATCAAGATAGACCTCCATGAAGTCATGAATGAAGTCCTTGAATACAATCACTACTACATGAGAGAATATTGTAGGTGCATTATTAAGGCCAAAAGGCATGAAATTATACATTAATGATCCCCATTATATGGCAAAAGTCATTTTGTCTTTGTCTTCTTCTACGATGGGTATCTGATGATATTTGTTGAAATCATCCATGAAAGAATATACTTCATGTCCTATGATAGACTCCAAAACTTTATCTATGAATGGAATTGGGAATGGATAATTTACATATGCATCATTTAGAATGTGATAGTACCCACATACTCAAATTTACCCTATCTTATTTGACTTCACTACCATGGTACATACCCAATCTAATTTTTCTATCAAATAAATTATTCTTATGTCTTGCATTCTATTAAGTTTAGCCTTCACTTTGAGCTTCATGTTTGGATGTATCTTGTATGGTCATTTATTTATAGGCCATGAAAAATCCTTAAGTTCAATATGCATCTCAATAAGAGATGGGTAAACTCCTTATACCTCTAAGAATTTAGTGGGAAAGACATCTTGATAGTCCCTCAGAAGTTGCATAGCTTCAAAAAATTTAACTTCTATTGAATAATCACCTATATTCACCAATTTTAGAAGCTCCTCAGTCCTAATGTTTCCTACATGATTTTGAATGGAATACTAGTAAATCTTGCATTTTTATTCATCAATATATTCTTGTACCCTCTATTTTGCTTCTTATTCTAGGATTTGTATATTATGTAGCTTATCTTCTTCAGTAGGTTCTATGCCAAAGTCCTTTAAAGGTTCTACTGGTTGTTCAACTATAAATAAATCAATCAAATATAGATCACCATTAGAATCATAATCTTTAATGTCTTATTTATCTTGTATTTTGTGGCATGGCTACATAAGAGATTTTTATTATTTCTTGGTAGCTTTTTATCTTTATAATGTTAAATTAAGATCAGAGGTTGCATTATTCTATGTAGTGGATTCCATCGAGGTGCTTAACTCTTATGCACACCCATGGCATAAGAATTGTTTGATTTTATGTAGTGTATTATTAACTAGAGGGTTTTCATATTCAAAGGTAAATGTTTGAATGAAATCACTTTGGACTTGTACCTAATTCTTTATTTCTCATCTAAAATCTTGATGTATGTACCATGCTGATGGTAATATAACAAGTGTATAATGGCAAATGTGAACCCATTAATTAGGTGCCACAAATTCCTTAGTATAGATTTCAACACATCTATGAATATGAATTTATGACATTCACCTTCTTAGAAGAAAGGATAATTGGTTTGGATGAACTATGGTAGCTATAACTTGATAATCATGAGCTTACAAGCCTCACCCCACTCACGCTGATCATTTTGATGAATCACCCACCATGGCATAGAAAATCCCTTCAAAGCATAGTTTAAAGCACTAACCTAATGACTAATGATAGGTATATGAAATTGTAAATGTAGAATTAATTCATTGATATCCTCAGTTACATAGTACACATGAAGTTTTCACTCATGTGCAAAAACCATTCTCATCAATCAGAGTTCATGATCACCTCAGGCCTGATTGAGAAGGTGTATGTCTAAGTCTCCACTTAAATATGAAGTTGTTTCCCATGGGAAAGTACCTTATATAGTAATATCTATATAGTCCTACATGTGATTGTCAACTTGATAGAGGATGTCAAATTCTAACCAAGTAGAGGATTTTAAAGACAGACACATAATCTTCTTTGACAAACTATTTTACTAATGGATATGTAACTACAGGTTTAGGCCTCCATTATAATGTTGTATTTAATTATTGAGTGATCAACAATTATACCTAAGTTTTGGTATTCTCATATAAGAAGTTACACTCAGTTTCATGTAGAGCTTTTAGATTTTCCTTAGATTTTACCTTCATCCAACTAGTTTATTGTGCAACATATGGAGTATTTGGTTTAGATATAATTATGTAAGGTTTGTGTACTCTATTTAAAGGGATGAAAATTACCTTATCTCTTTGGTGTGCCTCTAATTGATTTTGTACTATGTTGATAGTCATCTAACCATCATATGCTTATTTCTTGCCTATTAACATAAGGTAATATGTTTCTATAGTCTTCATGTTGATGGATTCAAAGTCACCTCACAATGTTGATTATGTAAATTTATTCTCCACATATTCTAATCTACAAATAGGCTCAACCCTACCATAATCAACTAAGCTCAAAGTTACTGGGTTATAACTCAAAACCAATCATCCAATGTCTTTCCATGTAGACCTACAAATCATGTTGATGGTGCTACCAAAATCAAAGACAACATTTAGAATCTCATAACCAATAACCTCAATGTTGATTCATACATCAACATCCTAGGGATTCTTTATTTTGACATACTAGACCAACGTTTCCATCTATTATTTGCACTGTGTACACTCTAGTAAATTATGTAGCAAGTTTGTGATGTTCTATGAGATGTCTTCATTACATAGCGTGCTTAAAATTTTTAGAAGATATATTAGCATAATGAAAACTCCCTCCTAACGCATAATGTGTATGATCTAGCCATACATTTGTGCATATATAGTTGCATCATCTCCTTTAGTAATGTCTTGATGTTGGATGTTTTTAGCATCTATGTAACTTCATACATAAGCCCCCTTTTTTATAGTTAGGTCTGGGTATTTATTTTATTTTACTTTTTGGATTCCCTAATCTTGGGGCATCTCAAGTGGAGTCAAACCTTTTTTTGTGTACTATTATCATGTAATAACATTCAAGAATGCATTTTATTTAAGATTTGACTCACCATATTCATATTCTAAATGGCCTTATTCTTTCTTTGTTTCTCCAAGATAAGATAATCTTATATGTCATGTTGGTCATAGATTATATAGTATGCATAGTAAGACTATCTTTGAGGATTCATAGGTTAGTTCCATTATACATGATTGTACTCTCCATATAGGTAGCATTGTAGAAGAGGCCACTAATAGTTGTTTCCTATACCTCCTTTGTATCCTCCTCTATATCCACCTTGAGTTACTCCTTTATTAGACTAATATCCACCTCTATATCATAATTGTTGCTTTGTAGTGGTCCAATGCTAGTGTTGCTATTTATTATCTCTAATCATGAATTGTTGTTGTCTAAGTAGTGAGGTTCAACTCAATTGTTACTACTACATCATGGTTGAGCTCTAAGGTACTGCATACTAGTATTAAGTGTATGGAGGTGTCCAAATCAATAAAAGGAGGGGTCCATCCATCCAAACCTTGAGGCTAATACTATGGTGAACTAGAAATACATTATGGACATGTTTGGGTTGCACAACTTTTATCAACCTCTAAGCCTAGAATCATCAACTTCATCGAGGACATTTTTTACACATTAATGATGCATACATTTTTGGTGATGCCTTTTTTGAGCTCTTGTAAGTCCCTAAAGTTCTTTTCATTATGATTGTTTGACTTAAAAAAAAATATAATACAAATTTTATGGGATATTAACATATTATTGTAGAAGATGGCACAATGTTGTTGCATGCCCTACTACTCGATAGATTTCATAGAAATTTGTCTTGATCTTCAGATAATCATTCCTATGATGTCCTTTCCACACTCCATACACCATATATTTAATTTAGGCTTATCTACCTCATGGTATTTCTCCTTTATCTTCATAAATGTCTGTAGTGTATTTTCAATCTTAAAGTTGGCAACAAGAGCTTATCCATAATATTCAATTTGTTCAACACTTAGGGTAATAACTCTAGCATCTATTTTTGTAGCATATTGAGTATGTGAAATGGTAAAACTAATTTTAGAGTGAAATACTTTGATGAACCATGCATTCTTGTCTTTATCTATTAAGATAAATTATACCTTATTCTTCACATCAGAGAATCTGTGGTCATAATTATAGACCAATTCTCCATACTTTTGCCTTATCTCCTTTAAGTCCTATATTATCTGACTTATACATTTCTTTATCTTAAATTCTATGACAAGCTAGTCCTTAACATATTTTAAACTTACCTATTAAATGTCTCTTTATTATATGAACTCAAGTGTTATTCTAACTAGTGCCCCTATTAACTCACACTTTTTGACAACTTCATCAGTGATGGACTTAGTTTGCCATCTCATCTCATAGGTTAGTAGGTAATATTCAAGATTTGTAGACCCATCATAGATTTCTAAGTTTATGAATCCTCATTGATGACCCATTATGTAAATTGGTATCAATGGAATCTATTTCATAACTATTACCAGAGGAGGCTTCATTATAGGTGATCTTGCCTATGTACTACTCTATGCACTAGGTGAGTCAGCATGTGCACTATGATTTTATACACTTATTTCTTTATTTCACTTGGTTTCAACAATCCCTATGGCATTAAAATATTTTTTAATTGATTTGGTTTGAATTTTAGTACCCTAATGATTCATGTGCTATGAAAATGGTCCTTCCTAACTATTACCTTCCTATTCTCCTGGCTAAAAACTTATACTAGAATATAAAAGATTGGGCTATGGGGATGTGTGCTCTTTAGGTGAATGGTTATTTCCTATCACTTATTATTATTGTATTATGTTTTAACCTACATTTAACCTATTACTTTGTTCTATTTATTTGCATAATTATTATTCTCCTGACAATACCTTTTCTTGTAGCTATGCACTACATTTATCATTTATTTCTATAATATTCTCACCTTATTCAAACATCTCATCTTCATATCACTCTTTGTCACCTTGATCTATCTGTCTACATTCATCTTCTTCTTTCTTCATCCTTTATTCATCCTCTCACTTATCACATCTTCATACTTATTCATATTCTAATATAGTACTAATCTTACCTCTACTCACAGGTACCTAGGTATTCTTCTATTTATTCCATCTGTTATGTTTTCATAGTTCCCATATTGAATCCAAAATTTTATTTTGAATCTTATTTCCTCATGTCTCCATTCTAGATTCAATATCAAGCCTTACTTACTCATCTAACCATAATTCACTGTCATCTTTCACATACCCCCATATACCCTAAGTGACTACTCCATATTGGCTGAAGTAGGCACCATGACCTTATCCACAACCAATATCTTCATAAGGAGAGGTAGTTGCTACAAAATTTTTCCTCTAATTCTTTATACAAACAAGTCCCATATAGCTTTGAATATTATATATCATTTCATTTCAAACTTGGTGATATATCCATATATGGTGGTAACAACCCAATAGTCTATTACTGTCATCTAGTTAGTTTTTAGTTTTTTAAACTGGTCTATCTCCTCTTTGGTATAGGTAATTATTTATTTCATTCTAGGATTAAAGAAATATTATTCCAATCTTATCAACCAATTAACTAGTAGTTTAGGTAATTCAAACCAATTTTTTTTGTATATCTCTCTATAGATGTGCTCTTGAATAATTTCACTTGTGGTAATACCAGTCCATTTAGATTCTTCTTTTATAAAATTCCATACTTTTTGGTTTCACCATGTCTCAATGTCTCTTTTCCCTAGTAACCATCTTAGAATTGTTTCCTTTAGAAGGAATGTCTCCACATTCACCACACCATTATTAGTAGAGGTTCCTAAAGCATTATAACATGCTAAGGATGAGGATATATGAGTTTTACTCAAGTATACAAGATAATGCAGATAATTCATATTCAATAGGGAAAGCAAAAGCATAGAACTGATGAATTATCATGTATTAGATAGGAATTAAGAATAATCGATACTTCATTAACCTTTATGAAGCATTCATAACAAACTTAGAAGGAATTAAGCCAAATATTAACCATGAAAGTACACACAAGGAATAAAATAATAAATACAATAGGTAACCATAACCAAATAGTCTATATTGATGTCAACAAAGGTAAAACTCTTTTGTTCATACAAGAATACACACACACACACACACACACACACACACACACACAGAGTCTCTGACTATTCACATTCTTATCATACTTTGGTACCAAAAGAGGAGATTTTCATCTTTTATTCCTATTACAAGTTATAGAGGATAGGACAAAGTACATATAGCCAACAACTGAATACATAACACATGAATATCCTACACAACTTTACTATTTGGTTTCTTCTACCAACACTTTTTTAATATTTTTTTGACTAACGATGATCTAATTATGAATTTTTTATTTGTGTTACTTTCTAGGGTAGTTTTATTTTTTTACAAGTCGTTTGAAAGGGTACACACCACTTCATGTGTGGAAATCCTATTATCCTAGTACAAGTTACCCATAGTATAACACATTATGGTGTTGATCCCCTAATGGGTTGGCATTGGGTTCAATGGATTATAAGTTGCATAATTATTAGTAACCTAGATTGCTATATATGATTATAGTTGTCATATGTTGTATTTGGGAGTTTTTGGGGGTAGCATGGATTTATATATAGGTGGATATATAAGCTAATACCCCATTTATTATTTTAATTTCACCACTAAGGTTATTCAATATAACTATAACATTTATTTTATTAAATAAATTTTATATTAATTTAAATTACAAACTATACTTTCCTAAAGTCTATTTTGTATATGAATAAAATTAAAACTAGAATATTTCTAAATAAATATCTATTTTATGGAGATGATTATAGAGACCAAAATACCTAGAGATGGGGAAACCCACAAGGGACCCCCCTCATTTTTTGTTCTCTTTTGCATGGAAGAGGTTTTAGAACCAAAAGTGGCACTATTTTCAAGATATGAAACATTTTTCCTAGGAGGGTCAATTTAGACCTTTTATACATTTGTGGGATATTGGTATCCCAAATAAATGTGGAAAAAAAATGGGACCCCATTATTTTCCTATACCATTCTACATGATCTAAAATTCAAAGATTAAATTAAAATATAAAAGGTAAGGTACATTATTATTTGACCTAGGTGGTGGCCATTAATGGCTATCATGGAACTTGAAGCTCACATATATGTTTTCAAAAAAATTTGGAGATCATAACCAACTATAATATTTCCATGAAGATGGGTACCTAAACAATTAGAGTATACATGCATGTATCAAATAAAATTTTCAATCGAAGTAAAATGGAAAAAATATAAATAAACTTGAAGACTACATTAATGATAGTCATCTAAGTTGAAGAAAGAGAGGAGGAATGAATATGGACAAGTCATCCTCTAAAACCTCCTTACTCCTTTTAAAAATATGATTTTGTGACTTAATGATTGATTTTAAGTCTTTATTAACCTCTACAAGGATTTCTAAGGTTTTCTCACGTTTTATCAAATTTGATGGTCAAGATTGAATTGATACCATGATGGATATGGGTCTCAAGAAGCTAATAAAGGACATATGTGATCGACTTTGAGGTCATATGAGGATTATATGACCTCCATACTAAGCAGTTTCCTCTAAAGTTGAGTCAATTTTAAATTAGATTCAAGTTATGACTTAAGTGCGAACTGAGCCCTATGATTGGATGGAATTAAATAAATATGTTTTTGAGTACTAAAAATAATTATATAGAATAATTCAAACTAGTGGTTTATTAAACCCACCTCATCATAGTTCATCATTAGTTTTAGGCCTGGGGGTTGTGTGGCCTATTGGGTCATCTTAGAGAGTGTTAGGCTTGTTGAGAGCTGTAGGCCATTTTAAGTGAATGGGGATAAAACTATTGTGTAAAATACCATATGATCTCATGTACATTTCAATCCATATAGTTTACACATGTCTAATTGTTTCATCACATTATGTGTCTTGTGCGACATAATTCGACAATTATTAGTAGTGTGGGTGAGTATAATGTGATTTATATAATCCCTAAAATAAAAATTTGGCCTATTTTTATGTGGTTTTATTAAAATTAGTTTTTGGGAATGGCACTTTTGGTATTAGAGCACAATTTCAATAATGAGAGATCTGTGTAAATTATTAGCTTGCTAATTTTAGTTTGTTACTTCAATTGTCATCTGATACTTGTCCTTTCTTTATACAATATGGCATGAGGAGATAAAATACAATAGGATGTTGATGACATAGATGAGCCTTTGGACCCACATTAGGTTCTTCAACCACCTCTAGTTCCTTAGAGGCTAGTAGACCTTGGGTCCCAACTACTTCACACCATGTTAAAAATGATTGGCATATTACAAGAGAGGTTACCAACACTACATGAGATATCATAGAAAGACTATCCACATCCTTCATGGGGTGGACATAGGTTAGTAGAGGGTGTGAGGTATAGGAATCATAGATTGACATGATAAATAATAAAGGGTGTTGAGGAAAGGATTTAATCTTGTAGCCCCTCACACTAGCATGTGGAGGTAAATAAAGTAAAATCAAATAATAGAGTGGAGCACTAAGAGAGATGATATTATGACCAGCCTTATAGGTCAAAAAAAATATATTTGGTTAATAAAGTTATCTAAACTCACATACTAAATTTTGATGGTATTAATGAAGGTTTTGTAGTAGAGACATGGTTGGATAGTTTATGTGGATGTTTCACCTTTTAAGAATATGATTCTAATGGGAAATATCACTTGACTACTCATTTAATTATAGTTGTATTTAAGATTTGATTGGAGGGTGAGGAGTGAAAATTCCATTTGACCCAAACTAACATTACTTAGGAGCAATTTGAGGAGCATTACAAGCCTTATATATTTTACTCTACTATCTTTAGAAGGTGGATGAGTCCCATGAGATTTGATAGGGGAGAGTGCAATGGCTCAATATGAGTACCATTTTTCATGCCCAAAATTCATGGCTCAGTTGTGTGAAAAACACATATTTTTTTACATATAATCACCATACACTTTACTTATTAATTGTGGAATGATAACAAGGACGTGAGTCTTCTTAACAAAGATTACCACACACAAATTAACTTATGTCTAAAAAAATGGAATTGTTAAAATGTCATCACACAGATTAAGAGAATTAATGAAATCTATGATCACGATCAGATGAGATGAATAATAAGTAGATAGACATATCTATAGGGTTTATTCACATAATTAACATATGTAAGACAAGTACAAAAGAGGTACTACTCAATTTGATTTTTCATCTCTTGATACATCACTCAGACACTAGTTTAAAAAATATACCTTTTGTTATGTTTAGCTTCATAAAAAAATTTGGGAGAGAACATAATACCAATTTAGGGTAAAATTTAGTAAGCATTTAATAACTCATTACAATCAACCAATTAATTTCTTATTTAAGCTCCTCAGTCCTTATTATATATAAATAATGACACCCTAAAGTTATAATAGGTTATAAGAAGATACAATTTACCTTAAAAAATAATAAAAATTGAAAGATAAAATAGATATAACCAAATTTTTAACTTATCAAGACAATGCAAAAACCATCATGATGAGGTCAATCCTTCAATCACAAAAACTTGACTATCTATTGGCTAGACAAAAGGGTCATAAAAAGGCACTGGATTAAATATCCCAAGGATGAGATAAATTTTTATGATAATATGAACCAATTATATAAGTTATAATTAATTTAATTAGAAACATTTTAATACATACATTATGAAGTAAATTCTAAATTAGACTATCTTTCCAAATTTGACCTAGTAGCAAAAATTTGCCTTACCAAATCTTTTCTTACAAACTGGTTTTGAAACTGACCTACAAAGATTAACAAATGTATCATTTAAATTTATTTAGAAGTTATGATATTAATATAAATATAAATGTATTAAGAATCAAGCTCAAGTTTTATAGAATTTTGATTCTAGTTATTTATGCGACATCGATTCTAAATTGATTTTACATGTAAAATTGAGACAAAGGAGATTTTTACTTGCAATTGCCCTTCATAATTTGGTAAGAGATTTGATTTTAAGAAGGACACAAATTTATATTGTTTTATATGACATAAATTTTAGCCTAAAGAAAAAGGTTTTAAATATCATATTCATCTAATTTCAGTTTTAGGTATTTATTTGAATCAAATTTTGGATTGATTTTAATTGGCTTGCAACAAGAAAACTAATACTTATTTTGAAGTGAATATTTTGGATATAAAATTAATTGTATAACTGCCCAGTTTTA
Organism: Torreya grandis; assembly: GCA_037957365.1. Classification (NCBI taxonomy): domain Eukaryota; kingdom Viridiplantae; phylum Streptophyta; class Pinopsida; order Cupressales; family Taxaceae; genus Torreya; species Torreya grandis. The sequence continues at coordinate 2,717,332 of JARHVA010000483.1, forward strand.
TTGATTTATAAAAGTGTATTATATCACAATAATCATCAATTCATGTTTTTAGGAATTAAGGACATTATTTATTATTTAATTATTTCCTTTTAAAGTTTCATCTCAAGGCTTTGTAGAAAACTCTTTTTAACTCTTTGAGTTTAATTGACATGAATATATACTCATTGGTCAGGGAGTTTTTTTCACTTATTTAAGCTAGAGGCATTACTAAATTACACCTAAAAAAAACTAAGTGCTCTCAAAATCTATTTACATATATATATATATATATATATATATATAATTCTTTTAATCATAAGTCAACTAAAATGTAAACTATTTACCTATTGCAATCAAATGGTAAGATACCTCCAAAAGGGAAACCAAACCAAGGATTATATTTCTCTTTCACGTAATCCATATTTTCATAAACATTAATTTACCAATTCAAATTATAAATTATTAATTCTCCTTATAAAAACATAGTTACAAAAATACTATAATGGCTTATTTACTACATATCTTACAGTCATCAGATCAAATATATTTTTAAAGATTGATGTATACTCTAAGAGGTTACATTAAAGAATAATCTTATAAAAAATTTCATACACAATAGCTCAATCTAATATTAATGATTGGGTTTTCTTGTAATTAAACTATCATTGACCACTCTTCACCTGCACTACAACTATATATAACAAGTGTTAGCATAAGCTGGCAAATGATTTTTTTTCTAAAATTCACCATGTTATTTAAAGTAATAATAAGCTTAATCAATAATTTAATAGAAATAAAGTGTGCATGTATTAGTCTCAAGTACAAGCTTAAACATATATAGAATAGATGTCACTTATTGAAAAAGACAAAGACAAGGAATTATTAACATCTAAAAAAAATCAACCATTATATTGTAATAAATTTGCTAGACATGGAAATAATAACAATTATAAATGAGTATTTTTGAAAGAAAAGTCATAAAAATTAATATTCCTTAATATGCCTAAATCCTACATGAATTATTTGAATTTAATGAGAGGTAAACACATCTATAAATGTTAAAACACCTTGGAGCAAAAGAATATGTCATCCATAACTAATCACCTTCTTGGTTTGGCCCACTATTAGAGATTACCCAAAAAATTATTAATCTCAATGTATAATAATCTTACTAAATTAAAACATTAAATAATTATTGAGGAATATTTTTGGTTTTATTAATGTCACAAGGTCATTACACATGTCAATAAAAGTAGTTATTTATCAACGTGTCTTCATACACACACACAAATAACTTCCAACAAAAAGTGAAGGGAAGTTTAAACCCAATCACCATCCATATAGAAGGTAACATAATAACACCAAACCAAGAGGATAATTATGGCCCACACTTAGAGTCGATAAATAATATCAAATCAAAAGGGTGATATTTAATTTAATCATAGTTAAGGGAAGATCACAATGCTTAAGCTAGGTAATACAAAAACATAGGAATATTAAGACCATGCTATCACACAAACTTCCATATTAAGTTGTTTTTGATCTATTTTAACAATATAGTTAGTGATATATGTATATATTTATATATTTATGTATATATATATATATATATTTATATATTTATGTGTATATATATATTTATACATCATATATTCACAACATTCAATCTGGAAAGATATCGATGACACACATAATAAAAAGGGTCTTACACCACCATGGTATGAAATATTAGAGTGGTGACTACTAAAATAGTTGTCTCATTACTAACCACAATCATTTATGACATAAAAATGCCATTAACATCATTTCTTCAAGGAGTAAGTTGATCCAATCACATAAGAACCTATTTACTAAATTCATTCTTTCTTCAAAACATGTTAATAGTAATGCCACCTATAGCTATCCATTCTACTCACAAGTAAAAATAAAAAAATGACCATGTACCCATTATTGTCCTAAAAGGGCCCGATTCACTTAGAAATTTCATAGCAAAAAGACAATTTCAAATTTAAACAGAGAACCTAATTAACTTGAATGCCTTACACAATTGAGAAGATAAGCATTTATCCTTATATTCTCCTAAATCAACTAGGCAACTAAATACATGAAATTATTTATCCATTATGTTGGAAAAAAAATAAATTATAGGCATAAGAGTGAGCAATAAGTATAAAAACAATGTAAAAATAAGCTTCCAAAGCTAGATAGAAATGCACTAAAAACAAATACTAAGATTCTAAAAAATAGGGGAGGTAGAGTTGAGATGGAAACAACACAATTTTCAATATATTAATTTACTCCTAAAACTCTATTACAAGATAAATTAAATCTATATACTTACACAACTACTATTGTTTACAAAATACTCACAAAAACTTCTATTTTGATTTCCTTTTTGCCTCCTATTGGTTGAGATATATACTATTATAGATGTTCTATTTTATCCCTTATATTAAGTTGATCTTCCTATGGTATGACTATTATCAGAAAAAACATTTTATTTCTCTATTTATTTATGTTATTTTTCTTCTATTCTACCTACTTTTTCTTCCATAGTCTGTTTTGGTGTTCTCCTTCTCTGTTGCTCTATATTCTATAGGATTCTCTCTTTTTCTGACTGTTGATTCATCAATCTACACTCTAATATCCATTTTATATATTTTTTATTATATTTTTGTCTTCAATGCTATCTAAATATTAAACCTACCATAGATTTTCCCTCTCAACCAAAATGGTTAGCAAAATTCAAATTTAAAAAAATTTATAATAAATTTTATTTTGGTGGATACTACACACCTCCAGAGCTTGGAAAAATGCTAATAGGGTAGGAAGAAGGGAAAAAATATTTTATTTTAACACTCTCCCTTATTTTTTAACTTATTTATATGATCTAATAAACTCCCTTCAACATTCAAATAATATCTATAACTTCTTCTTAGCTGCCTATATCCTTTTGGAACCATTATGTTCATGTTTAGAGCTTGACTAATAGACTCCATAGCCAACATAAATCCTTGTAGGCCCAATGCTGATACATTAATGACCCATAATCTTCCTCTTAAACATATAAAACTATCATTTGGTAAAGGATTAGTAAATATATCAACTATATACTAATGTAATTTGAAAAAACTAAGGTCTATCACATGATTTTCAACTAACTCTTGAATGAAGTGATACCTGATTACAATGTGATTTTTCTTACCATAAAATAAGTAGTTCTTTGAAAATACTATGGAGGATAATATTATAATAATATATTATATAATCACCTTTATGATCCTCATGTAAATATTAAAGTATCCTTCTTAACCATATAACTTGACATATTACTGTATTGGCTACTATGTTCTCCACTTCAGCTATAAAAAATGAATCTATAGGTTGTTTATTTGAATCCCAACATATGGATCTTAGCCCAAGATGAAATACATACCTTGAAGTGTTATTTTATTCATCAAGACTACTATCCCAATCACTATCTATGTATCCCATGGGTTAAAACTCATCTATTACTGCATAGAAAACTCCATAATCTCTTGTTCCATTTACATACCTTAATATCCTTTTGATTGCTTGCCAATGTATCTCATTTGGTTTCTCCATTAATATATATATGAATCTGATTGTAAACTTTATGTCTAACCTAGTTGTGGTCAAATACATTAGGCTACCTACAAAGGTCTTGTACTGTTTGGGGTCTACATTGTTGTTATAATCATGCTTACATAACTTTAAACTTGTCTCAACTAGTGTAGATACTAAATTAATTTCCAACATCCTAAACCTCTCTAAAATATCATTCACATACTTATATTAGCATATTAATATGCCATTGTATATTTTTTTGAATTCTATACCAAGAAAGTACCTCAATAAACCTAAATTAGTGATTTCAATGTCCTTCTTTATGGCTGATCTAAATTATTCAATGGGATGATTTGCATTATCTACATACAAAACAATAATTAAAATACCTTATTTTCATGATTTTAGGTATAGTGTGGGCTCACTAATTCTTTTGATAAAGCCACTACTCAATAATTATGAATATATCTAGCTATATCATGCCCTTGGTTCATGGTTGAGCCCATATAATGCCTTTTTTAGCCTATATACCTTATTCTCATGCCTGAGAATCTTATATCTAGGTGGTTGTCCCATATAAAAATATTATTCTATCACTAAATTTAATAAGGCCGACTCAACATCTATTTTATGTATCTTCCATTTATGTTGAGAAACAATGGTTATGATTATATTTTCCATTTCTAGCCTTGTAATGGGTGTAAACATCTCATTATGGTCGCATCCAAGCCTTTGCTTGTAGTCTTTCACCACTAGTTTTGCCTTATACCTCTCTATATTTATTTCATGAGTGTTTTTTATTATACATCCACTTGAATCCTATGACCTCTTTTCCTTTTTATAAGGTAAACTAGCTTCCAAGTCTAATTTTTCTTAACGACATGCATTTATTCATCCATTGCCTCACACCACTTGTTATCCTTGACTACTTATTCATAATAGATAAGAACACCTAATAAAAATAGAACATAATTCATTGTTTTATATTAATTTTATTCATACCTTCACTAATCATATACTATTGCAAGCTCCTTATCTTTGCTAGGCATTAGATTGAGTTAGAGGAAGATGATGTTGACTCATGAATATCTCCTTGACGTTCTTGATGACCATTGTCACTAGATGCATCAACCCTTTGTGAAATAGATTTAAAAATTGATACATGAGTGAGTGTACTCCCTATTATTTTATCTTTAATAAAGGATCAACTAGCCCTTGTTTTCACTTGTTATTCTTCTTATCTCTCTTTCCAAGCTTCATGCTTAATGAATTGAACATCCTAACTGATTATGATCTCCTTAGTGATTGGAATATATAATATATAAGAATCTGATTGGTCATTATACCCAATGATTATACATTTCTCACCTTTTTCATCCCACTTTATTCTTATTTGCTTGGGCATGTGTGCATATTCATCACATCTAAACAATCTAAGGTCTTCAACACTAGTCTTCCATATGATTCATGATTCTTTAGGGATCATGTTGCTAACACTATTTATTGGAAAAATATTTATAAATTATATGGTTGCCAATATATCCTCAACCTAAAAATAATTAGGCAAACCCTTTGCCTTTAGCATGCTCCTTTCCATCTCTTGGATGGTTCTATTCTTCTTCTTGGACATGCCATTTTACTACAGTGTATACCTAGATGTAAATTGATTTTTGATTCCATGATCCTTAAAATAATTATTGAACTCATTATATATATACTCTCCTCCTCTATTTATACTCAAAATATTTATTTAGTAGCCACTTTGCTTCTCCACCATGGACTTGAATTGATTGAAGTTCTCAAATTCATTTTATTTGTTCTTCAATAAATAGGCCCATGTCTTTTGGTTGAATTCATATATGAATTTAATGAATTAGACATTATTATATAAGGATGGGGTCTTCATTGGATCACAAAAATTGTAATATATTATATCTAAAGGATCCTTAGATCTCCATGCTTTACCCATGAGAAATGCATTCCTATGTTACTTCCTAAATACACATCCTTCACACACTTTGTTTTGTTATTATATGAGGGGCATCCCTTTGACCATTTACTTCTTGTGAATAAGGTTCAACCCACCAAATATGAAATTACCATTTCTTAGGTGCCAAATATTATACTCATATACTACCATAGTTTTGAATGATGTTGTGATCTCACTTTACAATCTCAATGGAAACATTTGATTAATTGTCATCTTGACTACTACAATTTTCCTATTACAACCACTTATATCATAAATTATACATTATCCATATCTAAATCTGACATTGTATCCCTTTGAGACAAGCTACTCAATGCTTTTAAGGTTGTGCTTTAACTTGGGTACATAGTAAACATCTTGAATTTGTATTTTATCACCTTGTTTGGTATGAATAGAAATATTGCCTTTACCCATGAGGGGGACCTTTTAATTATTTACCATCTTTACCTCTAATTTGATTGAATCATTAATGTGGTTGAACATGTATTTTTTATCACTCATGTGGTTGTTACAACCACTATTCAAATACCATATCTCTTTACCACTTTACTCAACAATGTTGCATGTTATGAACAAATTTCCACCTTTCTCATTCCTATTATGTTAAGCCTTTTATGACTGGAAGAAATATGAATTATACTTATTAATGTCATATTATTTATTTCTACACTCACTAGCATAGTGTCCATACTTATTTCAATAATAACATTAGATGTTAGACTTATCATACCTTTGTATGGATCCTCTTCTTGAAGTGTTACTAATCTTTCCTCTTCTCTGTGAATCTTGATGGTTATGCCTTCGAACTTCTTGACTAATAAAAGATATTCATCTTAATTTATTGTTTTATCCTCTCCTCCTTCCTCTCACATTCACATTGGTATTGAATACTTACTCATGGGAGGAGGTGGCTGACCTATTCAAGCTTTGTTCATGGTTTTGTAAGGAATCCATTAGATCATCCACCGTCATTTGTCTCAAATCCTTTGAATATTCAATTTCAATAAATATAGGGTCAAATATGATTGGAAGGATCCTCAAAACCATCTTAATGATCATATGATCTTCAATTTCATCATCACATGTCTTGCATTAGTTGACAATATTCATTTTTCTTATGAAGAAATCATTGATTGACTCATTCTCCTTCATTTATAGGGTCTCAAAGTCCCTTATTAAGTGATGCAACTTGAAAATATTCACCTTGTCATTGAATTTATAGGAATTTTAAATAATTATCCCATGCTAATTTAGAATGGACAGCTACTATTATCCTTTGGAAAACTGAATCAATCATTACCATTTGTATGTAGCTGAGTGTCTTGGCATCCTTTCTCTTATTCCATTTTAGTGAATTCATTTATGTTTAGGTTAATGCATTTAAGGATGATTAATCTATAACCTCATTGTATCCACCTTAAACCAACTCCCATATCTCTTGATAGTTGAATATGGTCCTCATCTTGATACTTCGTACATCAAAAAATTTTCCATCAAAAGGAGGTTGTTTCCATGGGATAAAAGTGATAGTTTCTATGTCTAAAGGAGATTTATCAACCTAGGAAACTTTGATACTAGTTATTCATAGAAAAAATAAATTATAGGCATAGGAATGAACAACAAACATAAAAATAATGCAAAAAAAAACCTTTCAAAGCAAGCTGGAAGTGCACTAAAAACACATGTTAAGATTTCGAAAATAGGCAAGGCAGAGTTGGGATGGAAACAACATAGGTTTTCATATATTAATTTTATCCTAAAAGTCTATTACAAGGTGATTTAAATATCTATACTTACACATCTATTGTTGTTTATAGAAAATTAACAAAAACTACTATTTTGATTTCCTTTTAATGTTTTATTAATTGAGTTATATATTTTTGTAGATGCTCTATTTTCTCCCTTATATTATGCTAATCTTCTTATGGTCTGAATATTGTAATAAAAACATACTCTTTATTTATTTAGTGATGTTATTCTTCTTCTATTATACCTCCTTTGTCCTCCATAATCTGCTACTAGGTTTTCCTTCTCTACTACTTGATATTCTCAAGGATTCTTTATTTTTCTGACTACTACATTAATATGCACTCTGATCTATCTTTTCTATTTGTCTTTATTCTTATTTTGTCTTGTATGCCACTTGACTCTTCCACCTACCTTATAATTTCCCTCTCAGCCCAAATGGTTAACAAAATTTAAATTTGAAAACAACTATAATAAATTTGGTTTAGTGGCTATTGTACACCTTCGAAGCTTGGACAAACATTGACAGGGTAGGTAAAAGGGAAAAAATATTTTATTTTAACACATTCAGGCCATATAAAAAATAAATTAATATTTATTCTCCACAATCCCAAAAACATTCATTAAGGTGTATATAATATGAATATTTATTACCTCAACCCAAATAAAAGGTAGTACTATAATTGAATTTACAATTTTATAGGCTATAAAGGAAAAATGAAGCACTAGAGTAAAAAAATCACTCCTAAACCCATATGCATTATCTTCATGGAAATTATTCATTACACATAATTAAAATATGAGATTTAGTTTTAGAATATAATTTGCCTATAAGGGCTTGGGAAGGTGCCCTTATCTCTTCCTCCTTTTCCTTCTCTACTGGTTTCATATTCTTCCTACTCAAATGCTTCCTCTTAGTCTTTATTTTCCACTTGTTATCCCTCATCATCATTTCACATTTCACTAGAAATTTAAATGGGTGCATTGACATGTCAATGTAACATGGGTTAGTAAAAAATTAACACAAGTGCTTGTATTTTATCTTCCACAAAAATAAAATTTTGTCTGTCATATTATTTTCCATTGTGTTCCCACTACTACACCTCTTTATTCCATTATAAATATTTAATTCCACATAAATGAAAATTTGATATCCACGTCAAGTTCTACTAACCATGCCTATCTCCTATTTCTTATTTAATGCCACTTCAATTGTTTAAAATTTGTATTTATTTTATAAAATTTATAGCTATTTAAAAATAAATAAATCCCTTTAATATGCATTTATAATCAACATAATGTCATTATTAATCTTATCAAAGTTACTATTCTATCCACATAAGCATGACTAAAAGGAAGAAAATGACATACACATAAATAAAGGAATTTACATAAATCACTTGATTATTTTATTATCATATCACATGGTTCATTTTATGAAAAATGCTATCAGTATCATAATATCAAATTCATGGATACCATGATGGATTATTCTTATAATAACACTTACATCATTAAAACTCAGTCTCATGGATATAACTAGTTGGTGTCCAAACTAAGACTAACATAAGTTTACCCTCAGGCTAGGGCCTCCTTAATTGTTAGATGGAAAATTTAAATGAAATACCTATCAATAATTTTTTTTTGATAAGTTATCCTCACCAAAATATTATTTAAACATTCCAAAAACATCTACCAAAAATAAGGTGTCTTACACTTATAATTTATCAATTATTGGTTTGAATAAGAAAGGAGACAAAGAATACATTTATAATAGTTTAGTGGTGAGTAATATAAAAAATGATATCAAGCCACCTTCAATCAAAATTTAATCTTAACACATTGTAAAAAATTAAGTAAGATGTTAGCAACTAAATGTATTATCACTATCACCATAACAAACATATTGGGATGATCCTACTCTAGCCATTATAGATCATAGGTACAAGAGAACATAGTTCATTTTTAATTATTAAAAACAAAAAAAATTGACAAACATGACATCTCAAGCATGATCCCTTAGATTCAAAAAGGTATTGGAGAATGTCAACAAATAAAAGGACATAGATCAAAAGTTATAGCTTTCTCATGGATTCATTCTCCAAGATAGATTATAAGTGTGTTTATGCCAATATTATAGAACTAGGACTCTTCAGTGTCATGTGTTCATTTGATGACATTTACCCTTATCTATGAGTGGTTTTTGGGATTAATGTGAAGAATGTTGAATCTTTTGGCTTGATTTTTCATAGTAAGTTTAGACTAAAAATCTTGTTTGGAATGTCAAATGGGCCTTGTATTTTTAGATAAGTTAGATTGATTCTAACCATTTTATTAAAATATATATGAGGGTTTAGAATTTAATCTAATTTGGATAATAAATGTCATTAATATTTTTGGCTTGAGTCTACATTTATTAGGAATTGCTTATATTTCTATATTTTTGTTGATATTTCCTTGCATTTATTCTAATGCTTGACAATTTCCTATGTGATGCCATAATTTAGATATTTATTAAATATTTGAATATTGCATAGAAATCTAGATAATTTATATGGATTTATGCATAGAAATTTAATTTTATTTGATAGGCTAATTAATCTGATTAGGTTTTGTATGATTTATGCAATATAAAAATTTGAATATATGTTCTAGTTAATTACTCCAAAAAGTTGATTATAAAATAATAATTTAACTTTGGGTGAGTTAGATAAAACTAAAAGTAATTTACAATTAATTTTACCAAATAGGGATTCCTTAATATATTTTATAATGTGCATGGCAAGTGTGTAAGAGAATTTGGGTATTTCAATAATTTTTTACTTGATTTATGCATTGTCATAGAAAGTCATTATAAATGAAAATTTTAAATGAAAGTGATGAGAATTGAGTGTCTATATTTTACCCTAATATAAAGGGTTTTTCAAGTCTTATATATGAGGATTTTTTTTCAAAGAATGAAAAAGTCATTAAAATGATTTGATAATGATTAAAGAATGATGTGTCCACATTTTGTTGATTTTTTTTCAATTTCTTGAAAATGAGTTCACACTGATGTCCTAAATGTTTGGGTCATACAGGATGCCCCCTTAAGGGCTAGGATGATTTTATTTTTAAGGATGGGACCTAGAAAATAAGAAAATGGGACACCCAATGCTAAAGCAGTTGAGAAATAATGTAATTAAAAGAAAATGCAAGAAAAAAATGGACCACAAAGCCACCTACAAGACTCTAGGGAAGAAAAAGAATGTAATGGTATGGTAGGGTGTAAATATGAATTTGGGGATATAAATTTACCCTTGGGGATGAAAATTGTTCAATTTCACCCTCACCCATTGAATATTTGAGCTTTGTATTGGATGTGAGACCTACGAGCACAATGGTACGTATCTAATATTAAAGACACCTTAGTGAGTGAGTCCACAAGTCCCAATGACCAAAAATGAGTTGTGCCTCAATACGTTATTTTAATTTTTAAATATTATCTCATTTAATTCATTTAATTCTCATTAGAATTAGAATTGCAATAATATCCTTATTTTTAAAATGGTGATATCATGCACGAAAATGGTGACAATGTAAATAAAATAGTAGTATCACCATGAAATTAGTGATATCATGATCAAATTGATGATATCACCAAAATAGGTAAGAAATGTTGAAATGGTGAAAATGCTTAATTGGGTGGAAAATGATGAAATGGTAGGAATTTGATGAAAATGGTGATAACACCATTTCAAGTGATGAGATCACCCTGACAAATAATAGGATCATGCAAATGATTAAAAAGTGAGGAAATGGTGATAACACCTTGTTGAACGGTAGGATAAACTTAGGAACAGATGATAATGACCTATTGAATGATGACACCACCAAAACGGAAAAAGAGCTTGAACATAGTAATAACACCTTGTTAATAGTGGGATCATATTGGGAAATGGTGATAATGCTTGATTAATGGTGATATCACTAGAATGGTTGAAAATGTCTAAGTGGTAGAGAAGTTGAATTTAGAAGTGTCAAGTTGAATGTGAATGAGAAATTATATGTTTTAAATAATAAGAATGATTGTTTTTTTTGATGTTAAGGTAGTGTTAAAGAATAATTATGGTTAGTTTCCTAGATACATCCTTTTGACATAGTGTGATGATATGTTTATGATTATCTAGAGAGAGTGTCTATATTTATTACTCATGAGTGGTGATAAAGTGTCCTACAATCACTAATTATATGGATAAATGAGATTTTAGAATTCCTTGATGTAGTTATATTGAGGTATATTTCATAGATGTTGATGATCTAGGTGGATAGAGACTTCCTTTCAGTGTTATCCAAGTGGTGGCACTTAGTGATGAGTAAATTCCATATGCCTACTAGAGAGGTGACCATTACTTTGGAGGATGCGTGGAAAGTACTCCTTCCTATCTAAGGATCCATAATTTTTTAAATGTAGTAGGGTAGTTGGTAGTGATAGATGACCTAATTGTCATCACCAACATCATGATAGAGGATAACATGGTTGATATAGATGCACTAGAGGATTTGACCTTCCCTAAATATGGAGATCATCCTTTTATTAATAGGTAATTTTTGATTTTGATGGATCTTTTCAGTGACATACTAATTCTTGATAAGAGTATTTAATTTTTTCACATGGGCCCTATAGAGTAAAATTTTTACTCTACATTGTATTCTGATTCTCAATCGCGCATTGCAGTTTTGTTCCTGCATACCTTGGTCATGGTGGCAGAAGATTTGAAATAGAGCACGGGTTTGTTTTTTTTAATTCATTTTATGTCTAAGTGTTGAAGGGCAGTGGAAGCTACCAAGTGTCACTTTCTAAGTTACCAAATGGGCCAAGTGGAGTCATCTGAGGCACCTTTCCTAATTTTTAAGAGAGCCATAGATCATGTGACATATTCAATGGCAACTTAGCGGAATGCATCACGTGTTGGCATTCGCATCTCATATCGGCACCCGCATTTCTTTTTATTTCTCGATAAAGGTTTTCAACAATCTAAGTAGTAAGAAGAAGTGAAAAGTGCCAGATGGCAGTCATAGAAGGCACTGGACTACTTTTTTAGAGGAAAGTAGAGGTCACCACGTGTCGGCATCTGAGAGATAGTCAGTTCAACACCTGGGTTCAATGCCTTGGTTCAATGTTTTTAGTTCAATATCTCAGTTAATGTGTAAATGGTGCATAGTGTTGAACCATTGAACCATTTTGGTTCATTAGGTAGTTCAAGGGAGTGTCCCAAAAACCAAAGGGGTCAAGTACCTTTTCAAAAGGTAGAAAGGCATCGCTTCAAATTTTTTAAGTGTTAAAGAGCAGCGGAGGCCACCAAGTTTCACTTTCTGAGCCCCTTTCTGCTTCATTCTTGAAAGAAGTAGAAAATGCCACATACCCCTAGTAGGAGAAATGAAAGATGCCACATGTCTTCCCAAGCTAAGTGGAGGCCACCACGTGTCAAATTTCAAGAGATCATCTTCAAGATTCATTGTTGAATAAAATTTTGGTGGGTCTTGGGTGTTATTTCAAAGGTTTGTGGAAGCGCCAAGTGTCAACATGCAGAGGCTACCACATGCATCCATCCCCTTTTTTAAAGTTGCTCAGGCAAGGAATGCAGTGAGTTCTATTTTGTTAAAATTACTAAGTATCGAAGAAGTAGATTGTGACAGGTGTCAAAGGCAGAGCGTTCCTGAGCAGGATATAGGGAAAGTAGAAAATGCCACATGTCTTCGATAAATCAGGCAAAAAGTGCCAAGTGTCATTATCTAGTGCTTTCTATGTAATAAGGAGAATTTTAGGAAATTGACTAAGTGTCCTCTTCCATTTCAATAGAACAGAGTGTTTTGTGTATCTATTGCCACAAAGCAAGATGGAGGAAAACTCAGCAAAAGTTATTTCTGGTAGATAAAATAGTTCATCAGGTAGATTTTTAGGGCCTGCAAACATTAAAAGGGCCATCTATTTGTTGCCTATAAGTGGAGGAGAATGGACAATTGCATGGCTAAGTAGGTGATGGAATGAGGAAATTCAGGCACAAGAGGAGGTACTAGACATGAATTGACACACTATAGTTAGGGTAGTCACCCCGCTCTAGCATGGCCCTTCCTGATAAGACCAGGATACATCCTAAGCATTAAATGCATTGAATGCCACACTATTTTATCTATAAAATCTAAGGCTATAAAGGAAGAGGGGAATTATTGTAAAAATAGTTAAGACTTTCTAGATTTGGTGACTAAGTAATATCATTTGCTTTTGTCTCATTTTCTTGAGTTGTAAAGTTGATGTAACTATGCATGTTTCTATGCCTTTTATGTGGCTGAATGAATTAAGAAGATTGAACTCTATGCCTTGGTTGATATTATCTATATCATTTGAAAAATTAGTCTATACTGTAGATTTTATAGAGTTGTGATTAGGGATGTCATTTACGTTTGTCTCATTTTCTTGAGTTGAAAGTTCTACATAACTGTATGTGTTTCTGTGCCTCTTATGTGATGGGAAGATTCTTATAAGAAGATTGAACCCTATGAATTTGTTGACATTTTCTATATCTCAACAAAAGAAGTCTCTATTGTGAGCCTCTGTTTCTATTATTTCAAACTTTTACATTGATCATGCACTTGTTTGCTCTTAAATGTAAATGAATCCTACATATAGTCTCACTGTGCTTAGGATTAGGATCAAATTACACTTAGGCGCATCACCATATTTAGGTTTCATTTCTTGCATTTGCATTTCTATTTGATTTTCTATCCCTTTTCCCCCCACACTTGATATAAAAGAAGAGACTAGCTTCTCTAAAATCCAGAGGTTGTTTCAAGCCGCACTATCCTACAGCTTGAAACTTCCCATTGTTGTTGATTAGAATCAAGTGTAATTTTAAGCATCAATAGTTTTTGGCACGCTTGGTGGGACCCAATCTTGAAGTTTCTTTCAAGACCATATGAACCAGAGAGCTACGAGGAGTCAGAGCTATGGACCAGTCACCAGATCACAATTTACTACAAATCTAGGTATTCTTTTGCCACCTCTAGTGACAAGTCCAAGGAGAAGAGCTAACTAGTTTGTACCAATACTAAATATGAGAGCCCCTATACCCCCAAGAAATTATGCAAGATGGAACATTGGTAGTCCCTTAATCCTCCCAACACCACCAGCTATTTGGGATGCTATCCCAGTAAATGCTCTAAAAGCTCTACCTAAGTTCAGTGGGCGAGACTCTAAAACCCTTATAGAGCATCTTCAAGATGTATTAGATGTCTGTGCTATACATGTTGTCACACAAAAAAATGTGGTCATAAGGTTATTAGTAGCTTTAGTCAAAGGGAAGGCTTTAGAATTGTATCAGTCTTTGACCCCAAATACCTTATCTACATGGGACCAGCTTGGAGATCTATTCTTTAAAAGATTTGCAGAGAAGGGTGATAAGTCTTCTTTGTTACAACAATTAATCACCATTAAAAGGGGACCAAAAGAGGACATGACTAACTTCAACACCAGATTCTAGAAAACTTGGGACATAATCCCTACTATAGCTAAACCACCACCTAGTATGGCCATAGTGTCTTATCTCAAGGCTTTGAATTTAGATATATCTATTATGATCCAGTCATTGGGAGGACACACTTTGCCATGGGCTTATGAATATGCAATCAGAGCTGAGAATCATTTAATAGATGCTAAAAAGTTACCTCCAAGGCCTCCCATGCCTATGTTCCCAAAAATTTCCCTGTCCTTACCTCAAGAAGTCCCTAAAGTTGTAAGCCCACCTTTGTCTATGTACACTTACCCTCAATCATCTGTGAAAGAACCTATCCCTACTCAGTCATCTGAGATGGATGATATCAAGAATATCCTGAGGACATTCTCCAATGAGCTGATTAATATAAAGAGGTAGCAAAATACTTTCCCTAAGCCCCCTTATCAAGGCTATCAAGGAAATAGGTTTTCATCCCAACCAAACCAATATCAAGGTCTTCCAAAACAAGCTAACCATCAGCCAATGAATCAATTAGTTGCAGTTCCCACACCCTCACAGACCATTCCTCCCAACTCAAATAGGGAGATGGTTCCAAGTCAAAATAATTATGTGGATGACACTAATGCTTGGTGTTTCCCTTACAACAATGCTCATACACCTAGAGATTGTCCTAGGGGTAATCTACATCAAAGGGTGGCTGAGTAGAGAAGAATGGATGGTCAGTTTTCCAGTACTAGTAACAATCAAGCCCACCAGTCTCTTGGTATGCAAAATTTAGTTCTAGTGGCTCAGATGCAAGGAATGTCCTTGCAACAAAAATAAGAAATAGCCCTAGAACATGCTTTGTTCTCATGGGTTGAAGATGAAGAATCAATTTTCTTGAACGAAGCATCTACCTCCTAAAGACTAGTGGTGCAATCTAATTCTTACACTAGATCAAAGAGGAGAATGGTGGAATAGCCTGAGATTGTAAGTGGTCAAGTCAAGAATAATCCTCCATCTCAAGGGCAAAGAAATGCTGATGTTAGACAAGAAGTGCCTCAGCCAATGCAAGATCAAGGGATTCCTGGCCAAACTCAAAAAAAAATGAGATATCCTTATGTCCAAAAAACTCAGTCCTTGGGACCAATCAATGTAGTGGATCAATTAAAGAAGACTCCAGCCCAGGTATCAATATGGGATATATTGGCTATTATTGAACAAAAGACACTACTACAAGAAGCTCTGTAGGGCCAAGCAGTGCCCAAAGGTACTGTCACCAAGGAAGGACTAGCTGGAAAAGAAAAGCTTAAAGGCACAGTTCCTCTAAAGACAACAGCCTTTGTGAATGATGTAGCACAAGTAAGTAAATCCAAACTAGAGCCTTTCTATTTGACTCTGATATTTGGAAAGAAACTCTTGCATAATGCATTGATAGATTCAGGAGCTAATACTATAGTGATGCCCAAGCAAATAGCTGATGCTTTGAAAATAAAATATGAACCCCTTGCAAAAGGAGTTATGTAGCTAGATGGCAAAATAGTACAAACTATAGGGAGAATCAAACAACTCTCATTACAATTATACACATGTCCCAACATAATTGTCAACCAAGATGTAGTTGTCATAGATATACCTCTTGTTTTTGGTTTATGTTTATCGAAAGAATTTACAACAAAAATAGGAGGATATATGTCTCTTGACTGGTCTCACTTCATCTTGAGGACTAGATACAGTTTGAAGATGAAAATTCTATTTGAACCACTATCAAAGGACCATATTACCAATGAACCAATAACAAGATTAGAAGTAGATCATGCTATGTTAAATAAATAAGAAAGGATTTTTGTAGAAGAGCTAGGTGACTGGATTGAGTATGATCAAGAGGAAGAAAATAGCCAGTTGTTGGCTATGATGCATAGCGACCCATATGGGAACTATGACTCTACTGGTTTGGGCACATACGTCATTTTTGCTGAGGACCAGGCAATCCCAAATGTTATAAGGGAAGAGGCACCTACTGCTCAAGATTCAGAGATCTAGACTTTGAATTTTGATGGGGCTAGAAGTAAACATGGTGTTGGAGTAGGAATTTGTCTTACTGCTCCAGATGGTGATAAAATTTTAAGGGCTATCCGATTCCAATTTACTTGCACTAATAATGATGCTGAGTATGAATCTTTAGTACATGGGCTCCTGCTAGCCAAGAAAAAGGGAATAAAGAATATAAAAGGAAAAAGAGATTTAGAATTAGTAGTAAAGAAAATTAGAGAAAAGGCAATAGCCGAAAATGTGAGAATGAGATTCTACAGGCATAGGATTTGGGATTTGATAGAAGATTTTGAAGCTTTCAATATTGAGATAATCCCTAGAAGTCAAAACTCTGAGGCTGATAGGATGGCCCAGATTGCCTCATAGTTTAACCTAGCAACTGGCTTATTGGGTAATAATGAGTCAGTAAAAGTTATAGTGAGGTTGACCACTCTAGACAATGATGAGAATTGGCAAGTATTCAAAAATGATGCTAAGATAGTTTCATTCTTACAACAATTAGATGAGTTTGCTGATCAGTTACAAACCAAAATTGAAGAGGCATATGGTGATCAGATTATATAATTGAGGAATACTAAGCTTTCCAAGGGATTGATCACCTTAGAAAACTTGTTTGACCTAGAGGATGTAAGCCTGGAAAAGAAAAGGTTCTAGGTAGACAAAGTAGACTATTCTAAAATAAAGGTGAGTGACAAGAAAAGGCTAAAAGTTGGGAATTCTACAACTCAAGAAGAGAAGGAAAAACTAATCGAATTGTGCTAGAGATATGACAGAGTCATAGCTTGGAGCTATGAAGACCTTCATGGATACAATAGAGACATTATCTAGCACACAATAGAATTGACTGAAGGGTCTAATCCCATCAGACAGAAATAGAGGCCAGTAGATCCAAGGATTGAGCCTCTAATGGTAGATGAGTTGTAGAAACTTTTAGATTCCAAAATAATATTTCTAATCAAGCACTCAACTTGGGTATCAAATCTAGTACCAGTTAGGAAAAAGAATGGAGATGTAAGACTATGTGTAGATTTCAGAGATCTAAATAGAGCATCTTTGAAAGACCACTATCCCTTGCCCTCCATGGAACAAATTCTACAAAATGTGGCTAGATCAGAGAGGTTTTCTTTACTAGATGATTTCTCTGGATACAATTAGATTTGGTTGGCTGATGAAGATCATTACAAAACTACTTTTACTACCAAATGGGGAACATTTGCATACTCTAAGATGCCATTTGGCTTATCAAATGTAGGAGCCACCTTTCAAAGAGCTATGGATATATCCTTTGGTGAGCTTATAAATAGGATCATCTTGGTCTATTTGGATGACCTCACTATTTTTTCAAAAAATGCTGATGATCATTTTGATCATTTAGAATCTGTCTTCAAGAAATGTCAAGATTTTGGGATATCATTGAATCCCAAGAAATGCATCTTTGTTGTACCTCAGGGCAAATTGTTGGGACATATAGTATCTAAAGAAGGAGTTTCTATAGATCCTAAAAGAATCACAGCTATAATGAACCTACCTCTTCCAGTAAATAAAAAGGCAGTTTAGTCCTTTTTAGGGAAGATCAATTTTGTAAGTAAATTCATATATGATTTTGTAGGCTTGGTATGACCAATGACACTCTTGCTAAAGAAAGACTTGGTCTTCAAATGGACTATAGAAGGAAGGCAAGCCTTTGAAGAGGTCAATAGGGCTATCTCAGCAGCCCCAGTGCTTAAAAATCTATATTTTTTCAAGCCCTTTGTAATGTACGTCTATGGAGGAGAGTCAAGTATTGTTGTTGTCTTGACTCAAAAGAATGATAGGCTAGAGGGAGAACACCCAATATCCTTTTTCTTAAGAAGTCTCAGGGATTATGAGACCAAGTATAATTTTGTGGAAAGACAAGCCTATGCCATGGTAAAAGCCCTTAATAAATTTAGGCATATGATATCAGGGAACAAGATTCTGATACTTGTAGCTCACCCAAGTGTTAGGGAATACATCATGGAGGGAGAAATTACTGATAAAAGAGCCAATTAGATCACTAAGATCCTTGAATATGATGTAGAGGTCAGACCCACCAAGCTAGTCAGAGGCAGGGTTCTATGCCAATATATAACTCAAGATCTTGAAAATATGTTACCTGAGGAAGCAGATTCAAAAGGAGAGATGGAGATGGTGCTAAAAATACAAGAGGTTGATTAGGAGTCTTGGGTCACAAGTAGGATTAATTTTATGAAAATTGGGATTTATTTGAAAGAACTTCCCCAAAATAAGAGGAGATATTATAAGATACAGGGAGTTCATTTTGTTTTAATTGAACAAGTCCTTTTCAAAAGAAATTCTGATGGAAAATTGTTAAGATGTGTAGAACAGGTTGAAGCTAAGAGAATACTACATGAAATGCATCATGGGATATCAGGGGGGCATTTTTCTGCAAAGACCACAGCCATAAAGTAAGTGAGGCAGGGTATTTTTGGCCTACTTTATTTGCAGATTGTTATCAACTGGTTAGAAAATGTCAATCCTACCAATATTATATGGGGATGAGGAAGAATGCAGCCATGCCCCTTAGTCCTATAATTGTGGATGAACCTTTTGTTCAATGGGGTCTTGACTTCATTGGAATCATAAATCTAGTGTCCAGTATGGGTCATAAATGGATATTAATTGCCACAGACTATTTTACCAGATGGACCGAAGCAGTCCCACTTAAGGAAGCAACTGAGAATGTGATCCTAGATTTTCTAGGGAGTATCACTACCCGTTTTAGGGCTCCTCACACTGTAATTTTAGATAATGCTAAAGCATTCTTGGGGTCTAAAGTATTTGAATTTGCCTTAAAACATGGAATATATCTAAAAACTTCATCTAATTATTACCCTCAAGGTAATGGTCTGGCAGAATCAACCAACAAGAACCTGATAAGACTCATCAAAAGAGTAGGGGCTAATGATCACAAAGAGTGGCATAAAGTGCTTAATCTAGCACTATGGGTTGATAGAATCACACCTAAGCAGGTGATCAAAATGTCCCCATATGAATTGGTATATGGAAAGTCTGCTATGATTCCCCTAAGCTTAGAAATCCCTGCTCTCTAGCTGATCAAACAAATTGAAATTGAAGAAAATGGCCCCATGTAGGTCAGACTCGTAGAAATTTTGGAAGTTTAGGAAAAGAGGGGCATAGCCCATGATTCATTGACTAAGCATTAAGGAATGGTTAATAATTATTTTGATGAAAGGACTTCAAATCCTAATTTTGAAGTAGGCTCAATGTTTTGAAATGGGATGCAAGAGCCGCCAAGCTGGGTCAACATACCAAATTTGAAGCATTATGGACTGGCTCATATAAAATTTACATGTGCAAGTAGAATAATTCATTCGAGCTAGAGTTAATGGAAGGAGAACTTGAAGAGATTCCTATAAATGGAATCTATTTGAAGCATTTTAATTAACTTGGGTCTCTAATATATTATAGTTAAAATTTTCCTTTCTTGCATTTGTTTTTTGATTGTTTTCCTACTTTTCTTTTAAATAAGTATTTTAAAAACATGTCGATGGCTCTTTTGAAGCTATAAATTTCACAATTTTGATATAGCAAAAGGTGGAGTTTTCTTTTTGAGCAGGCTCAAAAGTCTTGAGCATCACCAGTAACTGTAGAGTAAAATTTTTACTCTACATTGTATTCTGATTCTCAGTCGCGCACTACAATTTTGTTCCCGCATACCTTGGTCATGGTGGTAGAAGATTTGAAATAGAGCATGTGTTTGTTTATTTTGATTCATTTTTTATCTAAGTGTCGAAGGGCAGTGGAAGCTACCAAGTGTCACTTTTTGAGTTATTGAATGGGCCAAGTGGAGTCATTCAAGGCACCATTCCTAATTTTCAAGAGAGCCACAGATCGTGCCACATATCCAATGCCAACTCAGTAGAATGCATCACATGTCAACATCTACATCTCATATCGGCACCCTTGTTTCATTCTATTTCTCGATAAAGGTTTTCAACAAGCCAAGTAGTAGGAAGAAGTAGAAAGTGCTAGATGGTAGTCGTAGAAGGCCCTGGACTACTTTTTCAGAGGAAAGTAGAGGTCACCACGTGTCGGCATCTGAGAGACAATTGGTTCAACACTTGGGTTCAATGCCTTGGTTCAACATTTTTAGTTCAATACCTCAGTTAAAATGTAAATGGCATGTAGTGTTGAACTATTGAACCATTTTGGTTCATCGGGTAGTTCAAGGGAGTGTCCCAAAAACCAAAGGGGTCAAGTACCTTTTTGAAAGGTAAAAAGGCATCGTTTCAATTTGTTTAAGTGTCAAAGAGCAGCGGAGGCTACCAAGTGTCACTTTCTGAGACCCTTTCTACTTCATTCCTGAAAGAAGTGGAAAAGGCCACATACCCCTAGTAGGAGAAATGGAAGATGCCATGTGTCTTCCCAAGTTAAGCAGAGGCCGCCATGTGTCAACTTCTGAGAGATCATCTTCAAGCTTCATTGCTGAATAAAATTTTGGTGGGTCTTAAGTGTTATTTCAAAGGTTTGTGGAAGTGCCAAGTGTTAACATGCGGAGGCTGCCACATGCATCCATCCCCTTTTTTAAAGTTGCTTGGGCAAGGAACCCAGTGAGTTTTATTTGGTTAAAATTACTAAGTATTGAAGAAGCAGATTGTGATAGGTGTCGAAGGTGGAGCATTCCTAAGTAGGATATAGGGAAAGTGGAAATACCATGTGTCTTTGATAAATCAGGTGGAAAGTGCCAAGTGTCATTCTCTAGTTCTTTCTAAGTAATAAGGAGAATTTCAAGAAATTGACTAAGTGTGCTCTTCTATTTCAATAGAACAGAGTGTTTTGTGTATCTGTTTTTACAAAGCAAGATGGAGGGAAACTCAGTGGAATGTATTTTTGGTAGATAGAATATTTCACCAGGTAGATTTTTGGGGCCTACAAACATTAAAAGGGCCGTCTATTTGTCCCCTATAAGTGGAGGAGAATGGATAGTTGTGCAGCTAAGCAGGTGATGGAATGAGGAAATTTAGGCACAAGATGAGGTAATAGACATGAATTGACATGCCACAGTCAGGGCAGCTACCCCACTCTAGCATGGCCCTTCCTGATAAGACTAGGATACATCCTAAGCATTGAATGCACTAAATACCACACTATTTTATCTATAAAATCTGAGGCTATAAAGGAAGAAGAGGGGAATTATTATAAAAATAGTTAAGACTTTCTAGAGTTGGTGACTAAGTAATATCATTTGCTTTTGTCTCATTTTCTTGAGTTGTAAAGTTGATGTAACTGTGCATGTTTCTATGCCTTTTATGTGGATAAATGAATTAAGAAGATTGAACTCTATGCCTTAGTTGATATTATCTGTGTCATTTGGAAAATTAGTCTATACTATAGATTTTCTAGAGTTGTGATTAGGGATGTCATTTGCTTTTGTCTCATTTTCTTGAGTCGGAAGTTCTACATAACTGTACATGTTTCTGCACCTCTTATGTGATGGGAAGATTCTTATAAGAAGATTGAACCCTATGCCTTTGTTGACATTTTCTATATCTCAACAAAAGAAGTCTCTATTGTGAGCCTCTGTTTCTATTATTTCAAACTTTTACATTGATCATGCACTTGTTTTCTCTTAAATGTAAATGAATCCTACATATAGTCTCATTGTGCTCAGGATTAGGATCAAATTACACTCAGGTGCATCACCATAGTTAGGTTTCATTTCCTGCATTTGCATTTCTATTTTTTTTTCTATCCCTTTTCCCCCCACACTTAATATAAAATAAGAGACTAGCTTCTCTAAAATCTAGAGGTTGTTTCAAGCTGCACTATCCCATAGCTTGAAACTTCCCATTGTTGTTGATTAGAATCAAGCACAATTTTAAGCATCAACAGGCCCAATAGGGGTGATTTAGGATATGATAGACTTGATGAAATGATTTTCATAGGGCCCAATAGTATTGGCCTAGTTGTATATATATTTGGATATGATGGCCTATCATTGGAGTAGGAACATCAATCCTTACACACTACTCTAGATCTAGGCCTAAGTGCATATTATTTAGAGCAACTAGTGGGGGATATACAAAAGTGATAGCTAGAGAGCCACTAGTTTATAGTTGGTATTTGATAAAAGAGGGATGATGGGTCCATAGAAGAGATGTATAATTTTAAAAATGGGTGATTGATTAGATGGTCAATGGAGATTTAATTTGGTGCTAATATATGCACACCCACTTTGGTTGGTAAGATGATGGTATGGTGACATAGTATGGGATACCCATCACTCTTTGTATATGTATGGTGACATAGTATGGTGGATAGTGGATGGCATGGTGACCTTCACCCTCAAAATAACCTTCCCCATAATAGAGAGTGATGGGTACCCCACAACCACCACCACCACATGGAATAGGGTATATTTTCTAGTAGGATACCCCTCAAAGGAGTCATCTAGAGATGATTAGAGTCAAAGATGATTTTTTTTTATAGATTTCCATTTTTGTAATGTATTTACATATATTGATGTATAGACATTAATTTTGAGATTTATACAAATATGCACTTTTGATCACATGATGTATATGGACTTTGATATTATTTTGATATGTGATACTATTTTTTATTTATTTTTGTTGACTCATGATGTAGATTAAATCTTTGATAGCAATTTGGATATATATTTGTCAACCATGATTACATTGTTTTCAATTTTAATGATGATAATTACTTTGTTTTGATAACAAACATGATTGATTTTGATGATGTTTTAGAATTTTATCATGAGATAAAATGTTTATGACTTATTATATATTATAATTGGTAGTTGTGTATCATGATTATCATATATGTAGCCATATTATGTAGTTATTTTATGTTAAGGAAAATGTGATGAGGTTTTAATTTTGGGTTTGCATATGATCATAGGTTAGCCATATCATAAAGGGATGCTTTTTTTTCACATGACATTGATATATGAGTCTTTAAAGCACTTGATTTTTAATTTTGAAAATGGTAGTATGAATCATAATTATAAATGAATCATGATAACATTGTTTATGATGTGCAACATGATTAATTCATATATAAATACTTAATAATATGAACCAACAACAATTTGGATACAAATGTGATGAAGGCCAAACCTCACTTTGCAAACAATTGTCTCATTCTCTGCTCTGATACCAAAATGATGAAAGGCTCCTTAGACTGTAATTAATCTTCTTAAAAAATCAAAATGACCCTGGACTTCATTCTGTGCTTTGTATATTCAAGCCTGTAGAGTCCATAGATTCAAGCCTCCAGAGTTCGTAGATTCAAGCCTGCAGAGTCCATAGATTCAATCTTGTAGAGTAAACCATGAATTTAAAAACACTTATGGATACCCATTAATCCCTTATATAACATACTATAAAATCTCCTAAGGTTACTTTGTATGGAATTGTACTTCCTTCTTTAGGCCCTGTTTCAATTAGCCCTCCTTGTGTGCAAAACACCTTGTCTAGAGTAAAGTACAGACTTTCTAATCAAACAAAGCACCATTCCAAATACCCATTACCTTCTTCTAGGTGAATCAATCATTTTTTTGGGCACTTCTTTGGAGAAATCCACTTTTCCTCTATTGGCCTACACTCTTCCCTTCACATGCACCTAGGTCTCACTAGACAGTTGACTTTTTCCGTACTTATCCATACTGTATCACCTTGAAACCACTTCCAACAGTTTTCTAACACCATAAAGGTTCAGATTACAAAGTTTCAAGAGTTTTAAATCATTTAAACTCATTTTGAGGGCTAGAAGCTAATTCAGGATTTTCCCATGACAGTCATAGGCCGAGAGCTAATTAATTTTGATGGGTGTGTTTTAGCATGTTTCAAGGGTTAAATTTTTTTTTATAGGGTTTGTTTTACTACCCTACACCTTTCCCAATCATTCTACCATTCATAACAACCTTCTGTACCTTCCAATGCTTAACATTTCAGTTGTCTTTGACTGTATTTTCATGATAGTCAGCAGGGTTCATGTTTGTCTTCTTAAACACAATGGTCCATAGGCCTTTCAAGGTGATATACAAACATTTCAACATCTAAATTATACCCCCCATTCACATACTCATATCAATATGTGAGTTTAACAATCAATCTACTATGCAAAACATTCAATGTTTTATCACTGACTAGTCGTATATTGCCACCTACAGGCCTGAATTCCAACTGTGGAGATTTTGAGATATCAAAGGGGTTTTTAAGCCTGTTTCCTCTTCATTTAGATTTATACTTTCATTATAGCTTATTTTCATGTAAAAATTAGCCTTATGCAAACATTTACACATGGGTTTTCTTAAGACAATGGGTTGTAGTTTTCAAGGCCTGAATACCCTGTTTAGGCCTGTTTAGGCTTTTTATAACATTCCACACTCCTTAAAACCTCTTGATCACATAATACCACTTCTATATTGTTCCCAACATACAAAATAATCAGTCTTTCACAATATTCTTATAGAAAATCATCACACACATTCACATACACAGGCCTGTCACCAAAATTCATTAAGAAACCATATATGAAACAAATACATTCATTCTTTCTTGATCAACTAGAAGACTTACAGGTCAATATCAATGTCCAGATTCAATTTACCATGGCTTTCAAAGCCTTGTCTTCTCCTTCATACATTCTTTTCTCCTTCTCTTTAACTCTAACAACTCTTGAGTGAGGTCCTCCCTCACTGTTTTTCTTCTCTTTTCTTCATTCCATCTTCTTTCCCTTGAATGAGAGGACTTTTCCTCTCTTTCCTTCTTCTCTTCTCTTCTCATTCTTTCTCCTTAATGAATTCTTATTTTTCTCTCTTTTCAAGAACTTTCCTTCTAACTTCTAAGCCCCAAATTGGGCTTAAGGCAAAACAAAATATTGTTTTTAAGTTTTAACAATATTCTAAGGTTGAAAATAGTTTCAACCAATTCCCCCTGATTTCCTCAACAACCTAACCATTACTTTTTACCTTTTACCTTTCACCTTTTGATAATTACATTTACTTTTAAGGTGAAATTTTGAAATCTCACACAATTTGGAGAGAAAACCAAAATTTGAATTTTCACACTAGAATTTGAAGTATTGTAGATGCTTCTGCATCAAAATGTTAACAACTAGGGATCAATATTTGGAAAATAAATACCTAATAATAAAACATAATGTAATAAACAAAAAACAATGCAATAAAATAAATAAACAAGCAATCAAGAAAACTAACATATAAAAAAATGAAACTAAAAGCAATAACATATAAGTAATCAGTGTTGTGCAAGTGTGGTAATCATACATTACTCATGTGATTTTCTCCTAGCTCTAGGGAACACCAAGTAGGATAATGTGATATACTAGACAAAGGTGGAATTGAATAAAATTTTCAAGGGTGGCTAAGTTGTCTCTAGATTCCCCATGCAACTGAACACTGCCTACATAGTCCATTATCGACTTCAGGCCAAACATAGTTATCCAAGGAATTGGTAAAGAATAAAAGTGATGAAAAACATGTAGGATGAATTATCAAAGAGGAAAATAGGAGTGACTCATAAAATGGTGAGAGTGCAAAGTTAGTTATCTCATAAAATGGTGAGAGAGTAAATGAGAAGAGTGAGGAAATAGGAATGGAAATGATTGGATGTTAGAATTACCATAAGTTTGCATACATCCTCCTCTTAAAGTGATATTTCTCCTTACTCTTCCTCTTCCATGTGACTCTTTATGGTTATGACTTCCACATTCTTGATTGCTGCAAGTTATTCTTCTTCCTCTATAATTTTCTCTTCTCCCCCTTCCTCTCACATTCACATTGGTCTTGAGTGCTTGGTCATGGGAGGAGGTGGTTGGCCTATTGAAACCTTGGTCATGATTTTGAAATGAATCCATTAGCTCATCCATAATCATTTGTCTTAAATCCTTTGAATCTTCAATTTCAACCACTATAGTGTCAAATCTGATTAGAAGGATTCTCAACACCATCTTAATGATCATATGATCTTCAATTTCATCATCACATGTCATTATGTGGTTGACAATATTCATTTTCCTTGTGAATAAGTCATTAATTAACTCATTATAATTCATGTGTATGGTATTAAAGTCCCTTATTAAGTGATGCAACTTGACAAAATTCACATTATCATTGCCTTGATAGGAATTTTGAAGACTATCCCATGCTTGTTTAGAATGGATAGATATTGTTATCCTTTAGAAAACTAAGTCAACCATTACCATTTTTATGTAGCTAAATGTCTTGGCATCCTTTCTCCTATTCCCTTTCAGTGCATTCCTTTGTGTTTAGGTTAATGCATTGAAGGATGCTTGATCTGTAACTTCATTTTATCTAACTTTAACCAACTCTCATAGCTCTTGATAGTTGAATATGGTCTTCATCTTGATACTTCAGACATCATAAATTTTTCCATCAAAAGGAGGATATTGCCATGTGATAGAAGTGATAGTTTCCATGTCTAAATGGGATTTATCAACCTAAGAAAATCTGACACTAGTTGTTGGTAGAAAAATAAATTTCAGGCCTAATAATGAGGAACAAACATAAAAATAATGCAAAAATAAGCTTCCAAAGCTAGCTAGAACTGCACTTAAACACATGCTAATATTCTAAAAAATAGGGGAGGCAAAGTTGGGATGGAAATAACATAGTTTTGAATATATTAATTTTCTCCTAAAAATCTATTACAAGCTCATTTAAATATCTATACTTACACAATTACTATTTTTTACTAAATATTCACAAAACTATTGTTTTGATTACCTTTTTACCTCTTATTAATTGAGTTGTATATTGTTATAGATGTTATATTCTCTCATCTTCATTATGATAATCTTATTATGGTCTGAATTTTGTAATAAAAACATACTCTTTATTTATTTATTGATGTTATTCTTCTTCTATTATACCTCCTTTGTCCTCCATAATCTATTACTAGGTTCTCCTTCTCTGATACTATGTATTCTCTAGGCTTCTCTCTTTTTTTGAATGATACTTCATCAATATGCACTATGATCTATACTTTATATTTTTCTCTATTCTTATTTTATCTTATATGCTTCCTGACTCTTCCACCTACCATATACTTTCCCTCTAAGCCCAAACAGTTAATGAAATTCAAATTTTAAAACAACTACAATAAACTTGGTTTGGTGGCTACTGCACAACTTCAAAGCTTGGACAAACACTACCAAGCTAGGTAGAAGGGAAAGAATATTTTATTTGAACACATTTAGGCCATATAAAAAATAAATTAATATTTTTCTCCACAATCCCAAAAAAATTGTCAAGGTATATATAATATGAAGATTTATTACCTCAACCCAAATAAAATGTAGTTTTATGATCAAATTTTAAATTTTATAAGCTATAAAGGAAAATAGAAGCACTAGAGTAACAAAATTACTCTTGAAACCACATGCATTTTCTTCATGGAAAGTATTCATTACACAATTAAAATATGAGGGTTAGTTTTACAATATCATTTGCCTATAAGGGCCTGGAAGGTGCCCTCTTATCTTCCTCCTTTTCCTTCTATAATGGTTTCATCCTCTTCCTACTCAAATAATTCCTATTAATATTTATTTTCCACTTTTTATACTTAATCATCATGTCACATTTCATTGGAAATTGAAATGGGTGCATTGTCATGCTAATGTAACATGGGTTATTAAAAAATTAACATAATTGCTTGTATTTTATCTTCTACCAAATAGTCTTTTGTCTGTCACATGATTTTACATCGTGTTCCCACTAATACACCTATTTCCTCCATTATATAGATTTAATTCCACATAAATGAAAATTTCATATCCGTATTAAGTTTCACTCACAACACCTATCTCTTGTTTCTTATTTAATGCCACTTTAATTATTTAAAATTTATCTTTATTTTATCAAATTTATAGCTATTGAAAAATAAATCAATCCCTTTAATATGCATTTATAATCAACATAATTTCATTTTTAATCCTGTCAAAGGTACTATGCTATCCACATAAGCATGACTAAAAGGAAGAAATGACATAAGCATAAATAAAGGAATTTACATAAATCACTTGATTATTTTACTATCATATCACATGTGCATTTTATGAAAAATGCTATAAGTATAATAATATCAAATGCATGGCTACCCTGATGGATTCTCCTTATAATAACACTTACAACATTAAAACTCACAGTCTCATGGATAAAACTAGTTGGTGTCCAAACTGAGACTAACATAAGCTTGCCCTTAAGCTAGGGCCTCCTTAATTACTAGATGGAAAATTTAAATGAAATACCTATTTATGAACAAATTTTGATAAGATATCCTCTCCAAAATAATATTTAAACATTCCAAAAATATATGCCAAATATAAGGTGTCTTACAATTATAATTTATCGATTATTGGTTTGAATAAGAAAGGAGACAAAGAATACATTTATAATAGTTTAGTGGTGAGTAATATAAAAACCAATATTAAGACACCTTCAATAAAAATTTACTCATAACACATTGTAAAAATTTAATTAAGATGTTAGCAACTAAGTGTATTATCACTATCACCATATCAAACATACTGGGATGATCTTAGTCTAGCCATTATAGATCACAGGTACAAGAGAACATAGTTCATTGTTAATGATTAAAAACCAAAAAAAATTAACAAACATGACATCTAAAGCATGATACCTTAGATTGGGAAAGGTCTAAGAGAATGCAAACAAATACAAAGATAGGGATCAAAAGTTATACCTTTCTCATGGATTCATTCTCCAAGCTAGATTATAAGTGTGTTTGTGCCAATATTCTATAAATAGGAGTCTTTATCAATGTTGCTTGTTCATTTAAAAACATCTCCCCTTGTATATGAGGGGTTTTTTGGATCAATGTGAAGAATGTTGAATCTTTTGGCTTGACTTTTTCATAGTAATTTTACACTAAAAATATTATTTGTAATGTCAAATGGGCCTTGTATTTTTAGATAAGTTAGATTCATTCCAACCATTATATTAAGATAAACATGAGGGTTTGGAATTTATTCTAATTTGGATAATAAATGTCATTAATATTTGGGGCTTGAGTCTAAATTTATTAGGCATGGATTTTATTTCTATATTTATGTTTATATTTCCTTGCATTTATTCTAATGCTTGACAACTTCTTATGTGATGTCATGATGATTTCATAATTTAGATTTCTATTGAATATTTGAATATTTCATAGAAATTTAGACAATATTTATGGATTTATGCTTATAAATTTAATTTTATTTGATAGGATAATTAATCTAGATTAGTTTCTATATGATTTATGTAATATAAAAATTTGAATATTTGTTCCAGTTAATTGCCCAAAAAAGTTACTTATAAACAACAGTTTGACTCTGGGTGAGTTAGATAAAGCTAAAAGTAAGTTATAATTCATTTTACCAACCATGGATGCCCCAATATATTTTAGAATTCACACATCAAGTGTGTTATTAAAATTGGGTATTTCAATGATTTTAAACTTGATTTATGCATTGTCATAAAAAGTCATTATAAATGAAAATTTTACATGAAAGTGATGACAATTGAGTGTCTATATTTTTCCTTATTTTAAAGGGTGTTTCAATTATTGTATATGAGGGAACAAATTTTAAAATAATGAAAAAGTCATTAAAATGATTTGATAATGATTAAGGAATGATGTGTCCACATTTTGTTGATTTTTTTCAATTTCTTGAAAATAAGTTCACACTGATGTCCCAAATGTTTGGGTCATATAGGATGCCCCTCAAGGGGTAGGTTGAATTTTTGTTTTATTAATGGCCACTATAAAATAAGAAAATACTATAGTACATAACTAAATTAGCTGAGAAACAAAGTAATTAGAAGAAAATTTAAGAAAAAATAGACTACAAAGCCATCTACAAGGATCCAGGGAAAAAAATAATGTAAAAATATGGTATGGTGTAAAATTTATGAATTTTGGGATATAAAAATACCCTTGGGGGTCAAAATGGTTTATTTTCACCCTCCCCCATTGAATATTTGAGCTCTAGATTAGATGTGAGACCTACGAGCACAATGACATGTATCTAATGACAAAGACACCTTGGTGAGTGAGTCCACAAGTACCAATGACCAATAGTGAGTTGGGCCTTGGTAAGTTATTTTAATTTTTGAAAATTATCTCATTTAATGCATTTAATTCTCATTAGAATTAGAATTGAAAAAATATCATTATTTTCAAAATGGTGATATTGTGCATGAAAATGGTGATAATGTAAATAAAATAGCAGTATCACCATGAAATCAATGATATCATGAGCAAATTAATGATACACTAAAATAGGTAGGAAATTTCAAAATGGTGAAAATTATTAATTGGGTGGAAAATTCTGAAATGGTAAGAATGTGATGAAAATGGTGATAACTCCCTTTCAAGTGGTGAGATTGCCTTGATAAATAACATGATCATGAAAATGGTTAAAAAGTTAGGAAATGGTGATAACACCTTGTTGAATGGTAAGATAACCCTAGGAACTTATGATAATTCTTTATTTAATGATGACATCAAAAAAATGGAAAAAGAGCCCAAAAATAGTGATAACACCTTGTTAAATAGTGGGATCACCTTGGGAAATGGTGATAATGCCTGATTAAAGGTGATGTCACTAGAATGGTACAAAATGTCCAAGTGGTAGATAGGTTGAATGTACAAGTGTCAAGTTGAATGTGAATGAAAAATTATATTTTTTAAATAAGAATAATGATTGTTTCTTTTGATGTTAAGGCAATGTTAAAGAAGAATTATGGTCAGTTGCCTAGATAGATCCTTTTGACATAATGTGATGATATGCTTATGACTATCTAGAGAGAGTGTCTATATTGATTACTCATGAGTAGTGATCAAGTGTATTACAATGGCCAAGATTATGGACAAATGAGACTTTAGAATTCCTTGAGGTAGTTATATTGAGGTACATTACATAGATGTTGATGATCCAGGTGGATAGAGACTTCCTTTTAGTGTTAGCTAAGTAGTGGTACTTAGAGATGGGTACATTTCATATGCCTCCTAGAGACATGACCATTACTTTGGAAGATGTTTGGTAGGTATTCCTCCTTCTTATCCAAGGATGAATAATTTTATAAATTTAGTAGGGTAGATAGTGGTGATAGATGACTTAATTAGCATCACCAACATCACAATAGAGGATGGCATGGTTGATATAGATGTACTAGAGGATTTGTCCTTCCCTAAAGATGAAGATGACCCTTTTATTAATAGGTAGTTTGTGATTTTGATGGCTCTTTTTAGTGACATACTACTTCTTGATAAGATTATTTGATTCTTCTAGATGGGCCCAATAGTGGTGATAGATATGATAGGTCTGATGACATGCTTTGCCTAGGGCCCAATAGTATTATCCCAATTTTATATATTTGGATATGATGGCCTATCATTGGGTTAGGAACATTAATCCCTAAAAACTTCTCTATATCTAGGGATAAGATCATATTTCTGTAGAACAACTAATGGGGGATAGATGAAAGTAGTAGTTAGAGGAGCCACTAGTCTATAGTTAGTATTTGATAGAAGAGGGATGATAGGTCCATCAAAGAGATGTATAATTTTAAAAATAGGTGATTAAAGAGATGGGTTAATGGAGATTTAATTAGGTGCCCATATATTCACACCCAATTTGGTTGGCAAGAGGATGGCATGGTGACCTTCACCCTCATAATAACCTCCTACACAATAGAGAGTGATGGGTACCCCACAACAACCACCACCACATGGGATAAGGTATATTTTTTAGTAGGATACGCCTTAGAGGAGTCATCTATAGATTATTAGAGTTAGAGCTTATTTTTTATTATAGATTTACTTTTTCATATTTTTGTAATGTATATGTATATCTTGATGTATAGACATTAGTTTTGAGATGTATATAGATATGTACTTTTGATCACACAATGTATATGTACTTTGATATTATTATGAAATGTGATGTTATTTTTTATTTATTTTTGTTGACTCATGATGTGGATTAAATCTTTGATATCAATGTGGATGTATATTTATCTACCATGATTACATTGTTTTTAAGTTTTTAGATGATAATGTAATTTGTTTAGATAACAACCATGATTGATTTTGATTATATTTTAACAATTTATCATAAGATAAAATGTTTTTGACTTATTGTATATTCTAATTGGTAGCTATGTATCATTATTTCATATATGTATCCATATTGTGTAATTATTTTATGTTGAGTATGGAAAATGTGATGAGGTTTTAATTTTGGGTTTGCATATGAGCACAGGTTAGGCATATCATAAAGGGATGCTTTCTTTTCACATGACATTTATATATGAGTCTCTTAAGCACTTGATATTTAATTTTTCAAATGGTATTATGCATCATAATTATAAATGAATTATGATAACATTGTTTACAACATGCATCAAGATTAGTTTAGATACAAATACTTAATAAATCAAGATCAAGATATAAAACATCAAGACCTAAGTGTAAATCATAATGTACTAAAATAAGATGAACCAATAATAATTTAGATAAAAATTTTAATAAATGGGGATTAAGATATGGAAAATTAAGACCTAAGAGTAAAACACAATGTAATAAACATAAAAAACAATGTAATGAAATAAATAAACAAGTAAGCAAGCAAGAAAACTAATAACATACAAAAAAATGAAACTAAAAGCAATAACATATATGTAATCAATGTTGTGAAAGTGTGGTGATAAGACATTACTCATGTGGTTTACCCCCAGGTCTAGGGAACACCAAGTAGGACAACATGTTAAACTAGACAAAGGTGAAATTGAATAAAAATTCAAGGGTGGTTGAGCTGCCTCCTAATGCCACATGCAATCAGACATTGGATACATAGTCCATTATGGACTTTAAGCCAAACATAGTTCTCCAAGGAATTGGTAAAGAATAAAAGTGATGGAAAATGTGTAGGATGAAGTATCAAATAAGAAAATAGGAGTGACTCATAAAATGTTGAGAGTACAAGGTTGGTTATCTACAAAATGGTGAGAGTGTAAATGAGAAGAGCAGGGAAATGGGAATGGAAATGATAGTGGCCAAACTTACCCAAGCTACCTTGTGTAGCCAAGTGCTACCTACATAGTTTGTGTAGACCTCAAGGAAATGTGGTTCTCCCAAAAATGGGAGTGTAATTAATAAATTATGATGTTGATTGAAATTATCATTTATGGAATGAAGTATACCCACCTAAGACATAGGCAAACACCAAAGTAAATGGGATAATACAAAGTTAATTTGAATGATCATATTTGGTTGAATTAGATGGATAAAGCTTGATTTGGATAAGAGGTTTCCTAACTTTGAGATGCACAAAGTGAAAGGGAGGCTTATATACTCACAATAGAACCATTAGGGAGAGCCACTACCAAATAGATGACACATTATGTAAAGGTTTATGTGGCTTTATATCTCTTTTTGGGATTTTATGATTTTTGACTTTTTAAGATTTTGGAATTTCTAAATATTTTTTTAGAATAAGACACATACAAGATTATTATGCAAGTAGAATCTAAGGGGAATATAAATAAATTCATAAGGAATTGTCTAGCAAAGGAAAACCAACATTGGGTAGGGGTTCAAATAAAAACTAAACCATCCATAATGGGATGAGCTTTCAAAATGGTGAGAGTGTGGAATATGATAGGAATATTATTCCACATCAAACTGATGCATGAAGGAACTATCTTTAAATAATAAATTAAATTGTAAATTATGTGATATAGAATGAGGTATATAATCATAAAGGTGCCAAAATAGGAAATTCCTAGGATTATCAAGTAGGGAAACCATGTAAAAACATTATGATATTTTAAAATTTTACTTAAAATGATGTGTTGATGATGACTAAAGCTCAACTAATTGCTGAACTATTCTCTGAAGTCACCTGTAAGACATAATAAAGATTAATATGGTAAGCTGGGATTGATAAAAGATAATTTTGAACTCAAGAATTGAAAATGAAAGGAAGAGGAATCATGAACGGTATTTCCCCAATTATTGGATCTCATAGACAATGTTAAATCAATTCAACCATAAAAACACTTTAGATGTATAATGTTTATAGGCTCATCTATCTCATACCCATTAAGGTTAGCCAAGATGTATGCTCCAAAACCATAATTCACTATAATAATGAAAGGACCCAACCAATTGTGATAAAATTTGCATTTATTTTGTTATTTTCCATTGTTATTTTTCTAATTCTCTTTCAGTATAAGGTCACCCACTTGAAATTATATTGGGACGATTCAATTTTTATAAGTATGGCACAACCAATTCTTATATGCTTTGAGATGACTCAATATGGCTGGCCATTTTTCATCCAAGATTTATTGCTTTTATAGTTTGGCTAATCCATATTATTAATGATTAATGATACCCTTTAATGAAATATGTAGAGAGGGAAACTCAATCTCAATTGATAAAATGACTTCAGAGCCAAAAAATAAGTAGGATGTTGCCCCTATAGGTGTGTGAACATTGGTATGGTAAGCCCATGAGGTAGGAAATAATTATAATTTCCAATTATGACCAAATTTTTTAACAATCTTATTAATAATTTTGATGATGATCTTATTATATGCCTTACTTTGACTATACACTTGAGGGTAATATGGATTTGACCATCTATGTTTAATATGGAACTTTGTATAAAGGGTTTTCATGTCCTTGTTCTTGAATGACTTGCCATTATTAGATATAATGAAAGAGGGAATGCCATAATGGTATATGAGGTGGTTCAAAATGAATTTGGATATCTACATACTAGTCACATATGTGATATGGATTTCCTCAACCCACTTAGTGAAATACTTGATTGTAGTTAAGATATACTTGTCACCATCTATATAAGTGGGCTTTATCTTACCAATGAGATTGAGTCCCCATGTATAAAATGGCCAAAGATAAGTAATAATATGAAGTGATCATGAAGGAGTGTGAATTAAATCACCATGATCTTGGAAATTAAGGCATTTATTGACATGAGTGAATGCATTTGACTCCATCATGGGCCAATAGTATCATTTTTGGAGAATTTTCTTGGAAAGGACCATTCCACTTGTATGGACCCCAAAATCCACTTCATACACATATTTTAATACTAATTCAAATTTAATTTATTTTAAACATTGAAGCAACATCCCATCATATCCTATACAATGGAGTGTACCACCAAGTAAAGTGTAATAGTATGTATTATGAATAAATAGTTTTTATTAGTTATATGTTAGGCTAGTGGAAAACATGTGGTCTTGGAAATAGGTATATACATCTTAGTACCAATGGGAATCAAGACCATTAATATCGCATCCATTTTAGTGTCTAGATGACTATAAGTTGGCATGATAAGTTTTTTAATAAGAAACTAATATTCATAAACATTGGAATATATCTCTATTAATAACCCAATTGTAGCCATAAAATCAATGGATCTGTTGCTAGCTCTTGATATTTTCTCAAACTAAATAATTCAAAGTGGTGTTTGAGATTATCAACCATGCCTTTATATGGAAAAATATTCTCATCCCTTTCTTGGTACTGGTCTGTAACTTAACTAATGATCAATTATGAATCTTTGTAAACAACCAATTATTTTATCTTATATTGTAATACTAGGTGGAGTCTTGTCACAAGTGTGTCATATTCTATAATATTATTGGTGCATGGAAAATCAATTAGGAATGCCATGGGAATGAGATACCCTTATAGCATAATGAATAATATACCTACCCCAAAATAATAGATTGGGAAATAAACACTAAAAGATAGCTTTCATTGATGCAAATCCTCAAGAGTAAAGGTATATTCATCAAGAAAACACATGGTTAAAGGATGTGCATCTGACAAAGGTGTCTAGATAAGTTGATTTGTAAGTTATTTTCATTTGATAGCCTTATGATTAGTGTATTTAATGTAAAACTCATTGAGGAACACAATTCACTTTGCCATATGACTTGTTAACACTACCTTGGAAAGGAGATACTTGAGGGGATCAACCTTCACAATGATAATGGTCTTATTGCTTAGCATATAGTGGCATGACATATGTGAGGAAAAAACTAATGCTAAACATGAATTTTAAATTGGTGTATAGTTATGTTCATAGGAAACCAATATCTTACTTAGATAAAGTGTATTCACTCTTTTGCCTAGTCATCATGTTCATCCAAAAGTGCCTGCAAGTCATGTTTAGTATTTGAGACATAAATTAATAGAGGCTTGCCTAACATGAGTGTGACCAATATTAGATAGTCTTCCAAATAGGTTTTTAATTGCTCAAATTCCTCTTGTCAGTCAACATTCCATTAAAAAGTGGTGCCCTTTTTTAAGAGATGAGTGAAAGGATGGAAATGATTAGTAAGTTGAAAAATGAAGAGGGGAATAGATTAATTTTTTCCCTAAAAAATACATATCTATTTCAAATTAGAAATAAGAGGTACTTATGTGATGGAATTCACCTTGGCTTGATCAAACTCAACTCTATGGTGGGAAATGATGAAGCCTTGAAATTTTCATAACATGACCCTGAAGAAAATTTCTTTGTATTTAGTTGTACTTTATTTTCATGAAGTATCTCAAAGATCACCCATCAAATATCTAGATGTGAGACCTATGTCCTTAACCTTCCTATAATGTCATTGACATAGTATTCAACAATTTCATGCATCATGTGATGGAAGATGACAATAATGTCATGGTGGTATGTGGTACCAACATTTTTCAAGCCAAATGGCATGAAATAATAACCAATTTTTTTGTATAGAATTATGAATGATATTTTTTGTTGATCTTTTGGTGCAATATTAATCTAGTTATATCCTAAAAATCTATCCTTGAGGGATATAATTTCATAATCTATTATTGAATCCATAATCATGTCAATGTTGGGTAATGGAAAATTATCTTTTGGACATGCTTTGTTGATGTCCCTAAAAATGGTGCATATCTAAATACCTTATAGTTTGCTACTAACTCAAATAATATTAGACATCCATTCAAAGTAATCAATTGGTTGAATAAATGTGGCCCCCAATAACTTAACTAGTTATTTCTTAACTAGTATAGTAATCCATGGATGCATTTTATATAATTATTTTTTAATAGGCTTGACATCCAAGTGTGCAACAAGATGGAGTGCGAACATAGATAGATCCAACATAGGAATATCCATGTAAGACCATGAAAATATGTCAATGAACTTAGAAAAAATAACAATGATGAATTTACATTTCTATGTAGTGAGGGACACACTAAGCTTAACCATTTTGTGTTCATCTATTGTACCAATATTGGCCTCAGTAGTGTCTTACACTATAAGTGTAGAGATATATTATAATAAGGTAGGTATATAGGGAAATTTATCTTCTTCATCAAATTGTGAGCCATCAGGTCCACTTGAGGTAATGGTTATTCAATGAATATTTTTTAGAAATCTTAAACTAACTGAGCAAACACTTGGTGTTCTTCTACATATACATCTAATCCAAAGGTAAGATGTGGACTTGTATGGATTTTGATTCCTAAGGAGAAAGGTAAACTTCCCCATCCATTGGTACTTGAAACATGTTTTCACCAAGAGACCAATTTTTTATTTAATTTTTTGGGGTCCAAAAATTACTTAGAGAGGTTTTCAATAGAGGACCTCAATGTTTGATTTTATTTTTATTTTGACCAAGGAAGTTCACCTGCTCTCCAAAGTAGGTGGCAGGGTCCAATGGTATAGCCTTACTTGTGATCTCCAATTGGTAGACTAGCTCTAAGACTCAATAATTTTAATTCTACTTCTTCATTTTGGAAGTCATCTAATGGTATAGAGTAATATTGTTGATCTTAATTAACTAATTTAGGGTAGTGAAGGGAAAGAGGGAATTCAGGGGAGGAAGTGATAATGAGAATGAAATTATAATCAAATAATTTTATGTTAGTGATATAATTACAAATACTATAATAGGACTTTGCATTGCTATCGAGATCCTCTTTATTAGATGCTAAAGTTGTATCACTCTCAAGATCCTAGGGGTCACCCCCTTATAGTTTGTATGTAATACATTGATTACATTTGATATTAAGAGCATAAATTGGATCAATAATGCCTTGTTTATTTGGCCCTAAGCCTTTCACTTTATAATCTTGATGTTTTAGGATTCTATTAGGAATGGGATAATTGGCACTTTGATAAAAAGAAGAGAAGTCATCATTGCATAACCATGAATCCTCAGAATTACTATGTTTCTCTTGATCTAATGAATTATTTTTGAAAAATAGAAGTGGGCCCTTAGGATGATACCTAGTATTTTTACACCATATCATGTTAGGCCTATCATGTTTTTTATTAGTCTTAGGTATAGTATGAGATATGGGATATTTTGATAATTTTGAAAATTGGAATACATCCTTGATGTTTTAGGTACCAATACCCTTATTTTAAATGGTAAATTGGAAGGAATTTTTAGGAGGTAGAGTAGAGGAAATGGACACAAGGTCATTTAGGTCAATGTAATTTGATTGGGGAGATCAAATAGCTTTAGCCTTGTCCTTTTTAGGCATATTTTTAGTGTTGGGATAGTATTTTTATTGACCATACTTATCTTCCAAATGTTTATAATATTAGTATGGATATAAGTCACAAGGAATAGTGATCGCCATTCTAGAATGGGGGATTTTTAGGCATTGGTGAAGTGTGGATGGAACTGCATGTACTTCATGGATCTAAGTGCATCCAAGAAGAAAATTTTAAGGCAAATAAATGTCAATGACATGTCATAGGGTATTATGGGTGATAGTCCCAACAAAGTCTAGTAAGTAAATAGTACCATGTGAGTCTTTCTCTACATTATCATACACCATGATGGTAATGGTATCTAGATATAAATATGATGATGTATACCCAAAATATTTTATCAATTTAAATGAGGCTATATCTAGGCCCAAACCATTATTTATGATAACTTATTTAATATTGTGGTAGAAAATAATGGTTTTAATATGAAGAGGAATGTTTTGGAGGGGACTAAGGGATGACATGTCACTCTGGTCAAATGTAAGTTATTGACCTAGGTATAGATTATTTATGAGTGATTGTAAGGTGTAAGGATAAATGTTGTGTAGTACCTTATATTATTGAAAAATATCATAAAATATAGTCTTGTGAACTTCTAATGCACATGAGAGATTTAGGATAGAAATATCTATAAGAGTCTTGTTCAAATTTTATCAGAAATCATATTGATTCTCAACTAAATGAAGAGAAAATTTGGATTTAGAATCAAATGACCTTGAATAAGATTAATATTGGAATAAGTTTGAGGGACTTGAAGTGTAACCTTTAGACATCAAGTTGT
The DNA here is from genome assembly GCA_037957365.1 of Torreya grandis. Classification (NCBI taxonomy): domain Eukaryota; kingdom Viridiplantae; phylum Streptophyta; class Pinopsida; order Cupressales; family Taxaceae; genus Torreya; species Torreya grandis. The sequence continues at coordinate 2,757,599 of JARHVA010000483.1, forward strand.
GACATAATAATTTTGATGTAGTGATGGGTTACTTAAATTAGAAAGAGATGGCATAGGACTGGGAATGGTGACCCATGGTCATCGAGGTGTAATGATGCTATTTAATGTTAGAAATGAATCATTAGGGTATGAAAAGGGTTCCTAAAATAGAATAATCAATTCTATGAGGTTTGTTAGAAGACTGAAGGAAATTTGTTTTGATGGTAACTACATGGTTATTAGTAATATGAACTACAACATTATTGTAGTTATAAAACACATAATGGTAGCTAATTTGATTGGCTTGAGAATCTTGACCTTGATTATGATTTTTATGATCTTGATTCTACCCTAGAATTTTGATTTTGATGCTAATTACTTGATTGATGATGATTATTAGAATTATTATTTAGAAATGTTTATTTATAAATACCCATGTTTTAATTGGATGTATAATCAATGTTATCTAGCTCAATGTCACCATATTATATCAAGTCTTGGATGAAGTGCCTTAATTATACACATTTATGAACTCCATGTCCTTTAAAATGGTGGAAATCACAATACTCATTTTCCCTATACCATTGAGGATTTGGTTGATCTTTTGGAAAATGTTTTAGAGTTGGTCAGATGATATTGTTAGTTGTAACTAATATATGAAATAAGGCCTAAATAGTCTCACTAGGATCATTGAAGAATGTATTATGATATTGATTCTATCAAGGAGGTGTTCTTTGCAATGTAATGGTTGGAGTAGATGGTTTATTTTGGATAGGCAGTCGTTGTACCATTTTCATGTGTCTTTATTCCTTTAATCCATTTCTTATGACACTTGTTTTTATAAATGACTTGGGGATTCTCAAATATAATTTCCTATGCCTGTGGAGGATCTTGAGCTTGCACCTAATTCTAAGAATATATTTTAAATAGACCTTTGTCTATAAGTGATTTTTTAATCTACACTTCTTTACCTATAATCTCTTATAATGTGTCAGCATAATGGAGTCTCAAGTTATTATCCACCTCTAAATTCAAATTTAAAGTGAAGATATTCACTATTTTTTTATCTGGAATATTGTGTAAAATAACTAGCTAAGCTTTTCCATCATTGTAGGGAAGCCAAAAAACTTTCCCCATATTGTTATTTTGCATTGCATAAGTTAACCATGGTCAACTCATGTTCTATGTTTTAATAAAAGTGATTTATGATTTTTTATGACAATTAATCAAAAGTGATGATGAACCCTTTTGACAATTAAAAAAACCACTCTAAATCTTGTCTACCCAAACTATATAGAAACAAGCAAAATAGATACATGTTACTATATGTTACTTCCTAATAGGCCATAATGAACTATTTCAGGTGATCTCTAGGGTCACCCTTTACCTTGTATTTATAAAACTTGGGTGCATCAAAATGATATGAAAAAGGAACCTATATAATTCCCATGTCGAATGAATATGGACATATTTATTAAAATTTGTGCTTTTTGCCCTAATTTCCTACTTGGAGCCTAAGAATAAAATCCTTTATCTTTTAAAATTCTTGAAGAGCAGGAGCATTCTAGGATGGAGGAAGTGTATTTTTATAATTATTATAATGGGGATTGGATTTATTAGGATATAAATTTTGATTAGGATTAAAATAATTTGGAATGGGTACCATTTAAGATGAGTTATTAGGGTAGTTTAGTCTATAATTGGGATTATATTGTTGATATCACACCAATTGAAGGTGACTAGTATTAGGAGGTAGATTAGCAATATGTTGCTGGTTGGGAGGAATTTACTATTCATTTGGGTGAATTTGTTGTTGATAAGGATAAACCTATTATAAATTAAATTGATATTGGAAAGAAGATTTTTTTAATAGAAGGGAAGGGTTATGGATTAATATGGACCTATTGAGAATTAATCATTTTTTTCATAGAGGTGGAGAATTTAGAAATCATTGTTATAGATTGGTATTAGTTTATTTTAATGAAAGATAAATATAAACCTATGGTTTTATATTAAAATAATTAGGATGATAAATAAGAGGAAATTATTGGGGATTCAAAGGAACCTATTGTGAACTAGATGTTAGTTATTGAGAATTTAAAGGAACTTATTGCAAACTAGAGGAAATGTGTTAGGAGTTGTCTACAAATGACTATTGTAAAAAGGAAGGGACTTATTGGTAAATATGAATAAGTTATTGGGAACTATCTACAATTTGATGTTAAAAACTAGATGAGGGGACTTGTTTGCAAATAGGAAGATCTTGGTGTGGATTTGGAAACACTTGTGGTGGAGTGCTAGTTTTTAGTAATGGATCCATAAGAAAAATTTATTTGGGTGTCATAGAGGAATCCATATTTGATGGAATATTAGCTAAAGGATATTTTTTTTGTTTCTCAATGGTTAGGTTTTGATCCATAAGTGGAGGATTATTCAAATAAGAAGTATCCAAATAGGTTATAAGTTGGATAGTTTGTTATAGTTGTGTAATGATAAATTGGATACTTAGGATGGTATATAAAATTTGTCAATTTAATTTGATTTTATGATTTTATAACATTATTAAAATTTTGTATACGAGTCTATCCATGAGTATAAATTAACTCAGGAGATATCACCTCTATTTGGCATGACTAGACACCTCTTATGTTCTGATTGGTACCTCATCATATACAAGTTGATATACTTATTCTTCTTGGATTAAATTGTCTTGAAAAGAACTAAATGGATCATAAACCATTCTCCCTTAGAATTAATGTTATACACAACCCCATTTCTTATATATCTAGTAATTTAAGAGCAAATGTTATTTGTATTAAATCAAGAAGAGAAATTGAATTGATTTGTTATAAACATGAGAAACATTTGGTTTTAACAATTCAAAGTGAGATTTTTGAATTTGGGAAATGATTTTGAAGAATGTTTTAAAGTTAAGTGGTATTTTAAGATGTCATTGGAATATTTCATCATCAAAGTAGAAGGTTCAAGTTTGGACTTGCTGCAGTAGAATGTCAAAGTAGAAGATTATTTGATTTGAACTATCTTGCACAATTTGGAATGATATAATGGAAAGGTAAGGAATGATATCTTAATTGTCCCTAAACTAAATTTGATCTATAAATATCAAAAATATTTGAATTTGATTTAATCTTTGAGTTTGATTCAATTTTGACTTGAATTCAAAGTTTACTTTAGTTGACTTTGAAAATTTGACTTTGATTGACTTTTAAAAGTTGACTTTAGTTGACTTTGAATTAGAATTAGCCTTTTGGTTCAAATTAAACTTTATTTGGGTTTTAATGGGAAAATAATTTTGGCTTAAACAAATGTGATTTGAATTTTTATTTAAAATGAATAGTGTAATAGTATAATAGGGACAAAGTACCATAAAAAATGGGTAACATAATGCTTTAGAATATAACAAAGCTAACCTAAAAACTAGGTATAATTAACACCTTACTGTGTGAGTCTAAAATGATAATGTTTTGGACTTTAGAAGTTTATAGAATTGTATGATGTGTAAGGTGTGTCACACAAAATGAGTATAAGACATCAAATAATCAATAACACATTTAGAATAAGCCCTATATTTATTTGAATACTATGTGTGTAATATAACTATAGTCCATGTGAATATGTCACTTGAATTAGTGCTAGATTAGTTTCACCTAACCCTCACTTCGAGTGGTACATCATAAAATATTAGGGAGATTGGTTTTCTTCCCACTACACACTATTTATGGCTAAGGGTCTCAATCTATAATTTTGACATGGATTATCTTAATGGTCCCTAATATATCCTACCTACATGGGGCTCAAAATCCATTGAAGAAAAATAAATGAATAATAAATCCAAAAGAGGTTCTTGTCCCTTATGAGCACTCCAACTAGAAAAGTCTCAGTGAAGTGTTACTAATAATTAAAACTCTAAAGGTGAGGTTTGATAACATAATGTAAGGTTAAACCCCTTGTTAACATGAAAGAATTTATATGTAATTTAGTTATGATCTTAATGATAAATTACCTTAATTTATATCCCTATCATATGTATAGGGTTGGTATGTACATTGGGAGTTGAAACCCTAAGTTCCACACCCTAATAACTCATGATAAGGAGATGAAATCCACTCATATAATCAAAAAATAAAGAAAAAAAGACAATAATAATCCATGTGTTTTTGGTCACCTAGGCTTCCTAAATGGGCAAGGGGAGAACATAGACACAAGAGATTATTTACAATCAAGTAAACATGCAAAAAAATAAAGAAATCAACCAAGTGTTTTAGAACACCAAATGGAAGTGTTGGTTATTTTTAGTTACACTAAATAGAAGTGTTCAAAATTTATTCATTTGTGTAAAAACTACATCTTTGTTAAGTGGACATGTAAGAAACAAGTTAAAATTTTGGACTGTGGTCTTTGGTAGGCATGTGAAGTTAAAAAGGTGATTGCTTAGATTGTAGTAAAAAATACAGAGTGAGATCCCACCGTTTAGCACAGGAATCCTACCATTTAGTAGGGTGATCCTACTATTATGTAGAGACAAAAAATAGTAAATAGGAAACTAACAATTCCACTGATTAACAAGGTGATATCATTGATTTATAGGGTGATATCATTAATATTAAAAAAATGATATAAATTAGAAAATATAAAATGTCACCTTAGAAATCCTACCATTCCAAGATACACTCTCATCATTTTGTAGGTCTATCTCATCAATTTATAGGGAACTAGAATTGATTTACAAGGCTTTTTTATTGTTAGGGTTTTTAATGTCATTATTTGATAGTTTAAATATAGAAATGTGTTATCGCTAATATGTAGGTGGTTCTCTCTAATCTATTGTGTGTTCTCACCATTTTAGTCAAAACACAAAGACAAAAAATAGTAGAGGGATATTGCCATTACAAAGTTTGATATTTAAAATTATAGGGAGTGATCCTATGAATAAACAAAGCATTCCTACCAAAACATATAGAATTCTCACTGATTTGCATAAAATGAAAACATGGAAAATTAGAAGAAAAAAAGTGAAAATAAGGGAAACATTGATCTTATTTAAAAAAATTATAAGGTGTTAAAATTCCGTCAAGAGGATTATGGGGTGCGTTGGTCCTACTAGGGATGTCAAATGTAGTTCATGGGTACAAGAAAGGTTATTTCATTATTAATGATTTAAAACCAATATAAATTAAAAAACATCACATCTCAAACATGATACCGTAGATTGGGCAAGATCTAGGAGAATGAAAACAAATAGAAAGACATAAATCAAAAGATATACCTTTCTCATGGATTCATTCACCAAGCCAGATTGTAATCATGTTTATATTTGGATTGTAGAGCTTGAAGTCTTTATCAATGTCACTTATTCATTTTGATGGCATTTACCCTTGTCTATGAGTGTCCTGCTAGATCAATGTGAATAATTTGAAATCTTTTTGCTTGATTTATACATAGTAAATTTACACTAAAAATCTTATTTGTAATGTTAGATGGGCCTTTTATTTATATATTAGTTAGATTGATTCTAATCACTGGATCAAGATCAAGATTAGGGGATAAAATTTAGTCTAATTTAGATAATAAATGTCATTAATAGTTGGAGTTTGAGTCTACATTTATTAGGCATGGCTTGCATTTCTTTATTTATGTTCATATTTTCTTGAATTCATGCTAAATCTTGAAAAATTTCTAGGTGATGTCAAAATTCAAATATTTATTGAATATTTAAATATTGCATACATATAAATCTAACCAATTTTAATGGATTTTATTCTTATCCATTTTATTTTATTTGATAGGCTAATTTATGCATATTATCTTTTGTATGATTTATGAAATATCAAAATTAGAAAATTTATTCCAGTTAGTATCCCTAAACATTGCTTACAAAACTATAACTCAATTTAGGGTGAATTAAAAGAAGCTTATAGTTGGTTATGGTACATTACCCTAACCAAAGATGTCCCAATGTATTTCATAGTACACACATCAAGTGTGTGGGTAGATTTAGGTGTCTTAGTGATCTATAAATTGATTTGAGTGTTCTTATATAAATTCATTCCAATTGCAAATTCGATAAGAAAGTGATGAGAATTGAGTGTATAAATCTGTTACTGACATGGTTTCTCATTGAGCAATCTTTAAAGGAAACTTGGGGACCAATCTTATTACTGTCAATAATAAATCTCACTCAAAATTTATGCACAAGTATCATAATCAACACATCATAATCAACACCTATGCCAACATTGACAAGGGAGCACTAGATCACCGAGAGGGGCATATAACCATTTTTTGGACCTATTACAATATGTGGAGAATTATAAAGATGAGTCAATTCAATTTAATATATTTATTAGAGTGTTGAATACATGCCTAGTTGGTGTAGTGCATAATTTATCCAAAAACATTAGTGGTCAGAGTGGAGAAGGATTATCTTGTATAGGATTCTTGGGGGAATTACTAGGAGGATTGAGAGAGGTTTTGGAGTAAGATATAGTAAAAATGTTATACAATATCACATGGTGGACAACCTAAACCTAGGGGAGTTTGAATACCTACTCAATAAACTATAAGAATCTCTCAACAACAACATAGTAAATAATATGGTCAATAATTTTAAGATAGGGGCTTGATATTGATAAGACAAAAACAATTTTAGATCGTTAGGTAGATAATAGACTAGCTTGCATAGACTCAACAATATATGTAGGTAGAATGATCAAGGTCTACAAACTATAGTTGGGCACAAGACCATTGGATCCCCATCCAAACGAGAGTAGAATAGAGGGTTTTATTTTGATTTTGGATCCACTACTTCTAGGTAAAAGGCTTTAATGTTTTAGTAGACATTTGGTGATGTAGGTCAAAGACATAATATATATGCAATGGTGGATAACCACCAAGTTGAGCACTAGGAAAATATCATTGAGACCACATGCATGATTAAAAAAGTATCCATTAATTTTTTTATTTTTATTTTAGAGACTTAAAATCCTTTATATCACATTTTATCATAGACCGTTATAGCCTGGTGGATTCCAGACAACATGAAAGTTGGGAGGTTTAGTTGGCCATTAGGGACAAGATGTCTATTAGCTCACTACTAAGATATTACATTATTTACTTGGGTGAATTTTCCATGAATAATGAATTACACATTATACCCTTGGATATGTATAGAGTCATTTTGGGTATGGATTGGCTCACTACTCATAGAGCTAAGGTGGACTATCAAGATAGACATGACACCTAGGATTGAGATGATATATAAGGTATCATATTAGATAACCACATATGAGCTTTGTGATCTCAAGATATAGTTAAAGGAACTGATGGATAAGAGGATTGTTCATCTAGTGTTTCCCTATGGGGAGCACTTATTATCTTTGTGAAGAATAAGGACATATCCCTTTGGTTGTATGTTGATTATCTCTAGTTTAACAAAGCGATGATAAAAAAAACTATTACCCATTACCCATGATCAATGAATTAATTTATTAGATGTAGGGAGGTAGAGTTTTCTCCAAGATAGATATAAATTCTAGATATCATTAGCTATGTATTTTAGAGGTATATATCCATAAGAACATGTTTAATATGGGCAATATGAGTTTACACTTGTACCTTTTAGTTTTATTAATGCCCTAATAGTTTTATGAGCTTCATGAATAGAGTATTTTTTCCCTACCTAGACCATTTCATCTTGATATTCCTTACTGACATCTTAATATATTCACTAAATGATGAAGAACATAAGGATCACTTACAACTAGTTTGGCAAGTTTTGAGTGAGAACCATTTGTATGACAACTTGGGGAGGTGTACCTTTTCATAATCAAAGTGTAATAGCTTGGGCACATTATCTATGGGGAGTGTCTCTGTAAGAAAATACTCTAATATCCATGCTATTCAAAGTGGATGACACCCAAGAGGATCACAAAGGTTCATATATTCATGGGTTTGGAAGGATACTATCATCACTTTATCGATATATTTTTATTGCATTATGAGTCCCAACACATCACTTATGAGAAAAGAGCATATGTTTATCTAGATATAAGAGGTGATAAGTCCTTTTATTTATTGAAGGAACATCTCACTAGTGCTCACAAATTAGTGTTACTTTATCCATTTGATGAGTTATTCATTTTCACTGATGCATCCCATGCATAGTTAGGAGCCATCCTCATGTAGGGGGTAGAGTGATTACCTATGAGTCTATAAAAATCAAGGAATATGAGATGAGATATCATAATATAAATATTATTATATGTAAAACCTTTATTATTGGTCAACAATTTGTACAAAGGACAAATGATTTAATCTTACAACACATTTTTAGTCAGTCCAATATTAGTGCTTGTTAGTTGCATTGGATGGAACTCTTATGTGAGTATGAATATGATATCATGTATATTAAGGGAAAAGAGAACATTTATGTAGATTCATTGAAAATTATATTCCATGAGTTGAAAATTATGAGGATACATACATATTTTCTAAGCCAAATCTTGAGTAGCTTTTTGAGGATCATTTCTACTGGGAGGTGTGACAGATGCTAGTTTTAGAGAGGGCCCTTAAAGGAAATTTTGAGTGCTTTAATCCTTAGGTAGAAGGTATTTTATGAAAAAAGGGGTGTATTTAAGTTCCCAAATTAGGTGTATTTAATGATTTTATATTTTTAGAGTCTCATCAATCCCCTTGTTAGGCACACCTTGGAGTGAATAAGATGCATGTAGAGTTGTGATTGTTGTATCATTGGGTTGATTTGTGATGTGACATTATAGACCTTGTAGTGTGATGTCTTGAGTGATAAAGAGTCAAAGTTGAAAATTAACATGAAAAAAGACTATTATATCCCCATTATATTTTAAAATGGAAGTGGGACACAATATCCATGAAATTAATTTTTATACTACCTATCTCATCTTATCATCATGTGACTATGGATAAGATGATGAAGGTAGAAAATTTTTATCCAGTAAACACCACTTACAATGCCACATTATTGGAATGGGATTTATTATATGACATATTTTGATTACATGGATTCCTTGTAAAATCATCTTTGATTGAGTTCCTATGTATACATCCCACTTTTGGACTACTTTATAAAAGGCATTGGGCACTCAGCTCAAATTTTTACTTCCTATCAACTTGATATATATGGACATATTGAATAAATCAACCAATTTGGATGAAATCATTTTCATATACATCATGGATACATAATATTATTGGGATGATTACTTATATTTTGTAGAGTTTGCATATAATAATAACTACAATAATTTGATTACAATGATAACCTTCAAGGAATGATATGGTAGAAGGTGAAAGACCCTTTTAAGTTGGGATCACATTTAGGATCAAGTTTTCATTGGTCCTACCATGTTGAATGAGATGGGGTGATAGGTTATTTATATTAAATAATGCCTTGAGGAGGTGAAATAATGATAGAATATTTATGCAGATGTGAATATGATTGATCAATAATGCTAAGTGGGTGACAAGTGTTTTTTTAGAGTGATACCCAACCAAATCCCTATCTATTATAGGAAAGGTTTAAAGTTGGAACCTCATTTTTTTGTGCTATTTGAAATCTTAGAGATTTTCAAACCTATAGCTTATTTTCTTCCCCTACCACTTAAACTATCATGTGTTCATTATGTGTTTCATGTTTGTGTTTTACATCATTATATACCTAACATTAACCATGGTATAAAATAGATGAAATTTTAGGTAAATATGGATTGGATTTTGATTTTAGAGCTCATGTGGATTATAGTTCATAAATCACTAGGTTTCAAGGTTGAGAGATGGGTTATATATGATGAGACAACTACCACTTGGGAGGATGAAAAAACTTTGGGTCTAATAGTCCCTCCTTTTTTATGACTTATATAAGGAAGTATACATAAGGGGAGGGGGATGTGAGACCCCTATTTTCATAGTGCTTATGTTTGGTCATTTTTTATTGTACACATCCTAACACAACATTCTATATATGTATTGAGATTTATTATATTATTATTACCTTATGTTTAAGAGAATAAATTTTTTATGGGTGATGATGTTAGTCTACTTAATTTATTTTAGTTTTCCATTATGATGTTTTCTATAATTCTATACTCATAGAGCTACTATTTCTTATGTATATGATTGGTTATATAGATATTTATATGATCAACATGAGCATATTAACATTGAGATGTTATAATTTGGATATGTTAATATAAATTTTTTATGGATTAACATCTCTTGTGATGATTACATCTCATTATTCCATAATGGAAAAATACTATGACATTAATTATTTGATGCTACTATTTATTACCGTGTATTTTTGAGTTTAACATTGCTATAATTAATCTTAACCAGATTATGATATCTTAATATATACTTACAAAATTATTTTTAGTTGCATAAAATAGATGAATTATCATGATTATTCTATATATTTATTATGATTTTATGGTTACATATGATACATTAATTTACAAGTTAGTTATTTTTTAGATATCTTGATATATAAATATGAATGTGGACTAACTATCCTTTTTCCCTGGTTGAGGTGGATGTAGGAAATTTCATTCCTTCCCTCATAGTATAATCCTGAGGGAGAGTTTCATAGGATAAAAGGTGGTCAATACTAAAAATTGGGGGTAGACAAAGGCATTCAAGAACACTTACTCACATAGTGCTTATTGATTAGTAGTTACTTTGATTTTATTTGTTTTTAGTATTTATTACATATGTGTTTTTATCCATTGTGTTTGTGTTAGTCTATTTTTAAGTATGATATTAATATTGTTTATAAGAATGATGTATGCTTTATATCCCTGAGGTTTATTTGAAATTATCATAATCCATGTTTGTAACTTTCTTGCATAATCATATCCTTAGGTTACCTACATAGTCGTATGTTTGATTTATTGGGTACTAATTTTGAAGGTAATAAATAAGGCATGAAATTTAAGTTTTATATCATGAAATTTATGTGTTTATCATGATTAAATAAAATCAATATGGTGGAGTTTTATGGATTACTATATCATTTGACCACCATGTGTGTAGGACATAAATGGTTTATTACTAATGACGTGAAAGCATTTTAGGGTCAAATAAATTAATCATTAATTAAGGATAGTGAAAATTAGGTTTTATCCAAAATAATTAAATAAGTGAATTTTAATTGTATAAGTAGCCTTAGATTTGTAACTAGAGTCAAAACCGAAAAAGAGGGGCTCACATGGTGGAGGGAAATAATCTTATTTTTTTGGCATGGCCAAAAAAATTGTGTAGTGGGTTTTGGTTTTTATTGATAGTCTATTAATATTGGAATATATATTAAAAAGGAAGATATTATGTGGAAAAGTGGGAATATAATGAGGAAACTCCATGGTTGCATGGTTTATTCCATGATAAAGAAGGAAAGGACTGTTAGTTTGAATCCAAGACAAAAATCTTAAAAATGAGGAAAAGAGGAATAGGAGGGCATGACTGAGGAGGTGAATGCAATGAAGAAGAGAGAAGAGTTGAATGATTTAATTATTGGTGAATAATAAGTCCCTAAGATATTAATAGTATTGAACTAAACAACTAATGAGTTCATAATACCGAATATTGGGTTTTGAGTATAAAATATGAGTGTAGGTTCATTGCTTTTAAGGTTTCAATTTTTTTATGTATTAATTAAAATTAGGGGAATGTAAGTATTTAAAAAAATGATTTAGCTTTGAAGTTGTATGATGGATATTCTTATCCTATTCAAGTTTTATGTAGTGTTTTCTATATTTTAGATCTAACAACTGTATGTTACATATCCATAATGGTTATAGCTCCATTTATCTATGAAATATGAATTGTATCCTCATCTTTCTTTTGGGGACACATATTTTGGGAACTGAATTTAAATATATGCTTTTGTAAAATTGGATTTTTAAGAGACTTAATTCATTTCTCCTTTGAATATAGATCTACTGATTTACCCTAAGCCATTATAGTTTCATGATATAAAATTTGACAATGTTTAATATTTGAAGTTGAACATTAAAAGAACTTATAAGGAAAATCTATTAGATTCAACTTTTTATCATATTATGTGGCTTATATGAAAGGATTATAAGCTATACACTCTTATATTCCTTAGGTTGAGATTAAAATCTAACCCATAGTATATAAAATTAGATCATGTTAATATAAATTAAGTATGATGTTTTTCAAAGGATAATATTAGAGGATAGGGGTCCAATAAGCATGTAACTATTTAAAAATAAATAACTTATTCTAATATAAACTTGTACATAAAAACATGCACGTTAAATTATAGTTTCCTTACTTAGGTAGTAAGCATGAGATCCTTGAAATGAAACATTTATTTTAGGATAGTATGTTATCTATGTTATTTAAATATTAAATTTTATTTTGAAACAAAGGGAAACTAATCAGATAATCTATGAACTTAATCCTCAAACTTTAACTTATAGAACCATGAGGGAGATAAAAAGGTAGATCATAGTTCAGTTTCAAATCCTAAATTATTAATATGAAATGTTATTATTAAATATTTACTATAGCCATAAAATAAATGTTTTATAATGATTAGTTTTAAGCAACACTTTATCAAATTGTGTATTATACTTATCCAACTATAGACTTGTAAGTAGCTGACAAAACTACTTATAGGCCTATAAATGGAAAAGATAAAATATTTTATCCATAGGGAATTCTTAGAATTAGAGGTACATTGATCAAATGTTTACCTAGAACCTATAGTCTTTAAACACAAAACCTTGCTCAATTTGGATATGTATTTTGATATATACATAAATTGATGGTATTAATAAATATATACAATCATACGGGCACTTAGATATTATTTAAATGGAGAATAGATAAATATTTGGATGTGGTTGAGTAATGTAGCTTATTATTATTAGATTTCTAGATATATGAAATGCATTTTGTAGTGTTGTATCATATTAAGGATTTGAATGATATGATAGTAAATCATTAAAAAGGAACCTTAATGAGTAATTAGGATTTGTATAAAAATATATACTATATGAAATATTATTATGAGAAAGTAAATTATCAGATGTGTAGTATGATTAAGTAGGTCAAAAATTTTGATCTCAACTTTTTACATGGTTAATACATAAAAATAATGTTATGTTAAGCTACCCTAAAATATTTAATTAAAGTGAGGAAGATTGTTATACATGATTAAACTTTTTAATGAAATATTTGAACAACTATGTATAGTTATGATCTTTTTTTGGCCTTATGGATGATGAATGATAGACATGCTGCTTAGTTTTATGTCATCATCATTAGTATGGAAAGAATAATGTTGGTGATTAAATGTTAAATAAAATATTAATTATTAAATAGGTAATGACCCATATTATTTGATATATAAATAATACAAAGGATTTGGCCAAATTAATGTTATGGTTATATGCATTGTTTATCCACTGTACATTCTTATTTTCATCTTTACTTGAGGTCATATTAGATAGAAGCATACCTATGGTCTATATGATTGGCTATATGTAAGTGATTATATTTACACATTTGTTCTCAGGTGGTCATAGATTCCTACATCATCATTAGCTACCCTTTTATGAAGGGAAGGGACATTCTTAATGGGGAGGTGTTGGGAAACCATATATGAACCAATAATTGATGATTACTCATGGATAATAAACTAGTTTGGAGTTATATTGCATTGATCAATATTATTATTCTATAATTGATGTTATGTTTTATTGATCATTAAAACCAAGACTATTGACATACTTTAGTAAAAATTATTACATATTGATTTTTTTTGTTGTGACCAAAAATATCATATTTAGGAAATCCTTACATTATTTAAATGTATGTGTCTCAATGGGACTATTGTAAATTTTAGATTTGTACTTAATTTAGAGTAATTAATTTTCTCAAAATAGTTGTTGTTTACTGCTTAACCTCAATATTGATTTAGCAAAATCATATGAATCTAAAATGGATATGTTGTTATACTATTTTTATAATATGAATAGTAATTTGATGATTAAAAAAATGCATTTTTTTAAAGCAATATAGTTGTGTTGTAACATGTGGTATTAAAATGTAGGTTCAAATTCTTAGACCCAATGAGTCCACTAGTTTTTATATGTACTTTCCTCACTGAACCACCAAGAGAAAATGGTTTGTGCAAGGGATAAAAATAATGTGAATTCGCCTAATAAGGATCAACAATATAATCCTAATCAATTGGAAGTATAAAAATCTACTAAGGTTAATTAGATCTTCACAAACCTAAATGAGACACATGAAAAATAACAACCTTGGAAAAAGAAGTCCATGGGATTAACAAGGAGGAAGAGAAAGATGAAAAACATGATGATCAATAAGAGAATCAAGAGTAAGATCATGATGAATAATGTCAAGATACAGGGGCTCAAGTTACAACAGAGCTCATATGTAAGATGAAAAATATGAATTTGACAAATTTTCATGGAATGGTGTTAGATGATGGAGATGAAGGGTGGATTACATAAATGGATACATATTTAAAAATATGAAACTATTTTTAAGTAACACACATGGTATGGGGAACATAACAACTAATAGGTGAAGAATCCACTTGGTGGGACAATAATGAAATGGAAATGGGTCTTGACTCAATGCCAAATACATGGGATTAGTTTATATCCCTATTTAGGGCAAGGTGGTTACCCACAACTATATTTTGACTAGAAAATTACAATTTTTCAAAATTTAAATCGAGGAGAGTTGTTAGTGACTGAATATAGGGAACACTTCACAAAACTTCTCAAATATGTTCCCCAATGTTAGAAAGATAAACATTTCTAAAACTAATGGGTTTTAAATCACTAACTAAATGTGAGGTGGATGTGCATGGACATATCTCCATGGATAAAGTATTTTAAAAAGACATCAATTAGGAAAAAATATCAAATCTCTTGCTGAATTTAGAGATAAGTATTTAAATAAGTGTAGAGGACTAAAGTCTACTTTCAAAAAGAAGAAATGGAAGTATAACATAGATTTTATAAACAATTTAAATATTAATGATCCTAGATATAATAATGCTTATGGGATAAGGAAACCATGAAATGGTTTTAGGGACAAAAATAAAGGTATTAACACTTTAAAAAGGAAAGGACCACTAGGAGAATGTTTCAATTATGGAGGAGACCATTATGTGAAATATCTCCCATAAATGATATATCAATAATAAATTCAAGAATACTTCCTTTTTTTATCAATAGGGGATGTTTTAACAATGAATTCATCTAGTAATTGACAACTGTTAGAATGATTTTCATATTTCACCCATTGAAGTTTCAAATACTTGTTTGGTAATTCTATTATTATCTTGATAGATATTAGAGCTATTGAATGTTTTACTTATCTACATTTATTTAATAGAATTTTTAGAAGGGATGGACATATGGAAAATGCATGGGCTTGTAATAGATAAATAATCTAGGGTCAAGGTTGATAAGTACCTCGTATAAGTAGAAGTGGAATTACAAAAATTTACTAGTGTACTATATTTTTTTGCATCCCAATTAGGATCATATGATGTGATCTTAGGAGTAAAATATATTTTAAAACACTTGGGAAAGGTAGATTTATTTTCATATAATGTGGAGGTTTTGGATGATTTGGGAAATAGAACCCAAATTTAAGGTGAGAGAAATGAATTAAGGTTAAGGACAATATCAACCATATAATTAAACAAATCTGATGGAAGGACTATGATATTTTTATGTTTAATATAAATGAGGTAGGAGAACATAAAAAACATACAATTAAAGATTATCTAATTTTATAGGATTTTTATGAAGTGTTTCTAGAAGATTTACGTAAACCACCTCATAAAAAGGAACTAGACTTCACAATTTACATCATTCTAAGATCTAAGCCTCAATCTAATCACCATCCAAAATGACTAAAATTGATATTATGCAATTAAAATCCCATATTCAAGAAATTTTGTCCAAAGGATTAATCCATCCTAGTGTATCACCTTAGGGAGCACCTATGGTATTTGTTAAAATTAAATATGGGACTCTTCATCTGTACATAGACTATTGGATATTGAATAATAAAACTATTAAGAATAAGTATCCTTTACCTTGTATTGATGACATTTTATTTCAAATGTATGGAGAAATGGTATTTTATAATATTGACCTTAAATTAGGGTACCATTAGTTGAGAATGAAATAGGATACTTTTAGAACTAGGTATGGACACTATGAGTTTACATTCCTACCTTTTGGGTTAACTAATGCACCTATAACTTTCATAAATTTTATGAACAATGTGTTTAGGGATTACCTAGATCAATTTGTGATTTTATTCTTAGAGGATATTTTAATATATTCTAAGAATGAATACAAACACTTGAAACACATTTAGCTAATTTTTCAATGCTTGTAGAAGCATAAACTCTATGGGAAATTGTTAAACTATGCATTTTTTAAGAGGAAAGTATAATTATCGGGCATATTATTTTAGTAGAATGAATTTCCATAGATCCATAAAAAAATAAAAGCCATCATAGAATGGATGACACCTAAAAATATTCATGAGGTGCATAGATTTATGGGTTTAGAAAGGTATTATAAGAAAATTTTATCTAACTTTTATATTATAGCTAACCCTATCACCTATTTGCAATAAAAACAAAAATATTTCATGTGGAATGAAAAATGTGAGTAATCCTTTAAAATTTTGAATAAAAGGCTTACATCTATACTAATGTTGCATGTTATTAATCTAAATGTCCATTTTTTTTATAGTAATAGATGCCTCTAATGATGGTTTTAGAGGAATATTATTATAAGAAGGCCCAGTGGTAAATTACACATATTTGAATATTAAGATGTATGAAATAATTATGCCCCACATGATCTAAAATTGGCTACCATAGTGCATGAATTATAAATTTGGAGGAATTACCTATTGGGAAAACCTTTTTATCTCAAGACTGACAAATTAGGTCTTAAGTATATCTTTACCCAACCCAATTTGAATGTTTGGAAAAGGAGTTGAATTGAGTTTGTGTCAGATTATGAATTTGGTATAGGTTACATAAAGGGAAGAGATAATAAAGTAGTATATGCCCTTAGCTGCATAAGGTATGTAAAAATAATAACTTTTATCTAAACTACCTTTCGAGGCCAGGTTTTGAAATTCTCTCCAGGGGATGAATTCTATGAGGAGGGTAAGAAATATATCAAGGAAAAGCCACAAGATCATAGATATGAAGAATTTAATTTTGATAAAAATAGACTCTTAAGATTTAAGGGAAGGATGTTTGTGTAGGAATGAAATGATTTGAGAGTCATAGTGCTTAGAAAACTTCACAATGCTCCATATTATGGTCATCTAGGCATGACCAAAATAATGATAGCGTTGAGGCCATTATATTGATGAAATGAGTTAATAAAGATGCAATGAAATTTGTATCAAAGTGTTTATAATTTTAATGGGTAAAATCAAAACATGTTCATCCTATAGGATTGATATACCCCCATGACATTCTAGAATGGAAATGGTAGGTCATTAGTATGGAATTTATGTAAGGAATACCAATGTATAGAAATATACATAACATGATTTTGGTAGTGGTTGAAAATCTCATAAAGATGGCACATTTTATTCAAATAAATTTAATAGATGATGCATAAATTTTAGCAAAAAGGTTTATTAAAAAAAAATTAGATTTCATGGAGTTTTAAAGAAAATTATTTCTCATAGGGATACATGTATGACCTATAAATTTTGAAAAATTCTAAATTTAGCCTTGGGAGCACAACTAACCTTGAATACAACCTATCATTCTAAAATAAATGGTAAAAAACAAAGAGTAAATCAAGTATTAGAGGATTTACTAAGAATGTATTGCATGAACCAACAATACAAAAGGGAAGGATATCTTCCATTAGTTGTGTTTGTTTATAAAAAATCTTTCTAGTCAACTTTGAAAATGGAATAATTTGAAGCCTTGTATAGAAAAAAATGTAGAGTACCTATCAACTGGGAAAGGTTAGAAGATAAAATGATTTTTGGGCCTAAAATGTGTGTAGAAATGAAAGAACAAGAAAGGCTAATTTAAAATATATTGGCTGAATCTAATGATAGGTAGAAATGTTATGCTTATTTAAAAAGGACAAAAAGGTAGTTTTAAATTGGAGATAAAGTTTTTTTATGAATTAAACTAAAAAATAGTTATATTAAATTTGGTAAATAAAACAAACCAACACCTATAAATATGAGGCCTTTTGAGAATTTGGAAGTGACAAACCCTATTGCATAAAAAATTTCTTTGCCACTAACACTTGAACAAATTCATAGTATTTTTCATGTCTCTTATTTAAAGATATATTTGGCTAATCTTTCACATGTACTTAATTGAAATTATTTGTAGGTATTGGACCCATGAGTGGTAATAATATAATATTTCAGAATACTTGAAACACACAAGATTAGCTTTCATAATAGATAAGTGGTTCAATGAAAGGTCCAACGAGACTAATATTTTGAAGATAGTGCCATTTGGGAAGATTACAAGGATTTTCATAGACTATTTGCACATTTACTTTGATTAAATATGCCAAAATTATAGTGTTTTCTGTAATATTTTATTTTTAATAATGTCATCTAGATGATGAATTTTCTAAGAGGGATAGGATGTTACATCTCATTCTACCCTAATGGAAAAATAATATGACATTGATGTTTTGATGCTACTATTTTTTACTATGGGATTTTTAATTCAACATTGCTGTTTAATCTTGCTTAGATTGTGACATCTTAATATGTACTCAAAAAATTAATTTTAGTTGCATAAAATAGATGAATTATGTTTATTATTTTTTATATTTATTATGATGTTATGGTTACATCTGACATATTAATTAGAAGTTAGTTTTTTCTAATTGTTTTCATGTATAAATATGAAAGTGGACTAGCTACCCACTTTCCCTAGTTGAGGTAGATGAAGGATAGTTAATTAATTACCTTGTCATATAATCTTGAGTGAGATAGTAATATGGGATAAGGGTGGTATATAATGACAATTGGGGATAGTCAGAGTGATTCAAGAACACTCACACCTTCACATAATGATGATTGGTTAGTATTTGTTTGGATTACATTTTTGATATTTATTACATAGGTGTTTCTATTCATTATGTTTTATGTTAATCTATATTTAGTTATGTTATTAATATTATTTTTGATTATGATGGTTCATTAATATAACCATAATTTATTTGATAATATTGTAACATATGTTTGTAACATGCTTGTATAATCATATACTTGGGTTCCACACATAATCATATCTTTGGTTTTTTGAGTAATTTTTTTTAAGGTAATGAAAAATGAATGAAATTTATGTTTTATATCACGAAAATTTATGTTTTTATCATGATTAAATAAACCCCATATGGTGGAGTTCTAGGTATTACCAGATTACTTAGCTACCAAGGGTGTATGACATAAATACATTATTACTAATCATGTGAATTTTTTTTGGGGTCAATTAATGTAAATAATCATGGATAATGTAGATTAGGTTTATCCAAAATAATTCAATGAGTGAATTAAAATTTTAGAAGTGGTCTTAGATGTGTAACTAGATTAAAAACCCTAAAAGTGGGTTTGCATGGTGGAGGGAAGAAATCTTATTTTTTGGCATGGTCAATAGAATTACATATTGGGTTTTGGTTTTCATTGATATTCTATTAATCTTGGAATATATATTAAAAAATAATATATTATGTCTTGAATTTTGAATACATGGTGGAAACTCTATGGTTGGATGGTTTATTCCATGATAGATAAGAAGGAAATGACTTTTAGTTTGGATCTAAGGATAAAAATATTTAAAATGGGGAAAAGAGGAATAATAGGGCATGAAAAAAGAGGTGAATGAAATGAATAGGTAATATTTTAAGGGCTCAATAATTTTTCAAATAATAAGTCACTATTCTATTACTAATATCAAACTAGGTAAGTAACAAGTCCATAAGACTGAATATTTGGTTTTAAATATAAAATCTGAGTGTGGGCTTGTTACTTTTAAGGTTTCAGTTATATTTGTTTATATATTGATAAAAATTATGGGAATGTAACTATATTAAATAATTATATACCTTTGAATATTTATTATAAACATTTTTATTATATTCAAGTTTTACATAGTGGTTGTTATCTTTTAGCTCTAACAACTATAAATTACATTACCATAGTGGTTGTGAATGAGATCAATGAATAAAAGAATGATTTGAATGAGTGAATTTGAGTTAAAATAGATTATTATTAGGTTATAAATATAATTTTTTTAATTTTATATGAATTAATAATTAATTTTTGTTGTTAACCTATAGGTTAAGGTCAAAATACACAGTCTACACAAGATTGTGAGAACCCTGTTTTGCATAGTCAAGAAGAAAGACAACAAAGTGTTTGATTTGAGGTTCATTAAAGAATTTTTAAAATGTTGAAAGTGTCATATAATATATTTATAATAATTTTTATCATTTTTAATACCCATAAAACCATTTTTTAATGTAAAATTTAACTCAAACCTTCATACATTTTGACACAGTCTTGAAACTAGACTCAAATTTTACAAATTTGCATTTACAAGACTTATTATGATTGTTCATAATAAAGTAAATATTGGGGAAGGTTAATATATTTTGGGAAGAAATTTTTTAATTATCATAATTGATTAAAAAAAATTTAAACTTATTTTAGCCCATTTTGAAGCCTCTCAGCCTTACACAGGCGTGTCAAAACCAAGTTAGGGTTTTAAAACTTGCAACTTGCAAAAATTTTATTTCCACCCTTAAAATTTATTAAAAATTTATATTTTTGCATTATTTGACATGATATATATTATTTTTTTGTTTTTGAGTTGGTACCTAACCATACATTATGGTATCGAGGTCTATGTCCTTGAACAAGGCTTTAAAATATCAAATTAATAGAAGCGAGTGTTGAGTTTATAGGTCTCACTTGAGAATTGTGAATTAAAATTTTATGTGGATTTATAATAAGATAAAGGGTATACATAAATGTGTTTATTTGGTTTTTAAATTTGTTATATTGATAAAAAATGCTATATTCTTACTAAAACAAGGATACAAGGAGCTATGCAAGAAATTTAAAAAGAATGGTTTGATTGAGAGTTATAAATTGGGGGTTGAATATTGTAGTTGGATGTGTGAGAGAGTTAATATAGTTAGGTGGATGGAAATATTATCCCTAGTGAGAAGATAAAAACTTGGAACCATGTTTTATGCTTTTAGGCCTATGAACGTATATCAAAGAATGAACAAGTTCAAACAAAGCAAAGAGAGTGAAGAGATGAAATATGTGTATGAGAGGATGGTGATGTACTAAGAAGTATAAGAGTGTAGATGGAGTTGAATGATGATATTTCAAGAAGATATTAAATCATACTATGCATATAAGAGTCTTATGATCCTAGTGAAGATAAGAGTGATCAAGGGTGCCAAGACAAGCAAAGTACCTATGACAAGAAAGCAATCAGAGATCAGAGTAAAGAGATCAAAATAAAAAATCAGAGCCAAGGCTATGAATGAGGAGAGTGTATGGATCAGATCTTCATCAATTGGTATCAAAGTAGGTGGGATTTTGGAATGTTTATG
The DNA here is from genome assembly GCA_037957365.1 of Torreya grandis. Classification (NCBI taxonomy): domain Eukaryota; kingdom Viridiplantae; phylum Streptophyta; class Pinopsida; order Cupressales; family Taxaceae; genus Torreya; species Torreya grandis. Next base: position 2,779,306 of record JARHVA010000483.1, read on the forward strand.
AATTTGAGTATTAAAGTTTTTTATTTGAGGTCATTAAAGGTTAATATTTGAGGTTGCATGAAGTTAAGTTGAAGATGAGGAGAAGTTTTAAGGCAGGTATAAAGACCATGAAATAAAGTTTTAGAGTGATTAAATAAAGAGTAAATGAGAGAATAAAAGAGTTTGTGGTAAAAGATCAATCCTAAGAATAGATAAGAAAGACTCCAAGAAGAGGTGTAGTTCCAAGATGGAAAATAATTGGATAGGAGTATTAATAGACTAGGTAGAGGAGAGAACCTAAGTTGAACCACCAAGGCAAGGTGAAAGATACTTAATAAATTAATATGAAAAAGATTTACTTAATGAGAATATTAAGATAGATAATACAAAAGAGAGGAAGGGCTTAACTAAGTTAGAGTACCACAATGAGAGAAAGAGGAAGGAATACCCAAAGAGAAAAGGGTTCATTTTTGAAGAGGAGATGAGTGAGATAGATCAAAGGTTAGAGAGGATAATATTCTTGGTGAATCTCATGCAAGAAGAATAAATCCACTAGTATGGATGGGTAATGAGTAATAATAGAGTTAAGTGGCCTATATGGCTACTCATGGATAGAATAAGAAAGATTGTCATGAGAGACAATGAGAATCAAAATAAGTTGCTATGTAGGCATCTCAAGGTGGAGATGAAGAAGTTAATGATGGATGAACAAGTTGGTAGACAAGAGGAAGGTGAGTAACACCTCAAGAAGAATAAGATATTCATGGATAATGATGAGAGTAAGTAGCTAAAGGAATTATTAAATCAACCTAAGAAAGAAAATATGGAGGCAACCAAGCCTCAAAATTTTAAATCTAATGATTTCTTGTTATGTATGCATGCAAGTATAAAATTGAAGAAATAATTCCATTTTAAAGACATGAAACATGAAGGCATGAAGGAGAGAAAACATGAACAACATACTTATGTTGAAGAAGAAGTTGATTGGACAATAATGTATAGAGACATAGGGATTTGTTTCCATAAAAGAGGAGAGATGCTTGGAGAAGGATATCTTCAAGAATAAGGATGTCTTATTAAACACATGAAAGAAATAAACTTAAATCAAGGAGAATTTGAAGAGGCTAAATAGTATCAATATTTTATTTTCAATATTATTTTTTATGATGAATATATTGACATATCAATTGATGAAAATGTTTTGTATAAGGAAATAATTAAATTATTGGATAGTTTAAAAAAAAGAAAGAATGAATTTGAAGTACCTCATAAAATGATTCAATAAATTTATATATAACAAAAGGATTCTAATTTGACACTCATCAAGGATGAATCCCATAAACAAGTCACTGTACAAGATGTAGAAGAAGGTAAAGATGGAAAACAAGAGATGACAGAGTATACAGAGGAATAAAAAAGGATTTGGTAGAATATTATGCAAGAATCAGATTGATTTTACCTCATTGGAGATGAGGAATCCATCTTAGTAGAAGAGTTGGATATAATAAAGAATTTGATTAAATAAAATTATATAAAAGGGGTGAAAGATATTGTAAGCAAGTAAATAGAGTCCTTCCTCATGGACTTAAATCAATAATATGGAGTTAAGTTTGAGATAACTAGGTTCAAAAGGCATGAAGACAAGTACAATAAAGAAGATAAAATTACAAGTCACATTAATGCAAAAAATTAGAAACAAGCCATGAGTTTTAAGAAAGAAGAAGGACAAACATTGGTACAAGGTGAATCAAACCAAGTTGCAAGCCAAGGTAAGCTGAGAATAAAATCATATGAATTAATCAAGGAATAAATATTGGAAATTAATTTTACAAGTAAAGAGTAGAGGTTAAGAGTACATGATAAGTAACTTAAGAAGATGAGAGAGAAGCATAAAGAAGCTTGGAATAAGAATACAAAATCAATAGAGAATGGAAAGGACCATGAAATCCTTGAAGAGACTATCATGTCTCAAGAATGTAGCTTGACATGTATTAAGCATGATGTGTAGGTATGGAAATGCAAGAGAGGTAGTCACTCCATGATCACATGGAGAAAATAAGCAATGAAGAAAATTAACTCATGATATAGACAAGGAAAGAGGAGGACAACCATGTTCCTCACAAAGGATATGATTAGATGAATGAATAATTTTTGGAGGAGGATAAGATCAGTATAAAGGAGATATAATAAAAGAGTAGGATCATGTTAGTGTTGAGAGAGTAAAGAGAGGGTAGCCTTAGCCTAAGATCTAGTCCAAGTAGTATGCCAAGAGATGAAGACCAAAGAATCATGGAAAGAGAGCTAAAAGTAAGTGAAAAAGAGAACAAGAAAATCAAGAAAGAACAAGGTAATAATTTGACCTATTTAAAGGTTAAGGTTACATCTGAGTTGGTTATTTTTATGCATGATGATAGTAAGACAAAAAGTTTCCAAGTAGTGTTGTATTATGATGAAATTGAATTGGTCAAGGATATGTCATTGTATGATGAGAAGTAAGGCTATGAGAAGAATAAATATGAGGTGGATTACCATGAAGAGGTATAAAAATAAGATAAAAATGAGATTATGACAAGGGTGAAGGGAGAAATAATACATGAAAATCCATTAGAGCATGAGGATGAAGGAGAAATCATTTTTAAGAAGATAGACCAACAAAGAGTGCATGAACCAATCATGATAAATGTGGAAGGAAGATATGGAGTAGGATAAAGAATGAAGAATAAGAACTAGAAATTTGAGTAAGAGAATGAGTAAAAGAAATTAGAGATGAAGGAGATGGAATATAAAGTGAACAAAGAGTTGTAGTAGGTCATGTACTTCATGAAATTAGAGGATGAATTGGCAAAGAGGAAAGACAAGGCAAGGAGAAAAAGACACTATTGTAAGCACAATTATTGAGGGGATGGTGAATTAGTATTCAAAACATTCATTAAATTCAACTTAACATTAATGATCCATTCATACAAGTACATAAATCTTAGCAAGCATAAGCAACCATATAAGAGCATGAAACAAGATAACACATCATATATGTGGTAAAAAATTAAGGGGAAGAAAATGAATAAATATTTTAAAATGGTATATAGTAATATAAGACAAAAAAAATATTTAGTGAAGCACCAACTTCACATGGAGCACCAACCCCAACTAGCCAAGCACTAACCCAACTAGCCTTCAGAAAATACCCACTTGCAAGGAGGTACCAACCCCCTAGATGAATTAGCATCAAATAAACCAGATTATTTATTTGATCATATTTAAAAAACTATGTTTATAAACCAAAAAATTATAGACACATCTTCCTCTCTTCACATTCTTATCTCTCTCAAACTGCCTTCTAGGCCTCTTCGCTCATCTAGGTCTCTTCAAGATTGATTAGGTTATACGACCTTGATATTCATACTTAGAACTTATATTAGATATTAATTAATATATATATATATATATATATACATAAATTTTATGGTCTATGTGACCTATTTATGTTCCTCAATGTGTTATTTAATTTGCTTGCACACACTTCACTCACATAACTAGGCCTAAAACTGCATTGTATTTATACAAGCCTATTGCTCATATCCTTATTGGTCAGATATACATACTTGAATAATTATATTAACCTTAAAATATGTCTTATAAAAAAATATATACATTAATTATCATTTAAATTGGTCATCCAAAACTTAAAAGATAAAAACCTCTTTTAGGCATTAAGGAGACCTAATTCAATTAGGTCTTCATTAGCACACATTACTCTTTGATCTTATTAGAGAAATTTAAAAATTAATACATAGAAATAACACTTAGTATTACACTAAAATATAGATATAATAATCTCATATTAGGTCCATGACATTTTTTTATCTCCAACCGCCACTTAAAACATGTTATTAGTAATGTTCATAATTAGGCTTGTGCATACTCAAAAAGTCTATCTTAAATTACTGAATATAAAACACCAATTAGATAAATAAACATGAAAAAAAAATTAAATATTTAGAAACATAATTACCTGAGGGTCATAAAAAAATTCATTAGATACTTTAACTTAGGATATATAGGCTCAAACTCTTATCTGCAAAATGCTCACTTTGAATTGCCAACTAGCCTCAAAACACAGTCATGGAAACTTGAACGTATGACACCTAAAAAAACACAATAAATGAATTAAAATGATATTAAAACATACTCATAATAAAATTTAAAAATATCATAAGCTTTAATGGTAATTTTTAGTCTTGTAGAATAATTTGTTGACCTTCTCTCTCACATACCTCACTCAGCCAGTCAAGCCATTTTGGCTTCAACATTTTCACTACTTTCACTAAATACAAAACATCATAAAAATAATGGATAGGACATAAAATTACCAAGTAGAAACATCATGTACATTAAATAATTCAAATAAGGGTATAGAGTCTCAAACTCATTACTACAACTTGTTTACCCGCTGCCAATTTACCTTAAAGCACAGTCATGGTGACAATGACCTTCAATCATCTATATGTCCATTTATAGATACTCCTATTTCATGTGGATGATATTATGAGATAATTATACCATTATTAGATAGAAATATAATATGGTCAAATGACAATATTGACCTTATAGACCAATCTTATAACTTTTGTATCTCACTATCTCATCTAAACTAGATAGGTCAACTTGTGAGCAACTTTTTCACTATAACCACTGACCTCCAAAAATTATACCAAACATTATCATGTATTAATAGTATTTAAAAACACCTCAATGCATTTGGTTTCATCCCTAATGTTGGTAATTTGTCCTATTAAGGCCAAATACCAACCCCTATAATTAAAAACTTTTCATGGTCATCATAGTGTCTTATTTGTCAAGTGAAGAGTGAGTTCTTCCATGTCATGTTCATAGTGTCAAGTGTCAATCTAAGGTTTTGACAAAGTTTCATGTGGTTTTATGATCTGAAAGTGCTCTGAGGAAGATGATAAAAAGAGGATAGTTGATGGCTTGTTATAAAATTTTCAAGCATAATTTGGTATGTGGAAGGTATGAAATGATCTATAAACTCAAAAATGTTATAAAAATGAATAATAATTTAATTTTAAACCTTTTAAGAGGCTATGATATGCTTATATGACATTTAGTAGCAGTTGTTCTTTGAAAAACTATGTTTATTTTGTCTAAAAAGACAAATTTTGGTCTTTAAATGTAAAATATGGTAAGAAAAGGCCATAAAATTATTCAAAATACCTTTGAATACATTCATGTAAATGACTTTACATTATTAATAAGTTTTCATACATGGAAAAAGTTACTTTATACAAGTTTAAGTGTGAAAAGGGTCTTTTTTGAGCTCACACATGCCAATTTTTGGCCCAAAAGCATGTAAAAGGAGGTAATACTTGTTTCAACATGATTTTGACCCATGGTTTCCTCTCCATGCTCTAATATTTATGGTTAATTATTTAATTTGTGAATAAAAGTGCAAAAGAAAGCTATTTCATGCATATTTTATAAAAAATAAGGACTTGTACAACCATTCCATATAGCAGAGCTCATGAGAAAGAGGAGGAAGGCATATCAGGGTTATAAAAGAATTTCATGGTAAAAGGATGTAAAACAAGCCCAAAACTGGTCCCTTCCAATCATCTTTCTTGTTTGCACATAGAGAGAGCCCTTCAAGTTTGTACATGGTATAACCATGAGAGAGGAAATCGAGGTATACAAATTTGGTCAAATAAATTAGTCAAAAAGAGATTATATCTAATTCAAGTAGTTATTAATTTGGTCTCCTCTCCTTCATGAACCATCCCTTTGAAGTCAAGGCATACATCAACAATATTACATCTAAGAAGGTGGTCAGTTTTTTATAATTTTTCCTCATCAGGGCATCATAACAGAAAAATTCCAAGTTATGGAGCTTCTCAGGGACATGACTCACCCTTCCACGGTAGTCATCAATTATATTCCACATGTGTGAGGCCCAGATAGAGCTCAAGAAAATAAAACATTGTAAATTTGTAATATATAAACATGTAAAGGAGAATTATATAGTTTAGGAGAGAGAAAGGGTTTCAAGATTGATTGGTTTCTTGTTTTCATGAGTTTCCTTCATGTTACTATGTTCTTAATCCAATATTCTTAAAGGTTTCATGAAGTTTCATAGCCAATAAGATCATAAATAACTCAAAAGTTCTCATGGAACCATAGTTTAGCCTTTGTTAAGGTTTTTAAGCATTTTTTAAGGTTCCTAACATACTCCTAGGTTTAATTTTCACCTTCTTATCCTCCTTGAATGACCTCAAAATTGATATATGTGGTAGAATATAGGATCATGCTTTCATAAAACCTTCAATATAGTCTTGGTATACTACTCTTGTCCTTTTATCACCATGTTAGTGCCCAAAATTGCACTCAAACAATTAGGCCCTTATCAATTGTAAATGCCCAAGCCTTTAGCTAAATCGAGTATCAATGTTTAAGTCATTATCCTAACTTTTGTTTCAAAATGTTCTTTTGAAAGGTCAAGTTCATGTAAAAATTGGCTAAGTCCTTCATCTTGTCTTTACTTAGAAAAGGTGTTTTTCCCTTAGACTTTTTAGGCTTTTTGCATGGATATAATGTCCAATAGAAATAGGTCTTCAGGATTTTTGTCTTGGACAAAATTTGAGAGACTTATTTCCATAAAACATTTTGTCTACTACAAAAGTTTTGAAGGAATTTAATGTCTTATCTATTTCAGGCTAAGTGTTTTACAAAATATCTGAAGGGTTATTTCATTTGTTTCAGGTCATTTGTTTCAAAAATTTTATTTGTGGAAAATGTTTGAAGGGCACTTACCCTTTGGTCATTTTTACTGCACAAATTTTTTGAAGGAAATCCTTTGTTTTGGAAGAGGTACAAAGTCTCATTTGTTTTGGACTTTTTTTCTACAATAAAAAGTTTGAAGGACACTTTCCCTTTGAGCATTTTGCCTAAAGAAAAGGCCAAAATAATTAAGGGACTTATTTACTTTGGCCAAATTTACTTCTATAAATCTTGAAAAGTCATTTTTCCTTTGAAAAAATTCTAAAGAATCATTTCTTTTAGGCATTTTTCCCTTGTAAAATTCCTAAAGGGTACTTTCGAAGGGTCATTTTGCCTTTGAAAATTTTCTGAAAGATCATTTCCTTTAGGCATTTTGCCATTGTAAAATTACCGAAGGGCATATACAAAAGGTTCAAAGGATAAATCTAGATGGCAAAGGATATTTTAAAAACTCCTAAAGGTCACTTTTAGAGGATCTAGATGACACTTTCAGAAAGTCTTAAAGGCACTTTCAAGAGACTTAAAGGCCATTCCAAAAAGTTGAATGACAATTCTATAAGGTAGGTGCCCTAGACAAAAATTCTGAAGGGTATGTTCAAAGCACTTGAAAGGTAATTTTGGCAAAGTTGATTTAGAGTATAAGTCCTATTTCCTTTAGGCATTTTTCCTCAACAAATTTTTTGAAAGAATTACATTTCTTCAAGAGAAGTAATAAGGTCAATTTTTGTAGGGAAATTGTTTCAAACAAAATGTCTAAAATAATTATCCTAACAAAGGAAAAAGGAGCCAAGTGTCATTTATTTAAGTAAAAGTATATAGGCCTAATTCATTCAAAAAAAAGTGTGAAAGATAATTTCCTTTAGGGTAATTATTTTAGACAAAATTTCTGAAATAATGGTTTTGACAAAGGCAAAAGGCCGAAGACTCAATTATTGTGGGATAATTATGGTGAATAAAAGCCTAAAGTAGAAGTTCCAAATAAAAAAAGAATGCCAAAGATCCCATTTATCAAAATTGTCATGGAAAAAATTCCTTGAAGAAATATTTCCAAATTGTAGTTGACGGTCTCATGGATGTCTTTTGACAACCATACAGATGTCAACTTTAAGTTGTAGGGACTAGCCATTAGAATTCAAATGTTCCATGATGATTGTGTGAGCATCAATCTTAAACCCTATGAAGTATCCATTTTTTTCAAATGAATCCAAATATAATGGCATGCATTTATATGGATTAAGATGATCTGATGATGCATGATCAAAGTTGAATAGTCAAAGGAACTCAAGACAAGCATAGGCATGACAAGTGTTGAGCTTATGGGGCATGATTTAAAGTTTGAGCATGTTCCAAAGATCTGATGGTGTGATCTGGAAGTCACATTTCAATAGGACCTAAGATCAAGTGAGACATTTACACATTTCATGAGGATGCTTAAATTAGTAGTGACTATCTATCAGGTATAATTGTAAATGCCCAAGCCTTTAGTTAAATCGATTATTAATGTCTAAGTCATTAGCCCAAATTCTATTTCAAAATGTTCTTTTAAAAGGTCAATTTCATGTAAAAATTATCTAAATACTTTGTCTTTTATTTTCTTGGTGAAGGTGTTTTTCCCTTAGAAATTTTAGGATTTTTACACGAACACAATGTCCGATGGAAATAGGTATTCAAGATTTTTGTCTCAAATAAAAGTCTGAATACTTATTTCTGTCAGACATTTTTGTCTACTATAAAAGTTCTGAAGGAATTCAATGTCTTATCTATTTTAGGCTAAGTGTTTTACAAAATATCCAAAGGGCTAATTCATTTATTTTGAGTCATTTGTTTCAAAAATTTTGTCCATGGAAAAATTCTGAAGGGCACTTGCCCTTTAGGTAATTTATCTACACAAAAAGCCTGAAAGAAATCATTTGTTTCAGAAAAAGGTACAATGTCTCATTTGTTTTGGACTTTTTTTATATGGTAAAAATTTCTAAGGGCACTTGCCAATAGGGAATTTGTCCCACATAAAAATACCAAAATAATTAAGGGACTTATTTACTTCACCCAAAGGTACTTACATAAATCCTAAAGGGTCATTTTTCCTTTGCAAAATTTCCAAAGGATCATTTCCTTTAGGCATTTTTCCATTTTAAAATTCTTGAAGGGTACTTTTGAAGGGTCATTTTGCCTTTGAATTTTTTTTGAAGGTGTTGGTTGAATATTTTATTGATTAGCGTATTGATAAACAAAATAGGTTTGATCAGCTAAAGTAGGAAGATTGGTCATCCAAATGTGTAGGTTCACCACATCAAAAAGGGACTAATCTCTCCTCTCATCAAGGGGAGGTTCCCTATAGATATATATATATATATATATATATGGAAAATAATACTCAAGGGTAGGATAAACCATCCATCTCTCTTTCTTCAAAGATGATGTGTGTAAATCAAAGGAAAAATCTCAAGGTAAATGATAGAAAGCACTCTTCTTTTAGAAGTACCATTCAAAAAACACAAGAATCTTCCTAGTATTATTTATGAAATGTAACCAAGGTCGTAGTAACCAACAAATTGAGATGTTGCACAAAGTCTCCACCTGAATTTCCCAAGAGTGAGATACAAAGGACAATGAGGGCACAAAGTCATCCAAAGGTCCTTTACATAGAAATAAAAAGAAAATACACTAAAAGCAGTTATGGGGGCACAAAGTCTCTCCATAGTTGACTTCATGACACCTTCTCCATAGTTGACTTTAGGACACCTTCCTAGCCACTTTCACTAATTCTACTTGTTGAATTAAAAGAACATAAAATATATTAAGGAAAAAGACATAAGAATAATTTCCCCAACAACAAAGATATCACAACACAAAGTCTAAAAAGTCACTTACTTTTTTATTCCAATAACAAAATATGGTCAACAATCTAAGCTCAAAGTCTTAGTAATGCCTTTCAATTTGGGTAGAGTTTTGTTTCTAATTGTCAGAGAGAGATCCCTTTTTACACTAACAAGAGAGTCCCTTATATAGCCTCTTTGAGATGGACTTGAGAATAGTAACACATCATGTTGCATTTAATTTTGTTAAGAAGATAGGCTGGAATTTAGGGGTATCTACCCATTTGCTTTTCCTAATGTAGAGAAACAAGTCATGCTATTAAAATTTTACATCTTTCAATGTCCATCTGGTGATCTGATCCTTCTTCATCATTCCTCCTCTTATGGTTAATTGAATCGGGTCCTTGATTCAATTTAATGCTCTATTCCTTAATCACTTCTTGTTGATCTTGGCCTTAAAGCTTTTGAATGCATTCAGGTCCATAGATTTAAACCTACAAGGATCAATGGCTATTTTATTGTCACAACTTTGACATCCACCGGCACGTCACTTTCTTCGACAATTCCTTCATCTTTATTATTTGATCTTTCCTAGAGGTGACTTGCCCTTCGAGCCTTGAGAAATGATCCACCTTGGGTCAGGAAGAGCCCCCCACAAGGGTATTTGCCCTTTGGGTGATCTTGGGATGGCTTTCAGGCTTCTTTCTTCCAATGGGTTGCTAAGTTCTTTGGCTCTTCTTTAAGGCTTTTCAAAATCAATGGCTATTTTATGAACCTTGAAATTGACATTCACACACCTGTCACTACTTTTGAATTTCCAATGGCTAGTTCACTGTTCTTGACTTTGACATCTTCGAGCACGTCACCCCTTGGACTTTATTCAACTTTCTTTGCTACTTGATTCTTTTGGATTTCTTATTTTACATCCTCTCGAAGGGAAGGTGACCCTTCAGCTTTGGGGAAGTGTCCTTTAATTTGGCAATCGAGAGTCCCCCATAAGCGCACCTACCCTTTGGGGTCCTTCAGCGGCCTTTTGTCTTCAGAGTCCTTCAGAGCTTTCCCATGGACATTTTCTTGTAGATAAAAAGTCTGTAAGAATTGTTGCTTTGTCTTTAGCCTTTGAAAATTCTTTTGGGCTTTCCTCCTACAGCTTCTCCAAATTTCTTCAGACTTTTTGTCCGAAGGAATTCCTTCAGACAAAAGTTTGAAAGAATTCATTTCTTGCCTTGGTCTTTATGGGAGTTTCATTTGCAGCCTTTTCGAATTCCTTCAGACTTTTTGTCTAAAGGAATTCCTTTAGAAAAAAGTTTGAAGGAATTATGCCTTTGTCTTTCAACTACCTTAAACAAAATTTTAAAATAACTTACCTTTGCGGCTTCCTTGAAAATGACCCTTTCAAAGGGTGCTTTTGTCAACCAAGTGCCCTCCGTAATGACACTTGTCCTTTAGGAGGCTCTCTTGAACTTTTGCATTGAACTGCTCCTTTGAACCAACTGTTGAACCAACTGTTAAACCAAGCTTTGAACCAACCATTAAACCAAGCTTTGAACCAAGCTGATGAACCCTTTGATTGAATTGACTGAGTGAACTGAATCATTGAACCAACTTTGGTTCAAAGGTTCATCGGTTCGTTCTCTTTGATTTGGCTAAGTCATTTTGATCCTTGTTGAACCAAATGCATTTAACCTATTGAACCTTAAAACTGATTGGTTCAATGGTTCAATGGTTCAAGCCTCAAAAACTTGTTCTTTTGATTGAACTTGCTTATAGAAGCCTTTGAACCTGACTGTAGAAGCCTTTGAGCTTGGAAGCGATTGAACTCTTGTTGTTGATGCTTGCTGATGAACTCTTTTGGTTGAACCTAGTCATTAAACCAACTTTGAGATCACCTAAGTGTTGAAAGCTTGCTTCTTTCTTGTAGAGTCAGTAGATTTTCTTTTCCTACAGAGTCCATAGATTTCTCTTCTTATAGAGTCCATAGATTCAAGCCTTTAGAGTCCATATATTTAAGCTTGTAGAGTCTGTAGATTTCTAAGAAGCTTGAAAAATGAGGAATTTGAATGCCCAAGACAATTTTGAAAAAGGGAAGAGACAATTTTGGTCTGTAGGACCAAAATAGTTCAAATGTTGTCCCAAAAATGAGTGATATTTTTGGGGGACAATAGTTGGCTCCAATTGGGGAACTTCTATCAATTATAAAAAAGAATTGAAGGGAGTAGAATCTAGAATCTCCAGTGTCTTCATGTGTACCATTGGGCTATGAATTCATGTTACCTAGAAATGGAAGCCATCAAAAATGGAAATAAACAAAACAAAATAGAATTAAAAACTATATAAATATACATATGTACAGATGCAATAATCTGATACTTCAAGAGTTGAAGTGTTTCAGATGTTGTTTCTTGAGAGGTAGTGAAAAGAGTGTGCCATCTATATAAACTAGTAAGAAGACATTTTTTCCCCAGAAATGGTGATGGGTGAATGGAACTCTCCACCAGGAAACCAATTTTTTGCATCTTCCTCTTGGCATTTTCTTCTTCTTGCTCCATGGCAAGATGTGGTTTTCAAATTGAAAACCATAACTCCTTGTTCTCCCTGTGAAGAGTTATTTTTTCTAACTTTAGAATATAGCAGTATGTTCCACCACCATAGCTTGCTATTCTACTAGTCCAGTCTAGCACATGCATTGATTATTAGCATTAAACTCCTAAAAAACCATCAGCTCAGCATCTCCTTTGGTGTGAAAGAGTTCAATCTTCAATCTGAGCAATAGAGATCCACATCTAGTTGTGGAAGAATTGCTACCATTGGATTCCAAGATCCAAGCATCATCAAAAGCTAATCTTTTATCAGATTTCTCTTCATGGGAGATGGAAGATCCTTCTTGATTTGTATTGTGCCCTACCATTTTTTTTATGCCTTGTTTGGATGAAATCCTGGATTGCTAGCTATGGGACTTTCACTAGCTGAGACATGAGCATCCTCTATGTTCAAGAAGTAATTACCCCTGTCTAAAGGCTCAAATAGAATTTGATTTGTAGGGGCTCACATTTGAGTGACCACAATTTTTGCCTCAGACAGGTTCACACTTAGTTCTCCACTAATGTTTAATTGCTCAGGATTGGCTTGCAGGGATTCAAACTTAGTCATCTAAATTTTGGATTTCTTGACATGATCAATCATGGCAAGTGACTGAGATGGACTTGGAAGAGAGGATGGGAGTTCATCCTTTTGGTTTTTGGGAGGGGGAGGACTGATCTATGAATTTGAAGTAGAAAGTGTAGAGATGTTTGATGTACTTACTTCTTTGGAAATCACCAGGTCCTTTGATTGGAAAGGAAGAGGGGTTCTCTACTTAGAAATTGAAATTACTAGTTGGGGTCACTCCTCTATCTTATCTTTGTCAGCCTATTGGGCTGATTGATTCTAGGACCTGGTGAATACTACGTATGATCCTTCGACTGCTTCACCTTCACTTCTGGGTTCATCTTGGAAATTTAGGAAACCAATGTGGGAGTTGCTAGTTGATTCTTCTAGATCTTCCCTGAAGAGATTAGTGCCATTTTATTGCTCAAACTTAGGTTAGAAATAGGAAACATGCTCTATTTCTAGATATCCAACTATCGAGTTGGTTGGAGGTGCTTTAAGGGTAAGCTTCCTCTATGAGGGAGAAAGATGATTTTGTTTCCCTTGACTTCTGGCAACATTGCCTTGATATGGCTAATTAGGGAATGTCCTCCTTGGTATATCTTTATATAAAGGAGTAGAAGACATACCTTGTGCCATTTGCCTTTTCAAGGCTATCAATTCATTTGCCAGCTTTTATACCATTGGGTCAGTGGTGATTATGGGTGAGTATTCAGAAGATGAAGAGGGTTTACCTCTATTTGGGTCTCTCCTTATCTTTCTTGCCAAGATAAGGTCATCTTCTACCTCACTAGCCAAGTCTTAAGTAGTAGCAAGGTCTATGTGACCATCTCATCTCAGCAAAAAACTCACTTTTAGTAGTTGTGAAGTGATGAAGAAGCATTTTCAGGTTCTGAGGTGTCAGTTGGGTGACCATGGGAATCCTGTGCCTTAGCTTGTCGAACCTGGCAATAAAATCTCTCACAAGATCATGAGGCTCTTTCTTCATCTGAGTGAGTTGGGCCAATAAGGTAAGTGCATCTTCTATGGGCTTTAACCTTGCTTCGAACTTGACTTTGAGTGTATCCCAGTAAGTCACTGATCCAGCTTGCAGATGGTAGAACCAGTCTACAATAGCACCTTGTAGTGTCTCCACAAAAAGCCTAACTGCTACATCTTCAAATTATATTCCAATTAAACCATAGGCTATGCTAAATGCTGCAATGTGTTCATTAGGGTGAACTATCCCATCACTAAAGAATTTGGGGAAATTCTTTCTTAAACTACATGGGAGTTCATGTAGAGGTGGAGTCAAGTTGAGTGGGCCAAAAGAGTTACCCCAGGGGCCTTGAACTACCATGATTTAATTAAGAAAAATAGAGATAACAAATTTGGGTAGAGTGGCTAGATTATAGAACAAAAATGGAAAAGGACTGGCTTAGCTTCAACTTGAGGCTTGAGGTTTCAAACTGTGCACTCTTTCCCAGCAGCTTTGGTTTTGCAGACCAGATAAAATAACAGAGGTGGAGGAAGATGGTAAGGTTATAATGAATAATGGGTAAGACATGAAATGGAGTTGCTAGAGTCTATAATGGATAAGGGTTATAATGATAATGGGTAAGACACAGGTGATGTTTCAATCTGAAACTTGAGGTTACAAATTGCACAAAATTATGTATATCCCTAGTAGAGTCACCAAAAACTATTGGTTGAATATTTTGTCGATCAACATACTAATAAACAAAGTAGGTCTGATCAGCCAAATTAGGAAGATTGGTCATCCAAATGTGTAGGTTCACCACATCAAAAGGGGACTAATCTCTCCTCTCATGAAGGGGAGGTTCCATATATATATATATATATATATAGAAAATAATACTCAAGGGTAGGATAAACCATCCATCTCTCATTCTTCAGAGATGATGCATGCAAATCAAAGGAAAAATCTCAAGGGAAATGATAGAAATCACTCCTCTTCTTTTAGAAGTACCATTCATAAAACCACAAGAATCTCCCTGGTAGTAATTGCAAAATATAACCAAGGTTGTAGTAACCAACTAATTGAGATGTAGCACAAAGTCTCCACTTGAATTGCCCAAGAGTGAGATATGAAGGAAAATGAGGGCACAAAGTCGTCCCAAGGTCCTTTACATAGAAATAAAAAGAAAACACACTAAAGGCAATTATTGGGGCATAAAGTCTCTCCACAGTTAACTTCAGGACACCTTCTCCACAGTTGACTTCAAGACACCTTCCTGACCACTTTCACTAATTCTACTTGTTGAATTAAAGGAATAGAAAATATATTAAGGAAAAAGACATAAGAATAGTTTCCCCAACAATAAAGATATCATAGCACAAAGTATGAAAAGTCACTTGCTTTCTTATTCCAATAACAAAATATGATCAACAATCTAAGCTCAAAGTCTCAATAATGCCTTTTAGTTTGGGCAGAGTTTTGTTTCTGATTGTTAGAGAGAGATCCATTTTTACACTAACAAGAGATTCCCTTATATAACCTCTTCGAGATGGATTTGGGAATAGTAACACATCATGTTGCATTGAATTTTGTTAAGAAGATAGGCTAGAATTTAGGGGCATCTACCCATTTGCTTTTCTCAATGCAGAGAAACAAGTCATGCTATTGAAAGTTTACATCTTTCAATGTCCATCTAGTGATCTGATCCTTCTTCATCATTCCTCCTTTTCTAGTTAATTGAATTAGATCCTTGATTCAATTTGATGCTCTATTCCTTAGTTGCTTCCTGTTGATCTTGGCCTTAAAGCCTTTGAATACTTTTAGATCCGTAGATTGAAACCTACAAGGATCAATGACTATTTTATTTTCGCAACTTTGATGTCTACGGGCACGTCACTTTCTTCAAAAATTCCTTTGTCTTTATCATTTGATCTTTCTTGGAGGTGAATTACCTTTGAGCTTGGAGAAATGATCTACTTTGGGTCAGGAAGAGCCCCCTGTAAGGGTATCTACCCTTCATGTGATCTTCAGATGGCCTTCAAGCTTCTTTCTTCTAGCGGGTCGCTAAGTTCTTTAGCTCTTCTTTAAGGCTTTTCAAAATAAATAGATATTTTATGAACCTTGAAATTGATATTCGTGCACCCATCATTAGGTTTGAATTTCCAACGACTAGTTTGCCGTTCTTGACTTTGATGTCTTTGGGCACATCACCCCTTGGACTTTCTTTGGCTTTCTTTACTACTTGCTTCTTTCAGATTTCTTGTTTTACATCCTCTTGAAGGGAAGGTGACCCTTAAACTTTGGGGAAGTGTCCTTGAATTTGGTAGTCAAGAGTCTCCCATAAGGGCACTTGCCCTTCAGGGTCCTTTAGCAGCCTTTTGTCTTCAGAGTCCTTGGGAGCTTTCTCGTGGACATTTTCCCATAGACAAAAAGTCTGCAAGAATTGTTGCTTTGTCTTTGGTCTTCAGAAATTCTTTCAGGCTTTCCTCCCATAGCTTCTTCAAATTTCTTCAAACTTTTTATCCAAAAGAATTCCTTTAGACAAAAGTCTAAAATAATTCATTTCTTGCCTTGGTCTTTGTGGGTGTTTCATTTACAGCCTTTCCGAATTCCTTCAGACTTTTTGTCTGAAGGAATTCTGTCAATTTTTTTTTTGAAGGAATTATGCCTTTGTCTTTCGACTACCTTAAACAAAATTTTCAAAGAACTTACCTTTGCGGCTTCCTTGAAAATGACCCTTCTAAAGGGTGCTTTTGTCAACCAAGTGCCCTCTGCAAGGGCACTTGTCCTTCGGGAGGCACTCTTAAACTTTTGCATTGAACCGCTCCTTTGAACCAACTATTGAACTAAGATTTGAACCAAGCTTTGAACCAACCATTAAACCAAGATTTGAACCAACCATTGAACCAAGCTTTAAACCAAGCTGATGAACCCTTTGATTGAATCGACTAAGTGAACTGAAGCATTGAACCAACTGAATTGAACCAACTTTGGTTCAATGGTTTATCGATTCATTCTCTTTGATTTGTCTAACTCCTTTTGATCCTCATTGAACCAAATGCATTGAACATGTTGAACCTTAAACCTAAGTGGTTTAATGGTTCAATGATTCAATGGTTCAAGCCTCAAAAACTTGTTCTTTTGATTGAACTTGCTTGTAGAAGCCTTTGAACTTGACTGTAGACGCCTTTGAACTTGGAAGTGGTTGAACTCTTGCTATTGATGCTTGCCGATGAACTCTTTTGGTTGAACCTAGTCATTGAACCAACTTTGAGATCACCTAAGTGTTGAAAGCTTGCTTGTTTCCTATAGAGTTCATAGATTTCTCATCCTACAGACTCTATAGATTCAAGCCTACAGAGTCCATAGATTCAATCCTACAGAGTCTATAGATTTTTGAGAAGTTTGAAAAATGAGGAATTTGAATGCCCAGGACAAATTTTGAAAAGGGAAGAGAAAATTTTAGTCTATAGGACCAAAAGTATTCAAAAGTTGTCCCAAAAATGAGTGATATTTTTGGGGGACAAGAGAAGGATCTTTTCCTTCAGGCATTTTTCCCTTGTAAAATTCTTGAAGGGCATCTACAAAAGGTCCAAAGGATAATATAGATGGCGAAGGAAATTTTTTAAAAATATTAAAGAGCACTTTTAGAGGATCAGGAGGACACTTTCAGAAAGTCTAAAAGGCACTTTCAAGAGATCTAAGGGCCATTCCAAAAGGCTAAAGGGAAATTTTATATGGTAGGTTCCCTAGACAATTTTTTTGAAAGGTATGTTCAATGAGCCTAAAAGGTACTTTTGGAAAAGTAGCTATAGAGTAGAAGTTCTATTTATTTTGGGTATTTTGCCTGAGAAAAAAGTACAAAAGGATTATATTTCTTTGGGAGAAGTACTAAGGTTAATTTCTATGGGGAAATTGTTTTGGACAAAATGTCCAAAATAATTGTCCCAATGAAGGTTAAAGGAGCTAAGATTCATTTATTTTAGAAAAAGTGCAGAGGCCCAATTAATTCAATAAAAGTGCAAGAGTCTATTTCCTTTATGGGAATTTTTTTGGACAAAATGTTTGAAACAATTGTTTTGACAAAGGTAAAAGGCCAAAGACTCAATTCTTGCAAGATAATTGCACTAAAGAAGTGCCCAAAGTAGAAGTGCCAAATAAAATAGGAATACCAAAGAGACTATTGATCAAAACTGATGTGAAACAAAATCTCTAAAGAAATATTTCTAAATTACAGTTGACAGTCTCATGGATGTCTCTTGACAGGCATGCAAACATCAACTATAAGCTATAGGGACTAGTTGTTAGAATTCAAATGCTCCATGATGGTCATGTAGAAGTCAATTTTAGACCTCATTAAGTATTTGTTTGTTTTCAAATAAATCCAAATCTAATGGCACACATTTACATAGATCAAGATGATCTAATGATCCATGATCAAAGATAAATAGTTAAATAAACTTAGGACAAGTGTTAAGCTCACAAGGCATGATTTAAAGTTTGAGCATGTTCTAAAGATATGATAGTGTGAGTTAGTAGTTAGTATTTTAATGGGACCCAAGATCAATTTAGAAATTTACACATGGAATGAGGATGATCAAAGTAGTGACTATTTGAAAGGTACATAGGAAGCCTGTAGGGATGCCAAGTGGCATATCCTCAGGGCCAAGCAAAAAAAAGAATCTAATGACACCCCACCTCTCAGATCATGATCAAGGAGTACATTTTATTAGGTAATCAAGATCTGATGGTGCAAATTCAAAGTTAAAATGTTAAGTTTATGATGCATGATAAGGCTCGAGCATGTTCCTATCGATTGATGGTATGTATTTAAGCGTATACCTTCTAATCATTAGGGTGCATTAAGTCAAGGTTTAAAATCAAGCCCAAAGTAGATGTAATGATGACATGTGGCATGAACACATTATACAGATTATTGAGCAACCAATGGCATTTTATCTTTTGATCAAAATTCAATGGTTTGCATTTACTCGAGCAAAGAATATCTAATGGTGTGAGCCAAAGATAGACTTTTCAAAGGCTCCAAATTACTAAAGAAGTGACAAGTGTTTAGGTTAAGGTTACACTTGATGGCTCTTCCTTGGATGTGACAATGAGTCTAAGAATAGAAGAAAATACATGAGTCATTTTAGAGAAAATATTTCTAATCATGATCATGGATCATTTTATATTTCATGTCACAGTCAGATCAACTCTTGAGACATCATTGTAGGTAATGGGTTTTCCTTGGCATGTATAAGGAAGAGATTTCCTATCTAGAAGTGTCCATGATTTTCAATTGAGTAATAAGAAATCATTTAAAACTAAGTTGCACATAAGGACAAAATCTATTTGGATTTTCAAACAATTTTCTCCCTTCAACTATGCAATTAAGTGATCAATGGGATCTTTAGGAAGTTCTACATCAAGACAAAATCTATTTTCCTGCTCAAGCAAATATCCTCCTTCCAAGCTTGTGTGAAAGGAATTTTTAGCAAAAGATAAAATGATATGCTCCATAAATTATGATTCCTCATCATTTCTTACAAAGGTAGTTGCAACAATGATTCTTTCTCATAAGTGGATGAAGATCTCAGGTGTGGCATGGAATACTTTCTAGCTAGAAGTATCTTAGTGGACTTGAAGGATTGTTCTATAATTTCTCAAGTTATGACCCATAGTTTTTATTAAAAAATGTATAAATAGGGGCTTTGTATTCTATTTCAAGGTTGTTGTTGGTTATTGGTTGTTGTAGGTCATTTTAGGCATCCTCTTTCTCTAAGTCTAGGTTTTATAAAAAAAAATTGATCAATTATTGTGTGTATATTTTGTCTCCCTTACTAAGGTGGTTGCATCTGTATAGCCATTATCAAGCTTTGAGAGCATGTTTATGTCTCCCCTGTCAAAAGATCAATCTCACCATGCTTGTCCCCATGGTATCATTTTTAAATGTTGATGTTTGTAATATTTCTTTTCAAGTCACTAGAAAACATTTGTGGTTCTTTATTGTATCTTTTTAATGAAATGCAATAATATGTTTTATAATTTATTCTAGTTTAATCTTTGGGTTGTATTCATTATTAGTCATTCTGAGCATGTAACTTAATTATAAATCCCTTTCTGTGGTTATATTTATAAATGTGTTATTGAATACTTTTTAAGGTCACCTTGGGTTCATGAATTTAGTAGGAGAAAATATTTGAGATTCTAGTTTTAGTATATGTCATAGTCTCTCAGGGATCATTTGGTGTTTATCATTGTCTTGCATTTGAAGCCTTTTTTACATCTTTACTAAGGAAAATTGTCATGAAATACTGCTAGATATCCTTTTATTTGGAAGCCACCAACATAATACCTTCCCTCTTTTTTAATAATCTAACTCATTCTACCCTATCTTACCCTATAAATAGTATATCCCTTGCATACTATATGTATTATTTATCTTGCAGACACATAAGATCTTGCCTATTTAGAGTGGGTTTGTAGTTTGTGATTTAAATCCTAGCATTACAATATTTTATTTAGTCCCTTTGCTATTGAATATTCTTTGGAATGAATATTGTAGTCATAATTACATCTATATCTAGTAGCTTTGTATGACATAGAGCATTTATTCATTTCATGTGACAACCCTTCATAGGTAAAGTGTGCAAACTTGGTTATGTTTTGGTAATATTTTTCCCTTGTGCCCAAAATCCCCATGGAGATTGAATTGTAAAATCCCTCCATGAGAGCAAGTTACCCCATAGGCTATCTCACTTTGGTTCAAGTAGAGCCAAAAGTAACATGGAGCTAACCATACCATCTATAAGTTCCTCTCAGTCATTTTCTACATTTGGTCCAATCTTAATGTCAAACCCTTCCCTAGCTACAACAACATTATAGTAGGTTTTTCATCATTTCTTGCCATTTCTCTCAAGTGTGAAAGGTGGAGTGTAAAAGTTGAATAAATGGGAACCAACACACTCCATTTTGTTTCATCTCCATTCTCACTATCTTACACTATCATTCTCACTATGTTTATACTCCTTTCCACCCTCCATTCATGTTTTCACACCATCCATTCATTTTTTAATTCATCTCCATCTCATGAATCCAATACAAAGAGGAGTCAAGAACATGAAAGGACATCATGGTCACTCAAAGAAGATATGCACACCAAGAGACTAGATGCTTACCAATAGTCAAGAAGGTAATCTACAACCATGGTACCAATAGTTAAGAGTTTGCATGAAGTAACAAAAGAAGGGAAGGCATGAAGAGGTCTTATTCAAGATCTTAGCTTAAACCATCTCATAAAGTTATAGTAAATTAAAGGAAAATAATCATACCCATGATTGGTGACCTCCCCAAGGTCAAATTCAGTCTCTGTTTGTATAATGGACACATACAATCATCTTTAGTTAAGAAAGATACAATCATTTTTAAAGGTTGACACCATGGTCCAAATGTATAGATTAAGGTTGATATATTATAAAGGGTTTTAAATACATTTTATTCCTTCCTTCATGGTATAATACCAATAAGATATCCATTTTCTTACAATCAAGTATATTTTAGACACCTAGATGCCTATTCTTAAGGTCATAACCTATAATAGAAAAGGTCTTAACAATCTTAAGGCCTATCAAGGTAAAAGAGAGGCTAGTTGGATTAGTCAAGTGCATAAGGTGTTATGAGGATTGGCAACCTCAATATATAGATCAATCATAATATATATCCAAGGTCTTGAAACATCAGGTAAACTCTTCAAGAGACCTAAATTCAACTTTAGAGATAGTCATAGGCCCAAGAAGGTGATCATTGCTTTAAGGAGTCTTCAAGGATGTTGAACTTCAAGAGAGAGTATTGAAATTTTTAAGATATAATTATATAGATAAGGACTCATGGATACCTTATGTTTTGTAAAAATCCCAAAGCATATTTATACCCTACTATAGTCCATACAAAGGACATGTCATCAATAAAACACAATCAAGTATAATATAGTGAGACAAGTATATTTTAAAGAGCACGAAGATGGTGGTATGGTATGAAGGACAATGTTTTATAAAGATATGGCTATAAGTTTTGGATCAAAGGAACCTTAAGATAGACCACTCTCAAATTAGAACATGTTTTTAAGAAAATATACACCTACAGTAGGGTTTTCTTGAGACATGCAAACGTGAATTATGTTCATAGTTTAAGGACTATTGTTATGATTTCAAACCCAATAAGATTGCCACCCAAGTTTTTAGAATCATTTAAAATGGTTTAAGGGGTTATTTCAAGTTATGAGTATCAAAGTACATATCAATACTTAGTCATTTACCTTGAAAAACAACACCTATAGTTTTCTCATAGAATATAGACCTATTTACAAAAGTTTGACAAAGTAGATGAACCAATAGTATATGGTGGAGTCTCATGGTATTAGGTATTCATAGAAACATTATGATGAAATGAGGACAAGGATAAATTTATGGAATCTAAACACTATGATAATCAAGGTCAACTTTGAGCATCACCTACAACCACACAAATATCAATTCCTTTTACATAGTCATATGCCCCAAAGTGCAAACTCAAATATCATTCCATACAAGGAGTGAATAAAATATAGAAATATTATTCAAATAATGTAATAATTTTTAAATAGTCAAACCTTGATCAATAATACTAAATCACTGCCAAGAACATAAAGATGATAGTATAGGCTTATACAGAGTATGATTGTGTAAAGGCCTAAAGACCTTTTTTTGAAGAGTCAATATGCCATTAAGGATATAAGTGAATGGTTTAAAGTGATATGAGAAGTATATAATAACATAGTAATGATGATATAGATATAAAAAATCTATACATATCATCAAAATCACCTACAACACTGTTGATATAGAGTCATGATGAGGGTTCTTGAGGAAACAAGGTTTGAGAGAGGTGACATAGATATGAATAGTTGACCAATAGATAAAGTGACCACTAAAATGGAGATATTCATGACATTTAAAATCATTTTAATCATGATAAAGTATAATATAATGTGAAAAATAAGAAAAACACATTCATAGGCCTTATGAGATAGGAAAATCTAGGCAACTCAAGCTAGGTTTTAGTAAAAGAGACTTCAAGCCAAAATATGCATGATCGAAGCATGAAAATTGGTAGAGTTGGTTATAATTAATTTATATACATATCCATAATATTGGTGAGGTCAATAAAGGAGGGGAAACATTCACTATTTTTTCATAGTCAACCCTTTATCTGTTGATAATCTTCAAACATGTAGGCAAATTTCTTAAAGAGTCTTAAGGTGTAGTAGAGGGTTTCCACCTCATAAAAGTGTTTTTTAAGAATGAGAGAATGTTATTAAATATTTAAACACATTTTTGGAGGAGATAAAACTCCATTTTAAGTTAAACCATGCCCTTGAGGGCTAAAACTAGCAGGTAGGCCTAAAACCCTACAAGAGCATAATTATCCTTTTTGGCTCTTTCATGGAGTTTTTATTCATTTGATGGAATTAGAGACATGGTTGAGGGTAATTTAAACCTTTAAAAATAGATTGGAGTGGATAAATAAAATTTATAAATTTGTTTTTTAAACTTCTCAAACTCCTTACTTGTATACACAGTCTTGTCAGCCTCTTGAAGCCCAATTTCACCACGTACAAAACTTAAAGTGCCTTTTTCATGGGAGCTCATGATTTTAAATGTTGATTAGGGAGTAAATATAATGCATTTTCATGGTAATTAGTTTCTCATTAGAGGTTTGTATGTGATGAACAATACTTAAGAAGATTTGGACCTCTAAAACCCTAAATTATACATCTAGATGATGATTTTGAGATATAAAATGAACTTTAAGGTCTTATAAACTCCCTTGATCACCTCCATGACTAGTTGGTTGGCACGTGCAGTACCTTAAATGCATGGAATAAGTAAATAAGTCATTTTTGAGCTAAAAAGTAAGGGTAATTACCCATTAAAAGTATTTGAGAATAAATATAGGCTCTTAAAATCTCAAAATAAAACTTATACATCCATAAATAGGTGTCATTTGCTTCATTTACATGAGTAGATAGGTCTGCAGGTCAAGATAAGGAGATGTTTCTATGTAGGGTAAATAAGAATGACTTGATAAAGTCTATATCATGACTCTAAATCATCATATATAGGTTATTAATGTTTAAAATATTAAAAAATAGTATCTGAACTCATAATAAATTAAAATATTGAAGAATTTTATGCAGACACCTATGCTTGTTCTTGATATCAGAAGACTAGGCCATCAAAAGGAAGTAACCTGAGCCAAAGCAATTTAATAAGGGAAATATAAGTCATAATTAACATAATGATCAGGTTCTAAGAGATATTTATGCTAATTTGGATCCATAGGGAAGCACTACCATTGATCATCTTGGTCCAAGAACACTAGACATTGCTTAAAGAGTCTGTTTTCCACATTGAGAGGAGACTTCACATGTTCACCTTGATACACAACTTTTGCATGGGAAGATAAGGAATTTGGGGGAGTTAAATGGAATAATACACTAAAAATTTGTGGAATTTCTTTAGGCTTTCAATCCCTAGGCTTTATGAATAATCATTAAGAGCCCAAAACACTCTTAAACCCTTACAAAACCCCACTAGCAGACCTGTTTGTGAAGAATTGGAGAAATATGCATCAAAAATCATTTAAAAATATTTAATATCACATTTTTAATAAATTAAACTCTGATAAATACATGTCCATGTCCATTGGTTGTACATATGTTGTACAAATTTGGTAAAAAATAGGTTTTTGAGAGAAAAATCATAAAAGGAGAGGTACATGGCAGTTTGAAGGAATCCCAATCCATGGATATCAAATATTTGAACTTTTTATTCATCCTAAAATCATCATATGATCATAAATATTCATTCAATTTCCCTTGGGACCTCATCCAAAATAGCCAGTCTATAAGAAATGAAGGAAAAGCTAGCTAGTCAACTAGTTTGACTAATTTTTAGGTATTGCTTGCAAAAGAGGATTATTTTAATGATATAATACATTATTTAATGTCTTTAATTCATCATATTTTTAGTTTTTAAAAGTTATATTCAGGTTATAATGGCCACCAAACATAAAACATTAGGCTACTAGGCCTAATTTGGCCTAGTAAGCCTATTTACTCAATCAAGTAAAGAGAATGGCATAGAAGATTGTTTGTGAAAGATAATATGGAGTTTTAATGACTCTTCAGATGTTCCACATCATGAAAAACTTATCATTTATGTCATATACATGCTTAATTGGTCCTTGTGATGAGTTAACTAGTCTTCAACTAGTTCAATTGCATACATAACTCATCTTGATTTCCAAGTCATGAACCAACTCAATTAAAAAATATTTGTCTAAATAAATAATTTCATAAAATTCTAAAGTAGTATCTTGTATAATACAAAATGGTCCCACCACCTTATTTTTAATTCTAAAAGATCATATAATTAACATGCAAGGTAGTAAACACAAGGAGAAGTCTAAATAACTATTGTTTGCAAATTATAACTAAATATTGACTCGAATTAATGTTTATATATAATATCCTCTCCTATACACCACATTGGAATTTTTTTTCTCTTTTTCTATATATTTATGCCTTTAGGCCATTTTTAGGATCCCTCAGGCTAGTATAGAGAAACTATATAGAAACTGTAACTTGCACCTTAAGTCAATAAAGAAACATGTTTCAGATTAATTTTTATATAAGTGTGATAATTATCCCATTTTAAAGGTCATTTACTCACCTAATACCATTATTTCATCCTCTATAGTTCAATTTAAGAGTTAAATAACATAAATTATATTGAATAATGTTAGTATGCAATGTCTTTAAAGACATTCATTTCCACACCTTCAGTTTGTAAACCTTATTTCAAACATTAATTTGAAACATTGATGTTTAGGAATGATTTAATAAAGTGTTTTTGACAAATTATTTGATTTTTATTCATATGTGTTCCTAAGTTTCAAAGTTGACAGGGGATCAATCATTCGTAATATAGGTGCATCACCATCATAACATAAATTTACATTTTATTAGTCTTCCTTACTCTTTTCATCATAAAAATAAAGTAGGTTTATTAATTTATACAATATTCATACATCAAATGAGAAAGCCACATAAATAGAGGTCTGGTCTAAATACATATATCCCACAGCCTTAGACCATTCTAATGTTAGTTCAGGTATGAAGTAGGTTTGAGTAATCTACCTTCAACAGGGGGCTATCTAGGTTGTTAATAGTTTTAGCATGCCTGATGGGACCATTTATTCATAATATTTGAAGCATATATCTTCATATTTTAGTACAATATCAAGATTCAAATGTGTAATATTTATATTTATACACATTTCATGCCACCATGAGTGGTTACAAGATCGTCTACAAAAGGGAAAGAAAAATATTTTTCTAAGTTGTCTTTCCAATCAATAAAGAAAAAGAAGGCTTCTCAATCCAATCCAAATACTACACCACCTATTTCTCCTAATGTTGTCCATATAAATCCTCCTTTTTAAAAAAATATTGTTTATCTAAACATTATTTTTAATCCCATACCCCAAATGGCTATTCCCAAAAGGCAAGATTTTGTGCCTTTCAATGGTGGTAGCCCCCTGAACATCAATCTATACCATTGAAGTACCTTGCCTTTGAATGAAGTTTCCAACAACCTCATATCTACATTTTCCTAATTCATATTATGTATTAAACAAATATTAGCTATATATATATATATAATATGTTCAATAGGAGTAAATATATTTTCTCTTGTAAAATATAGAAGACTCTTCAAGGAAGCAACTAGAATTAGAGGATTAACATCTACATCCATTAATAATTGGGATGAATTTGGAGAATTCATGTGCAATCACTTTGATGAAAAAAGTTATCATCTTTCATTGGTCAAGTAGCTTACTATAATTAAGAGGTTTCCTCATAAATTCATGATGGATTTCAACTGCAGGTTTCAAAAACCTAGAATAGAATTCCTATAGTTATCAAACCCACTCCCAACTATGTATTTTTATACTATATGAAAGTTATAAATTTAGATGTGGTATTTATGATCAAATCCATGCGAGCAAATAATTTACTAGAGGCTTATAAAGTAGACATAATGGCTGAAAAATAACTAATACAAGTAGGTAAATTGTCTCCAATACCACCTATGCCTTTGTTTCCAAAGATTCATCATTCTAATCCTACTATTTCTCTAATACCATATTCAATAAGTCTTTGTCAAATATACGGTAATCAGGTTGATAAATTGGGGAAGATAGAGAGTTTACTTAAGGATCATAACAACAAGTTGGTTACTTTGGAGAGGAAACAAGTTCCACCTTATAGGCCTTACCAAAATCCCAATCAAAATTATCAATATAATAAACTCCCCTATGAATCCAATTGGTAAGGACACAAGCATAATTCACAATTAAGGTACTATGATCCCAATGTTTCAAGTAATTCCATAGATTTAGTGCCATCTCAGAGCAACTATGCTTAGGAAGGCCAATGGTATAATCAATGGGATCATAAAATAACATGGCAATGACTCTAATTAGTGAGAGTTTTCAACAATCTTTTATGCAACAAAGTTTAGCTTCTCCTCCACATAATGATAAAACATCTTATCAACACAAGAAATCTTCTCTTCCACATGGAGACATTCCTTATTTTATTCAAGATAAGGTGATAATTCCACAAATATAAAGTATTAGTAAAGCACCTACTAAAACTACATTTGTTAACTTCTAAGAAGATGAGAATTCTTTCAATCACATGGTAATAAATCAAGGCCAAAACATGTCCAATATAGAAAATTATATTGAAACACGTAATATATCCAAGAAAAGGGAAATTGGTGAAGGTCCAAGTCCTAAAAAAGGCATCTCCTCTTCCCTCTTATCCACCTCAAAAGACCACCAGTCAAGATGTGCCTCAAAATACATCAACTCAGTAAGTACAAGATGACAAGGGGAAATAATTTTAAGGGTCCTTTCATTCCACAATTGAAAAAATATTTAGGTATCACTTATACTCCTAAATTGTAGCCTAAGATAGCCAATTCTCTACTTAGTATTATGGATCAAATTAATAAGGATTCTATGTTAATTTCTATATGGGATACACTGCTAATTTTGGGTCAAAATGACCTCCTACAAGAAGAGCTTTCAAATCTCAATGTCTCAGATAGACAACTAGAAAGAGAAAGAGTAAGTGTTGTTCTAAAAAATTACAATCATGTTCTTGAGTCTAAAGCTCCAAAGGTGATCAAACCACCTCCCTTCTATCTTTTAGTTGTTATAAGAGATTGTTTAGTTCATACTTATATGATTGACAGTGGGGCTAGTACCTCTGTCTACCCAAATTAATAGCTGACAAACTAGAACTTAAATATGAGCCTCATGAGAAAGGAGTATTGCAATTATATGGGTCTCCTAAAAATAATGTGTGTTATTAGAGATCCAAAGGTCATACTTTCTACTTGTACAAATTTTACCATTATACACGATGTAGTATTTGTTGATCTACCTCTTTATTTTATACTATACTTATCTAGAGATTTCACTGCTAAGATAGGGGGTTATATTTCTTATGATTGGTATTACATGGTTTTTATAACTAGTAATGGAACAAAATTCACCATAATTTCTGAAACTATATCTATATTTCATCTATAACCTTATATGCCAAACATATTAAATGTGAATTCTACTATCTCAAAAGAAAATGAACATATCAGTGATCAAGAACCTTCTAAGTTATTTGAAGGCATATTAAATCTAATATTTGATGAGTGGGTAGTTGATAATCATGGATATTATCCCTAAAAAAGTATTTAATAAGCATATTTTGGTGTCTATTGTATGCATGGAGAAGGTTACTTAATGTTTAGTCTAACTAGTTCAATGCAGGATCAAGGAGTGTGGAATTTGTTTTTTGATGGATCCATATCAAAGAATTGAAGTGGGGCTGGTGTAATGCCTATTTCTCCTGAAAATAAAATGTATTAATCTTTTGTAATATTTCAATTTAGTTTCACATATAATAATATAGAGTATGAAGCTCTTATTTAAGGCCTACAATGGGCAAGAAAGAGGGGTATTAATCTTCTATAGGTTAAAGGTGATAATGAATTGGTAGTGAAACAAGTAAAAGGTCTAAGTGAAAAAAATAACTCAATTCTAAAGGCATAAAAACATATATTTTTGGGACCTTATGGAAGACTTTCAAGCATTTGATATTCCCTCCATTCCTAGAGGAGCCAATCAACATGTAGACATAATAGCTTCTATAGGAACACAATATGACATTGTTGATCAAATCAAAGACACTAAAGAAAATTATTAAATAAAGGTTGTATATAGGCCTTGAGTTATAAATAATGATGTGAATTGGATTTTTTTTGATAGTGATAAACATATTACCTAGTTATTAAAGAATGAGGCATAATTCTGCCCAAAGAATCATGATAAATTACAACACCAATATGAAGATAAAATTGTTCAATTAAGATAAAATAAGCTACCTAAAGGTTTGGTTAATTTATAAATCATATTTAATGAAGATGATTAGTTGATAAAAGATAATGTAAGCATCTCTACCAGAAAAGAACATTATGAGCAAATTGTCATAGTTAAAGGTAAGCTACTCAAGTTGAGAAAAGTGAATACTAATAATGAGAGATAAGCTTTCGTATAATTATGTAAGGATTTTATGAATGTTTTTTCATGAGATTATAATTATTTGAAAGGTTTTTATCCCAGGTTATCACATTATACAATTAAACTTGAAGAAGATGTTAAACTAGTGAGACAAAAGCAAAGGTTAATCAAACCCAAGGTTAAGATGCTCATGAGAAAGGAACTTACAAAGCTGATTGAATCTAATATAATATTTCCTATCAATCATTATACATGGGTTGAAAATATTTTACTTGTGATAAATAATAATGGAGAGATAAGGTTATGTGTAGACTTTGTACATCTCAACAGAGTATCACTAAGAGATCACTAACCTCTTCCCTCCACAGATCATATTTTACAAATAGTTTTAGGTTTACAAAGGTTATCTCTACTGGATGGATGCTTAGGTTACAATCAAATATTGGTGAAGGATCAAGAAAAATAAAAAAATACCTTCACATCTAAATGGGGTACTTATTCATATAATAAGATGACTTTTAGACTCTCCAATGCTGGAGCTACTTTCAAAAATCAAAACCGCTAGTTTTATGACATTCAGTAGCAGTTTTCCTTTAAAAAATTATGTTTATTTTGTCTAAAAGGACACATTTTGGTATTTTAATGTAAAATATGGTAATAAAAGGCCATAAAATTATTCAAAATACCTTTAAATACATTCTTGTATATGAATTTACATTAGTCATAAAGTTTTAATACTTGGGAAAAGTCATTTTATGCAAGTTAAGTGTGAAAAGGGTATTTTTTGAGCTCACACATGCCAATTTTTGGCCCAAAAGCATGTAAAAAGAGATACTAATTATTTTAACATGATGTTTGACCCGTGATTTCCTCTCCATGCTCTAATATTGGTGGTTCATGACTTAAGGTGTGAATAAAAGGGTAAAAGAAGGCTATTTCATGAAAAGTATGGACTTGTACGATCATTCCATACAAGAAATATCATGATTAAGAGTATGAAGGCATATCAAAGGTTCCAAAATAATTTCATGGAAAAATGAAGCAAAATAGGCCCAAAACTGGTTCCCCCCAGTCATCTTTCTTGTTTACACATAGGGAGAGCCCTTCAGGTTTAAACATGGTATGGCCATGAGAGAGGAAATCAAGGTCTAAAAAGTTGGTAAAAAAATTAGTATTAGAGACCTTATATCCATGGAAATTGGTTTTTAATTTTTTCTCCTTTCCTTTATGAACAATCCCTTTGAATTTAAGGCATGTATCAATAGTCTAGCATCCAGGAAGTTAATTGGTTTTCTACAATTTCTCCTCATCAAGGAATCATAGTAGAAAAATCATAGGTTTTGGAGACTCTAAGGGACATTAATAACCCTTTCATGGAATCCATTAGTTCTATTCCACATGTGTGAGGGATAAATAGATCTCAAGAAAACAAAATAGTGAAATCTATAGTATAGAAGCATGTAAAGGAGAATTGTCTGGTTTAGGAGAGATAAAGGGTTTCAAGATTTCTTGGTTTCTAATTTTAAGGAGTATAATTCATGTTCATATTTTCCTCATCCAATATTATCAAAGGTTTTATGAAGTTTCATATCCAAGAAGATAAAAAATAACTCTTAAAAGTCCTCAAGGAATCACAATTTAGCATTTGTTAAGGTTCCTAACATACTCCAAGGTCTCATTTTTAACTTATTATCCTCCTTAAATGGCATCAAAATTGATATATGTGGTATATGATATGATAATTCTTGTATAAGACCTTCATTCTAGTCTTGGCATACTCCCCTTGTCCTCTTATCACCCCATTTTTTTTCATTTCCATTCTCACTATCTTACACTACCATTCTCACTGTGTTCATACTCCTTTCCACCCTGCATTCATGTTTTCACACCATCCATTAATGTTTTCATTAATCTCCATATCATGAATCCATTACAAATAGGAGTCAAGAACACTAAATGACATCATGGTCACTCAAAGAGGATATGCACACCAAGAGACTGGCTGCTTACCAATAGTTAAGAAGGTAAACTATAGCCATGGCACCAACAGTTAAGAGTTTGCATGAAAGAAAAAAAGAAGGGTAGGCTATAAGAGGTCTTATTAAAGATATTATCTCAAGCCATCTCATCAAGTTATATTAACTTGAAGGACAAGAATCATACCCATGACTGGTGACCTCCCCAAGGTCAAATTCAGTCTATGTCCACACGATGGACATAAACAGTCATCTTCATTTAAGAAGGATATAATCATTTTTAAAGGTTGACATCATGGTAAAAATGTATAAATAAAGGTTGATATATTATAAATGGTTTTCTATAGGCCTAAAGGTGTCTAAAAGACATTTTATTATAATCAAATGGTTCTATTA
This sequence comes from Torreya grandis, assembly GCA_037957365.1. Lineage (NCBI taxonomy): Eukaryota > Viridiplantae > Streptophyta > Pinopsida > Cupressales > Taxaceae > Torreya > Torreya grandis. The sequence goes on from JARHVA010000483.1 coordinate 2,811,057, forward strand.
AGGCCTATCAATGTAAAAGAGAGGCTAGTTTGATTAGTGTTGGCTAACAGATTTGTCCTTATATAAAGATATTTTATTTTAACTCCATACCCTTCTCTCAAGAACAAATAAGTTAAACAAAAAATGGGTGAACTATCAAGATTAGTTCCCCTCTGAATTAAGGTGCAGCTCCATAAGATTTTAAATGAATATAAATATTCAGATACACTTTTAACAAGAAAGTGCTTAAAGGCAGACTAATATCCATACATCATTATGTTATGAATATGAGATTTTATAATAGTGATAGGTAATAGAATATATATATTCTATTTTCAATAATGATTAAATAGAAGATAAACGTATATATGCTGAACCAGTTAATGATAAAACACACATAATATATTACGTAATGGAAAAATAATTACTATATGAAGGAAGAGTTCACACAGAAAACCCACTTTCAAATAATCCAACTCAAAGATCTAAGTACTCAATAATTAATTCTCATTTTCATTCATAGATGAAAAATGTTTCAGACAAACATCACATATATTTGTAAAAACAATGGTTCAATTCTAAAACTTCCAACCCCTTCTCTTTTTCTGTCTTTTTCTTATGTTCACGTCTTTTTACAACCAAAAATATATATCATTGCCTTAACTCATCCATCTTTTAAACTAAACCAAAGTTAAAGTAACTCTAACCCATACGGGATTTATTTTTTACAAATTCAATAAAGATCAAGTTTCAAATAGAAATGTAACTGAATAATTGAATGAAAGAGACTATGTAAGTAAAATCATTGTTGAAGTGACAGACTAGGATCTCTAGATTTGTTGTGTTCAGTGGGGTAGACACGTTGAGATTTTCATTCCTAAAATGTTGTAATGAACTCCTGAATTTTAGAAATATTGGGAATGATGAAATGTTTTATCCTTGCTTTCTAGATGTTTTCTTCCCTTCAAAATTTTCCCATATTTTTTATGTGCTCTGAGAGTGTGTCAATACAATAGCAAAGAAGTGACTCTACCTTTGAAATATGAGAGAAGTTTTCAGTTGATAAGCTATCACTTTCTTTAATGAAGTTAATATTTTCCCTAAAGGACTAAATCATAGCATTGATGTCCTCTAGTTTTCCATCATCTTTTATGTAATTGATATCAATGCTCTATAGATCATGTTGTAATGATTGAATGCATTTAGTTATTTCTTTGATCATTTTTGTGATTTCCAATCATCCTTGTCTAGATACTAAATTTCTCCATTCAACATTTTTCTTACTTGCATATAATATATATTCATCCAGCCCTATCAAGTTCTTTTCTGACAAAAACTTTGTTATCCCATATTTTTGCACTTTGTCAATTTGATTCATCATGCTCATCCATTTTACTTCCTCTTTTATCCACAAAGTGTTTTGAGTCTTTAAATCTTTAACAGTGATTGTGGTCAGATCATATACATTCCTCAATTTATGAATGCATTATGTACCTTTCAGGATGATGCCATCCAACATACTATCAAATACTCTAGTAATCATTTTTCCTCTATGTATCTGATTTAGCATCCTTTGATTGACAAGAGATTTTAAATCAAAAGACATGGGCATTTGGGAAATTGGTTGTGGATCTAGACTATGAATGGCATCAATATACTCTATCGTTGACTGCATAGTCTATTTTAACTCTCTTTTATCCTTATCATCCTTCCAAGTTCTGCTAACTATCCTTTTAGTAGATGCTTCTCGATGATACACATTAGTGGCACATGATGCAATCCCAAGTTCTACCTTTTCAACTATAAAATCCTAAACTGTAGGATCTTGAATTTATTCATTTGTTCTTGGCCAAGATATCTCTACATTCTAGTTCCCTGTGTTTCGATCAACATCTACCTTGGATTTCATTTTTAACTTTTTAGATTTAAGAGCTTTACCTAAACACTTTCTCACCATATCTTCCAAGGGTAAAGAAAATGGAACTACTTTCCTTTTATGACTAATTAAACTTTCTAGCCATTTAGGTGTAGAAGTTGAGGCTTCTCTATCAAGATTCAGTTGATTAGGAGGTACAGTTGAAATAATCATCAATTCATCAAAATCAGAAGGAATCATTATTTGTTGATCTGTACTAACCTCTTCCACCATTGGTGATTTAGATTCTTTATCACCTTTGACTTTTCCTAAATCCTCTTTAGAATTCAAATCCACAATCACATTTTTAGAAATTTGATTCTTCTTCTTGCTTTGAGTCCTTGACCTAGTGGCACGAGGAGGCAAGGTAGTTACAAGGGCCTTCTCAGATTCTTTGATGGTAGGGTCCCTTCTAGTTTTTGACTTGGAAGTACCTATAACATAGATAGCAATAGGCTGGTTAGATGAGCTTATTGGGATTGGAGATTCAATTATTGTTGTACATTACTGGGAGACTATGTTTTGAGCTCCTCCCAGTTTTTGCTCTCTCAACCATTTTTTAGTTCTTCTTGTCACTGGAAGGGTATTGACTTCAATTATATCTTCTTCACTTTTCCCTAGTCAATTTTTGGAATAGATGATTGTTTTATTTTCTCAAATTGTGGATCAATCACTTGTTCATCATTGTCAATAATTCTAGAAATGTCCATGCTTAATTTAAGGGTAATTATCTGCCCTAGGGAAAATCTAGACCATAGTCTCCTAAATTCAAATTCATCTAAATAATCTTCCCAATAATCCTCTAATTAAAGAATATGTGAAAATCTTGTTCCAAGATCCAAGTTATCTCTAGAAAAACCTTTGCTATCAAATTGTGGTCTAGCTATGAAGTATTGAAAATTGAATTTCTTATGATCCAATTCTAAATTCAAAGCATCAGATGTTGTTTTGCATGAATAACATCCAAGTTCAATAGGAAAAGATATACTAGATTTATTCTTCATTGGGATTTTTTTAATCTAAATGTGCTAATTACCTACAGACTTCTATTAACACAAATCAGTCAAAAATGTACCTGGGTAACCTCATGGATTCACCATCAAAAACCCCAACTCTAATATAAGTGAACTTGTAAAATTGAATGAAGAAACTAACATAGATATTAATTAACTATATATATTCATTAGACAACCTCTTATTAATGTTATTTGACAATTAAAAAGTCATTTTCCCAATAAAAACATCATTGACCCTTTTGTAATCCTCATAGCAGTTATGCATTTGTAACTGTGAGTAATAATCATAAATTTTACTATCTTTAGCCAAGGGTGCATGAAGTAACCCTACCCATTGTCTCATAGAAGATAGGCAATAGAGGAGGTACAAAGACATATAAAATTCTCTATTTCCCAAATAATTACTTAAACCTTGATGTAAACATTCAGCTACAATTTCCACCCAATCCAAATATTGTTCTCCTTAAAGGATCACTTGTATGAAGAAGTACATCTAGTATTCCCAATAATATGCATGAGCATTGCCTTTCAGTCTATGTAGTAATACCATGATATCTTGTACTTCTAGAATCATATGATTTCTTGTTAATGGCCTAGGTAATCTTGAACCTCCTTTTTAAAATTTTAAGAGCCAATTCCTAGCAATCACACTCTTGTAAATTGTTTTCTTTATTGAAAAGTAACCATAGGAAGAAGTAATACTAAGGTCAGAGTATGGTTCCTTGGGAGGGATTCTCATCACATACATTAGGGTTTGTCTATTGATATGTAGTAGAACATTACCATCTACAGTCTTGATGCACCTATTTTGAGGTTCATATCTATTCATGCATTCAAGGACTAATTTAGGGCATTGTATAGCCATGGGAAAGGCTGTAGCTTCAACTAGGCCACTTTTTACTATTTTTTGCATCATAGGATTCATCATAGGATTTCTATCCCTTTCCTTAAAATCTTCCAAATCATATTGGACTAGAGAGGTGTCCCCAATTTCAGGCAGAGAACATATGAGACTAGGGCCATGCTCGTAATCAAGACAAGCGGATTTCATGGCTATAGGTGAAAGAATATAATGAAAAAAGAAAGTTTTGAATTTTGAAATAATGCTACAAACTCAAAAGGATCCTTATTTCTAACCATTTAAAGGATCTAGCTTATAGTAAGAGTGAAACTCACCTTAAATTTATCTGAAATCACTACAAATTCAAGCAATTGAATATCTTATACCACCTATGTTGTTATCCTTTGTATCACCCAATATGCTTGTTTTCTAAATTTGAATTGTTTTCTCTCGATGTAGATATTAACTAGATCAAATGATTAAATTAGGATAATATGTGCTAAACATGCTTGATAAGACATGCACTCTGGCATATGCATTAATGGCAAGCATATTTTATGCATGATTTTGATGAGTAATGATTATCTGTAACCTCATGAAAATTAATTTTTTTTTGCTTTATAGTGAGTTTTGGATATATTTTCCTCTAAATATCCCACTAATTTTAACTTAAAGAAATCTTAAGGGGGAGATAAGAGTATAGCATTGAACCATTAAACTTTTGAAAATATGGTTCAACTTCAAGGTTCAATGATATGAAATGAATCACATAGACTGACCAATAGTCACATGATCTTTCTAGAAACTTTGGACTTTGAAACTTAGAACCATTGAAATCTTCAAACTTTAAGACATTGAACTGTTGAAATTTTAAACTCTGAAAAAGGGTTCAAGTTCAACTGTAAGGTTCAAAGACATAATTGAAATATAAAGGAATAGTGCAATTTGAGAAACATTGAACCATTGAAATTTTCTATGTAAGTTCAAGTGATAGGTTCAAGCAGTTTATTAATTTAGACAAGGGGACTGAGTGAACATGAATCTTTACAAAGCATCAAGTATTGAATTCTTAAACTGGTGAAATTATGAAGTATTGAACTTTTGAACTTTTGAATTTTGAAAAAGGGTTCAAGTTCAACCAGAAGGTTCAAAGTCATAATTAAAATACACAAAGGGAAAAATAGTTCACTTTTGATAAATATTGAACCTATTAAACCATTGAACTCATTAAACTTGTTGAACTCTGAGAAAGGTTCAAGTTCAAAGGTTAAATTCTCTTAGAAATTTCACACATAGGAAATGATAGGTGGGTGAACTTATTTAATGGCAAAATTCATGGAAAAAAGATTAAAGGTGACTCAAAAACTAACATTGCCTTTAACTAGGGACTGTATTTTATGGAAAAATGTAGAAAACTCAAAAACTCTAGTTTTGTAGACCAAGAAAATAGAAATAGGAGAAAAGGAGAAAGACAAACCAAAAATAGGAAAGGAAAACACAAAATGCAACAAAAAAATAAAAGGTTATGTACAAAATAAGGGATACCTATTTCACATTCGGTACAACTTGAGATCCTATCCATTATAGGACAAGGTAAAATAGTTCCATCCAGATATTCCAATTTAAAATAATTAGGACGAAGTACCTGATGAATTTTGAAAGGTCCTTTCCAAAGTGAATCAAATTCACCATGTGATCCTTTAGGTTTTCTCCTTCTATCCCATAGTAATACTTCATCTCCTTCCATGAATTTTCTAGGTCTAGTTTTTTGATCAAAAATCTTTTTAATTCTGGCTTGATGAGTAGTAATATGATCAACTAGTTCATTCCTTTCTTCTTCAATCTTAGTTAAATACATAAATATTTTTTCTAAAGATTCTTGAAAGTACTAATCTTCAATAACATTTTGTAATCTTGCTACAAATAATTCCAGAGGTAATGATAACAGTGCTCTTATTCCATAAAATACCTCAAATGGGGCCATTCTTATTGCTCTTTTTGGGGTTACCCTGTCAGCCCAAAGTGCTTCATATAGTCTCTTATGCCAATATCTAGGGTTATCACTCACCAATTTCTTCATGATGGCTATCAAATTTTTATTACTGAACTCTGCTTGTCTGTTTCCTTGATGGTAATAATCTGATGAGTGAGAAAGAGAGATACTATGTTCATAATAGAATGAAGTAAGATCCATTGAAGAAAAATTGGTAGCATTATCTACCATAACCTTTTGAGGAACACCAAAATATACTAGTATATTTTCTTTAAGAAAATCACATACCACTTTTGAATTAGTTCTCTTCATAGGGACCGCTTCAACCCATTTCATAAAATAATCAGTTGCTGTTAGAATCTATGTATGACCAAAACTCAAAGGAGGTGAAAGAGGAACAATGCAGTCTAATCCCCGCTATTTGAAAGGTTCTTCAATAATGACAAGTCTCAAAGGTAATGTTGCAAGTTGTGGTCTTCTTGAGAACAATTTGCATTTTTCACAATTAGCTACCCATTTATATGCATCTTTGAACATACCTAGCCAATAATAATGATTTTTAAAGATTTTAAAAGCTGTGACTGATGAAGAGAAATATCCACCACAAGATTCATTATGAAAAACTTCCAACAGTTTGCATTTTTTTCTTTATCTACACATCTCAAAAAGGTTCCATCTAATCTCTTTTTATACAAGACATCACCCCATATCACATATTTAGATGATTTTAACTTCAGATTCCTTTTCTCCTTTAGGGATAAATGACTGAGACAGTCTCTATAAGTAAGATAGTGTGTCATGTTTAGGAACCAAGGATATTGTAAGCTCACTAATAGGATAGTAGGGAGTTATTCTTCTTCTTCTTTACTTTTAGTTATCAATTTGCACAAACTTTGACCTCTAACTAATTTGGTTGGCTTAATCTCTAGATCATATTCTTGAATTTTAGCAACTTGTGTTGCTCTATTGTTCATCCCAACCTCTTTCTGAGTCAGAATGCTTTTCACAACCAAACTAGGAACAAATATAGTTGAATGAGAATGAAGTATATAATATCTAATTTGTTTAACAACCTTTACTACAGCAAAAGCTTGTTTCTTAACCAAAGAATATTTAAGTTCATGTTTCTTGAGAGGAACACTCATAAAGGCTATTGGGGCTTCTACATTTACTTCATTTCTTTGTAACAAGATACCGGACATGGTATGTTTTGAAGCATAATAGTAAATAAAAAAATCTTTTTGGAAATTGGGATTCACCAAAGTAGGTGTTTGTACAATTGCTTCCTTAATATCTTCAAATGCTTTTTCAGAAACTTCATTCCATTTGAATGTTTGTTTGTTGCTCATCATTACTACAATATGTTTCATAATTTTAGCAAAATTAGGAATGAACCTTCTAAAAAAATTAATCTAACCAAAGAAAGACTTAACTCCAGTCCTATTAGAAGGAAGACTTAACGATTGTATTGCTTTAACTCTTTCTGGGTCAATTTTGATTCCACCTTTTGAAACTAGGTGTCCTAATAATTTCCCTTCTATAACATAGAAAACCAACTTCTTAGGATTAAGAGATATCCCATGACTTAAGCATCTTTGTAAGATGGTCTCCAGATCCTTTAGATGATCTTCTCTTTTTCTAGAGAAAATAGTCAAATCATCAAGATAGATAACAATAATTATATCTTTCAAATATTTAAATGATGAATCCATTTCCCATTGAAAATTTACACCAACATTAATCAGACCGAAGGGCATACGGTTATAAGCAAAAGTTCTTCGAGGTGTAGTGAAAGCAGTTTTATGTTGGTCAGCCATAGCTACACTTATCTGATTATAACCTAAGAACCCATCTAGCATGGAGATCATTTCTAACCCAAAAATATTTTTCAAGATGTAATCCATCATAAGCAAGGGATAAATATCTTTTAAACCAGCTTGATTCAAATTACTGAATTCAACACAAATTCTTATTTCTCCATTCTTTTTGCACACTAGAACAATGTTCACCACCTAGGTGGACTGATGAATTAGATAAATAATCCTAGCCTTTAACATCTTGTCAATCTCTTTAAAGATAGCTTCAATAGCTTTTGGGTTATAATTTCTCAGCTTTTGCCTGAAAGGAGTTGCATTTTATTTTAAAGGAATATGATGTTGAAATTGTCCACGTCTAAAATATTTGAGGTCATCATAGCACCAAAAAAAGACATCTATATACTTAATCAATAGATTAATTTATTTATTTTTCTCCTCTGGTGAACAAACATTACCAATGGAGATCCATTTAGGGTCAGTTTCAATTCCAATGTTGATTTTCTCATAATCCTCTATTTTGTTAGCATTCTAGACAAGTTTGCCTTTAGTATATTCATCTTGTCTAGTGAACAAATGTTTTAAAGAGACCAGTATTTTAGGGATTTTGTTTCCTTTTAATTGAATTACATCATATTTTGGATTGATCTCTAGATCAAGAGTGAATTCTTTACATTCTATTTTTGAACCTTCAAAATAAGTCCCCAGGAACATATCAACATTCTCCAAAAAAAATTTGATCTATTTATTATTATCAAAAACTTGCCAATTTTCAGCATTATTCAGGACATTAGGATGATAGATTAATTCTATTCTATATGAATCCTTTTCAAAATTAGGGTATGGGAGGAGAAGAGAAGTTGATACTATGAGAGAATCTGCTCGAGTGTTCTAGTCTATAGGAATTGCCTCAATAGAAAAGGCATCAAAACATTCTATCTCATCCCAAAATCTATTTCTATAATGTCTTAATCTATCATTTTTAACTAAGAAAATGCTTCTCACTTGTTTGATAATTAATTTAGCATCTCCTTTTGCCTTGAGTATTTTTATACCCTTTCTTTTAGCTTATTTAACCCAAGCAATAAAGCTTCATATTCTACAATATTATTAGTATTTTTAAACTTTAGCTTGAAAGAGCAAGGAAAAGTTTCACCTTCAGGTGAGATCAACACAACTCCTACTCCTGAACGAGTGACAACACAACTTCCATCAAATTCCATGGTCCATAAATCATCTGAATGAAGAGACTTTATGATAGATTCTTCCTTTGAATCTTTAGAGGAGAGAAAATAGTTGCCAAATTCACATTCTTCAAACAAAATCTGAGACTTAAGATCATTAGAAGGATATACTATAAACTTGCATTTAGGTTCAAGTTCTAATTTAAATTTCTAATTTCCCACTAGAATTATAGCTTTTGACCAATTCAATTTAATCTTCCCTCCCAAATCTTTGCAAAAAGTCTTGCTTAAAAACATTCCATAGCTAGCGGGGATATTTGCTACCAAGATAGTTAACTTCACCTTTTTATCAAGATAGGCTGCAAGAGCAACTCATGCATCTTTAATTTATCTGAGTAAAGAGATCTATTTGCCATCCATGGAGTAATATCTACCAAATGTTTTTTTAAGGGTTAAGCCTAAGACTTTATCTATATAAGAAGGCATTATATTATCAGAAGCACCTAAGTCTATGATACAATTACTGAGTTTATGACCATTTATGAAAAAGGAAACATAAAATGGGTTGGGTTTCATATTAGCCATGTAAGGAGTATCATCAGATGAATTGAGGGTCATTCTAGAAGTATGAATTGGTGATTCAGGTGGAGAAGTAAATAATTGGGAAATGGGAGACTCAGTGTTAACGTTTAACTAACTTTTAGGTTCAACTTGTGTAGGACCATTTTTGCAATATTTAACCAATTTATCAAGTTATTTGGGTTTCAACCTGAGGTATTTGGTAGGGGATATTTTGAATTTTTGTAGACATAAAAAATTCTAAAATATCAAAAGAAGTCTCACAATCATTTTTGTGTAACAATTTGCTTTCTTGTGTCTTAACATCAGAAGTTTTAGTAAAAGGTTCCTTACCTTTAATGGACACTTCTTGATTATTAGAAAGTCTTGAATTATTTTGACTTCTAGTAAGTAAAACACGTGAAGTATCTTCAAGAGTAACCAATATTTCACCTCCTCTTTCTGAATCTAAATCATATTCAAATAAGTGTATTTTAGAGTCACCAGGTCTCTCAAAGCTCCTTTCTTCTTCAGTAATTTCCCTTAAGACATCTTGAGTAGTAGTCATTTGATTAAATCTAAGCATCCCAGGGCAAGAATTTCCATCATGATCAGTAGTCAAACGAAAAATACACATGTTATTTCTTCCAAGAGGAGCTTCAATAGCCAATCTTGGTTGTCTTGATGCAAGTGGTAATATGTTATCAGCATTTTCTTGTTGATTTCTCTTGCCAATATCTTGATATGGTTGTTGGAATGAAGTACTAGCCTTTGGTAATTATCTTTTAAGAGAAATCATATCATTGACTAATCTTTGAACTATAGGATCTATAGAGGGTGAAGGATTAACATTATGTACCTGAACTTCTTTCTTCCATTTTCTAGCCATAATAAGATCATCCTCTAACTCAACTATCAATGATTATGCATATGTTAAATTGATAATTATACTTCTTTTGAGATGAAAACTTATATTAGGAGGCCTAGAATTAATAAAAAAACATTTATGGTTCTTAGTAGTTGGTCTTTTATCAGTAGGAATCTTGTGCACAATTCTATTGAATTTGTCTATAAATTCCCTCATGGGTTCATGTATCTCCTTCTTGAGCTGAGTCAATTGAGCAAGAAGGGAATGTTCATCTTTTGCACTTTTGAACCTATTTTCAAACATAGTTTTTATATCATTCCAACTTGTGATTGAGGAATCAGCTAGATGATAAAACCATTGTGCTACAATATCAGTTAGAGTTTGCACAAAAAGCCTTATGGCTACATCTTGATGTTGCATGCCTAACACACCACATGTTATTGCAAAGGCACTCAGATGTTCCTCTGGTGATTGTCTTCCATCTCCATGAAATTTGGGTAAATTTTCCCTTGCATTTATAGGCAAAGGATTCAGATTGGACCCTAAATTTAGAGGTCCTATGGCTGCACCCCAAGGTTGGGCCATTAGAAGAAAACTTATGACATAAAGAAAGATAGTACCAAAAATAGTTAAGGCTTGACAGATAGAGGATGTAGAGAGTTTTGGAGGGCTAGGAGGTCTACTTCTAGCTTTTCTAACATGGGTGGAAATATAAGGAAAATTTAGGCTTTGCAATGTTTGAAAAGTAGAATCTTCAATTCCTTCTCTTCTCAAAGACCTTGTATAACTTCTAGAATTTAGATTATGATATAATAATTGTTAACTTTGATGTTGCTCTTAATATTTTTGCACTTCAGGGGGTTTAATTCCTTGCTATGTTTTCTACTTGTCTTCTTCTTTGCCTGAGTAACAACAATCTTATATTATTAACCAATTCTTCTTCTTTTTCTAATATTCTACTTGTCAATCTATAATCATCAATATTCTGATGAAAACGCCAAGCAAGAGTATTTAACTAGATAATTATATCTTAATGTTCATCTTGAAAACCAAGATTAGGTTGTAAAATAGGAATTATATTTTCATGAGGAAGCACCATTGTTGCCTCATATTAAGGTGACCAAATCAATTTCATTCCCCAGTGGAGTTGCCAAAAAACTACTGGCTAATAGATTTGTCCTTATATAAAGATATTTTATTTTAACTCCATACCCTTCTCTCAAGAACAGATAAGTTAAACAACAAATGGGTGAAATATCAAGATTAGTTCCCCTCTGAATTAAGGTACAACTCCCTTTAAAATTTTAAATGAATTTAAATATTCAAATACAATTTTTCTAAGAAAATGTTTAAAGGTAGACTAATATCCATACATCATTATGTTATGAATATGAGAGTTTATAACAGTGATAGGTAATAGAATACATAGATTCTTTTTTCAATAATGATTAAATAGATAAACATATATATGTTGAACTAGTTAATGATAAAACACACATAATAGATTGCCTAATGGAAAAATAATTACTACATGAAGGAAGATTTCACACAGAAAACCCACTTTCAAATACTCAAACTCATAGATCTAAGTACTCAGCAATTAATTCTCATTTTCATTCATAGATGAAAAATGTTTCAGAAAAACATCACATATATTTGTAAAAACAATGGTTCAATTATAAAAATTCCAACCCCTTCTCTTTTTCTATCTTTTTCTTATGTCCATGTCTTTTTACAACCAAAAATCTATATCGTTGCCTTAACTCATCCATCTTTTAAACTAAACCAGATTTAAAGTAACTCTGACCCATATGGGATTTAGTTTTTACAAATTCAATAAAGATCAAGTTTTGAATAGAAAAGTAACTAAATAACTAAATAAAAGAGACTATGTAAGTAAAATCATTGTTGAAGTGACAGACTAGGATCTCCAGATTTGTTGTGTTCAATGGGGTAGACACATTGAGATTTTCATTCCTAAGATGTTGTAATGAACTCCTAAATTTTAAAAATATTGGGAATGCGAACATGTTTTATCCTTGATTTCTAGATGTTTTCTTCCCTTCAATTTTTTCCCATATTTTATGTGTGCTCCAAGAGTGTGTCGATACAGTGATAAAGAAGTGACTCTACCTTTGAAATATGAGAGAAGTTTTCAGTTGATAAGCTGTCACTTTCTTTAATGAAGTTAATATTTTCCCTAAAGGACTGAATCATAGCATTGATGTCATTCTCTAGTTTTCCATCATCTTTTATGTAATTTATATCAATGCTCTATAGATCATGCTGTAATGACTGAATGAATTTAGTTATTTCTTTGATCATTTTTGTGATTTCCAATCATCCTTGTCTAGATATTAAATTTATCCATTCAACATTTTTCTTACTTGCATATAATATATCTTCATCTAGACCTGTTAAGTTCTTTTTTGACAAATTTTTTTTTATCCCATATTTTTACACTTTGTCAATCTGATTCATCATGCTCATCCATTTTCCTTCCTCTTTTATCTACAAAGTGTTCTGAGTCTTCAAATCTTCAACAGTGATTGTGGTCAGATCATATACATTCTTCAATTTATGAATTATATTTTATACCTTTAAAGATGATAACATCTAACCAACTATCAAATACTCTGGTAATAATTTTGCCTCTATGTATCTAATTCAGCATCCTTTGATTGATAGGAGATTTTGGATAAAAAAATGGGCATTTGGGAAATTGGTTGTGGATATGGACTATGAATGCGTCAATATACTCTGCCATTGACTGCACAATTTTTTAAACTCTCTTTTATCCTTTTCATCCTTCCAAGTTCTGCTAACTATCCTTTTAGTAGATGCTTCTAGATGATGCACATCAGTGGCACGTGATGCAGTCCCAAGGTCTACCTTTTCAACTATAAAATCTTGAACTATATGATCTTGAATCTTTTTATTGGTTCTTAGCCAGGCTATCTCTACATTCTAGTTCCCTGTGTTTGGGTCAACATATACCATGGATGTCATTTTTAACTTTTTGGATTTATCAGCTTTCCCTAAACACTTGCTCACCATATCTTCTAAGGGTAAAGAAAATGGAACTACTTTCCTTTTATGACTGATTGAACTTTCTAGCCATTTAGATGTAGAAGTTGAGGCTTATTTATCAGGATTCAGTTGATCAGAAGGTATAGTTGAAACAATCATCAATTCAATAAAATCATAAGGAATCACTATATGTTGATCTATACTAACCTCTTCCACCATTATTGAATCAGATTATTTATCACCTTTGACTTCTCTTGAATCCTCTTTAGAATTCAAATCCATAATCACTTTTTCAAAAATTTGATTCTTCTTCTTGCTTTGAGTCCTTGACCTAGTGGCATAAGGAGGCAGTGTAGTTACAAGGGCCTTCTCAAATTCTTTGATGATAAGGTCCCTTCTAGTTTTTGACTTGGAAGTACTTGCATCATAGATATCAATAGGCTGGTTAGATGAGCTTATTGGGAATGGAGATTCAATTATTATTGTATATTATTGGGAGACTATGTTTTGAGCTCCTCCCAATTTTTGCTCTATCAAATTTTTTTTAGTTCTTCTTGTCATTGGAAGGGTCTTGACCTCAATTCTATCTTCTTCAATTTTCTCCTAGTCAATTTATAGAATAGGTGATTGTTTTATTTTCTCAAATTGTGGATTAATCACCTATTCATCATTGTTAACAATTCAAGAAATGCCCATGCTTAATTTAAGGGTAATTATCTGCCCGAGGGAAAACTTAGACCATTGTCTCTTTCTAACTTCAAATTCATCTGAACAATCCTCCCAATAATCCTCTAATTAAGGAATATGTGAAAATCATGTTCCAAGATCTAAGTTATCTTTAGCAAAACCTTTGCTGTCAAATTGTGGTTTAGCTGTGAATTATTGAAAATTGAATTTCTTAACATCAGATGTTGTTTTTCATAAATAACGTCCAATTTCAATAGGAAAAGATATTCTATATTTATTCTTCATTGGGAATTTTTCATCTACATGTGATAATTGCCTGCAAACTTCTATAAGCACAAATTGATCAAAAACATACCTAGGTAACCTCAAAGGTTCACCATCAAAACCCCCAACTCTAATATATGTGAACCTAGAAAATTAAATGAAGAAACTACCATAAATATTAATTAACTACATAGCTTCATCAAACAACCTCTTATTAATGGTATTTGACAATTCAAAAGTCATTTTCCCAATAAAAACATCATTAACCCTCCTGTAATCCTCATAGCAGTTATACATTTGTAACTGTGAGTAATAATCATAAATTTTACTATCTTTAGCTAAGGGTGCATGAAGTAACCCTACCCATTGTCTTGTAGAAGCTAGGCAATAGAGGAGGTATGAAGACATAGAAAATTCTCTATTTCCCAAACAATTACTTAAACCTTGATGCAAACATTCAGCTACAATTTCCACCTAATCTAAATATTATTCTCCTTGGAGGATCACCTGTATAAAGAAGTACATCTAGTCTTCCCAATAATATGCATGAACATTGGCTTTCATTCTGTGTAGTAATACCATGATATCTTGTACTTATAGAATCATATGATTTCTTGTTAATGGCCCAGGCAATTTTGAACCTCCTTTTTGAAATTTCAAGAGCCAATTGCTAACAATCATGCTCTTGTAAATTTTTTCTTTATTGAAAAGTAACCATAAGAAGAAGTAATACTAAGGTCAGATTATGGTTCCTTGGGAGGGATTCTCATCACAGACATTAGGGTTTATCTGTTGATATGTAGTAGAACATTACCATATGTAGTCCTAATGCACCTATTTTGAGGTTCATATCTATTTATGCATTCAAGGACTAATTCAAGGCATTATATAGACATGGGAAAGACTGCAGCTTCAACTAGGCCACTTTATACTATTTTCTACATCATAGGATTTATCATAGGATTTATAGCCCTTTCTTGAAAATCTTCCAAATCATATTGGACTAGAGAGGTGTCCCCAAATTTAGGCAAAGAACATATGAGACTAGGGCCATGCTCGTAATCAAGACAAGCAGATTTCATGGCTATAGGTTAGAGAATATAATGAAAAGAGAAAGTTTTGAATTTATAAATAATGTTGCAAACTCAAAAGGATCCTTCTTTCCAACTAAGTAAAGGAACCAACTTACATTAAGAGTGAAACTCACCTTAAATTTATCTAAAATCACTACAAATTCAATCAATTAAATATCTTATACCACCTGTGTTATTTTCCTTTGTATTGCCCAGTATGCTTGTTTGTTGAATTTGAATTGTTTTCTCTCGATGCAGATATTAACCAAATCAAATGATTAAATTAGGACAATATGTGCTAACACATTCTTGATAAGACATGCACTCTAACATATGCATTAAAGGCAAGTGTATTTTATGCATGATTTTAATGAGTAATGATTATCTGTAACCTCATGAAAATTTAAAATTTTTCACTTTATAGTGAGTTTTGGATATATTTTCCTCTAAATCTCTTGCTAATTTTAACATATAAAAATCCTCAGGGGAAGATAAGAGTATAGCCATTAAACCATTAAACTTTTGAAAGTATGATTCAACTTCAGGATTCAATGATATGAAATGAACCACACAGACCGACCAATAGTCACATGATCTTTCCATAAACGTTAGACTTTGAACTTAGAACCGTTAAACTCTTCAAACTTTAAGACATTGAATCATTAAACTTTTGAACTCTGAAAAAGGGTTCAAGTTCAACCATAAGGTTCAAAGACATAATTGAAATATAAAGGATCGATGCATTTTGAGAAACATTGAACCATTGAACTTTGCTATGTAGGTTTAAGCGATAGGGTCAAGCGATAGGTTCAAGTGGTAGGTTCAAGCAGTTTATTAATTTAGACAAGGGAATTGAGTGAACATGACTCTTTACAAAACATCAAGTATTGAATTCTTGAACTGTTAAAATTTTAAACTGTTGAACTTTTGAATTTTGAAAAAGGGTTCAAGTTTAACTGAAAGGTTCAAAGTCATAATTAAAATACACAAAGGGACAAATAGTTCACTTTTGATAAATATTGAACCATTGAACTCATTAAACTTGTTGAACTCTAAGAAAGGTTCAAGTTCAAAGGTTCAATTCTTTTAGAAATTTCACACATAGGAAATGATAGGTGGGTGAACTTATTTTATGGAAAAATTCATGAAAAAAAGATTAAAGGCAACTCAAAAACTAACATTGGCTCTGATTGGGGACTATATTTTATGGAAAAAAGTAGAGAACTCAAAAACTCTAGTTTCACAGACCATGAAAATAGAAATGGAAGAAAAGGAGAAAGACAAACCAAAAATGGGAAAGGAAAACACAAAATGAAACAAAAAAGGAAAAGGTTATGTACAAAATAGGGGATACCTATTTCACAATTGGTACAACTTTAGATCCTATCCATTATAGGATAGGGGTAAAATAGCTCCATCTAGATATTCCAATTTAAAAGAATTAGGACAAAGTACCTGATGAATTTTGAAAGGTCCTTTCCAAAGTGAATCAAATTTACCATGTGCTCCTTTAGGTTCTCTCCTTCTATCCCATAATAATACTTTATCTCCTTCCATGAATTTTCTAAGTCTAGTTTTTTGATCAAAAATATTTTTAACTCTAGCTTGATGAGCAATAATACAATCAACTGGTTCATTCCTCTCTTCTTCAATCTTAGTTAAATACATAACTCTTTTTTTTAAAGAGTCTTAAAAGTACTGATATTTAATAACATTTTATAATCTAGCTGAAAATAATTCCAGAGGTAATGATAGATGTGCTCTTATTCCATAAACTAGCTCAAATGGTGCCATTCCTGCTCTTTTTGGGGTTACTCTATCAGCCCAAAGTGCTTCGTATAATCTCTTATGCCAATCTCTGGGGTTATCACTCACCAATTTCTTCATGATGGCTATCAAATTTTTATTACTGGACTCTGCTTGTTCATTTCCTTGAGGTTAATAATCTAATGAATGAGAAAGAGAAATACTATGTTCATAGCAAAATGAATTAAGCTCCATTGAAGAAAAATTGGTAGTGTTATCTACCACAACCTTATAAGGAACACCAAAATATACCAGTATATTTTCTTTGAGAAAATCACATACCACTTCTGAAGTAGTTCTCTTCACAAGGATCACTTCAACCCATTTCATAAAATAATTAGTTGGTGTGAGAATCTATGTATGACCAGCACTCAAAGGAGGTGAAAGAGGACCAATGAAGTCTAATCCCCACTGTTTGAAAGGTTATTCAATAATGACAGGTCTCATAGGTAATGTTGCAAGTTGTGGTCTTCTTGAGAATAATTTACTTTTTTCACAGTTAGCTACCCATTTATATGCATCTTTGAACATACCTAACCAATAATAAAAAAATTCTAAGGATTTTGAAAGATGTGATCAATGAAGAGAAATGTCCACCATAGGCTTCATTATGAAAAAATTTCAATAGTTTGCATTATTGTTCTTTATCTACACATCTCAGAAAGGTTCCATCTAATCCCTTTTTATATAAGACATCACCCCATATCACATATTTTTTTAATTTTAACTTCAAATTCCTTTTCTCCTTTTGGGATAAATGATTGGGATAGTCTCCATAAGTAAGATAGTGTGCCACGTTTAGGAACCAGGGATCTTGTAAGCTCACTAATAGGATAGTAGGTAGTTCTTCTTCTTCTTCTTTACTTCTGGATATCAATTTTCACAAACCTTGACCTCTAACTAATTTGGTTGGCTTAATCTCCAAATTGCATTCTTAAATTTTAGCAATCCATGTTGCTTTATTATTCATCCCAACCTCTTGCTGAGTCAGAATGCTTTTCACAGCCAAACTAGGAACAAATACAACTAAATGAGAATGAAGTATATAACATCTGAATTGTTTAACAACCTTTACTACAACAAAATCTTGTTTCTCAGCCAAAGAATATTTAATTTCATGTTTCTTGGGAGGAACACTCATAAAGGATATTGCGGCTTCTACATTTATTTCATTTGTTTGTAAAAAGATACCAAACATGGTATGTTTCGAAGCATAGTAGTAAATAACAAAATCTTTTGGAAATTAGGATTTTCCAAAGTAGGTGTTTATGCAATTGCTTCCTTAATATCTTCAAATGTTTTTTTAGAAACTTAATTCCATTTGAATGTTTGTTTTTTGATCATCATTCCTAAAATATGTTTCATAATTTCAACAAAATCAAGAATGAACCTTCTGATAAAATTAATCTGACGAAAGAAAGACTTAACTCCAGTTCTATTAGAAGGAAGACTTAACTGTTGTATTACTTTAACTCTTTCTGGGTCAATTTTGATTCAATGTTGAAAGGGATTTTAGGTTAGGAAAAGGGGTATTGAAAGTGTTAAATGACTGGAGGAGTATACAAGAGAGAAGAACAAGATTAGAGGAATACTTTTTAGGAGATAAGTGTGTACATAACAAGTGGTAAAAGAGTTAACAATCCTACAAAACACCAATTCTTTGCCCACCCATTTCCCAGTGCACCACTTAGGGCATAAATTCAAAGAGATTGAGACTCAATGGGATATTGAAAAATAAAGAGAATAATTAATTTATAAAAGTTTGAAGATATTATGTGCATAAAAGTAGCACCATGTTGTTTGAGTATCAAATTATGGCTCTAGTGTTTGAGAGTCATTTTCTCCTATGTTCTAGGTCTTAACCATACCTTAAGCCTTATGTTTTTATCCCTATTTTACAAATTTTCATCCAATGAAAAAGGTCTTACATTCAAATAAAAGTTACTTATAGATAAATATCCTCTCAAGACATTTTAAATATATTAATTACTAATTTATCACATAATTACATAACATCAATCAGTAGTACAACTTAATACTATTAGAGCCCCATTGGGTTAACCTGAATTGGGTTTTTTTTTTTAATTTATTAATCTAAACCAACTTAATATCGACTAAGGTTAAGATATTTCATCTTTATCTAAATGCATCTATAATTAACACATGGTTTTGATTCATTTAGTTAATGATCAAATTAACAACATCAAACAATATTATATAACCAATCCATCACAAATTATATATCTAATGTATATTATCTCAGCCAACTACTAAAATTTTACATACTAAATTATACAATAAGAGATCTAACTATTAAGTATTAAAATGTAAGCATAGTACAACAATAAGGATTTTTTACATCTGAGTGTGAATATAAATCTATACATTATTCCATAGAATAAACAAGTATCCACAAACTCACTAATATACAAAATGTAGTCATGAGTAAAAATATCTATCAGTGGACTACTAGAGGAGAGAGAGAGAATAATCAAAGTGATTTTACACACTAACCATGGACCATAAATCCCTTACACAATTACCTAAATAGATACTGGCCCTCCCTTTAATGATGAATAGATGATAATGGTGTAGGTATTGAGAAGTCAACTAGAACCTGTGTGTTGCAAGATAACCATCACATGCAACATATCATAAAGAATTCTATTCTAACATGATATCAAGCATACATGCATGCAAATCAAATAGGTGAAATGATAACATTTAACTATAAATATTACTTTGGCCAAATTTTTCATATGTTTTAAAGATCACATAAATCAATCATATTCACACACACACACACTCAATTGGATTTCATTTATTCTTTATATTAATAACTCTAAGTAAATGCATGAAATAATTCTCACATAATTATTTTCTTAGTGTCATTAATACCATAATTCATTAATTAAATCATATACAAGATTCCATGATTTCCCATATATATTTCTACATTAATATCACAATATTCAAATCAAAGGAAACATACATGAATTAATCACATGCTTTTAAAATAACAACTTAAATAACCACTATTATTTTATCCTAAGTTCCAACACAACCCAATATTCATTTTAGATAAGGAAATATTACTAGTAATATAATTACCAAACAATATTTAAGATAGCTAAGTATTTACTAATTCATGTAAAAATAACCTTTTATAGGTATTATAATGAAAGTAAACATAATATGTTATTTCAAATTGAATTCTAAGTTATTAAACAAGTACCATTATCACAATATTAATTTGTTCTGAACATCAACTATCTACTTTACAATTAATTAAGACTAGTTTAAACACATTATAAATCAATAAAATCCATCATAGTTTTTATATAAATGCATTTTTTCACTATATAAAAACATCTATGTTCATACTAGATTATTTGCATATACCAATATGATTTGTATGTTCACTTACACACACACACACACACACACACACACACACACACACACACACACACACACACACACACACACACACACACACACACACACACACACACAATTTGAGATTAATCTTTACCCTAAGCTTCCAACATAAGAAAACATTAAATAAATATAAAACCAAAAACCTAATTCACATTTACACCACATAATATTGAACTCCCCAATAAAAATGAATTAAGACATAAAACACTAAAATTGAAAAATTTGTTGTGTACCATATGGTACATCAAAATCATGAAAACTATTCAACATTGCATTATTTTTACCCTTGTGTCCTACTAATTTATTTCAATCATAACCAAATAAAATGCAAGAAGATGTTGAATTCAATTCTACAACATGATTTGAACTCCCATGTTTAAACCTTTATGTTAACCTACATAACCTAAATATTAATCAATTCATTTAAAAATATCAAGACCTAGTCATTTTCCATACAACTATCACAAATAGCTAAACAACTCACAATCATTTTCCTTCTAATATTATACATAGGTTATGGTAATTATTTCACATACATATCCATTTTATATTAGGATAATCCCAACTATAACTTATGTCTTCGTCTATATACTACTATATATATGTTCAAATCTGAATTGGAAAACCTATTGGTGTTTTTATATGCTATTTGGATAAGTTGTATAATGTTGTTAATCATATAATCAACATAACCATATAAAAAATACAAAATAACAACTCAATTATATACCCTAATGATAAATTAAAATACTCAATTATTTTTCATATCATCGAACACAACCATATACCCTTTAACTAACACATATGTGTTTATATATCTAACACAGTGATTTACCCATACACTAACTCGACCATTTAAATAATAACTAAACACATAGTCAATATAACTAAAAAAACACAAAACATTTTTTTTATTTCCATTACCCTAATGAACCAGGTAACTAAAATAATTCCCAACCATTTTAACAATTTAAATAACACACAACTATTTGGTAATTATAACAACACATATCCATTTATAATTAAAATAACACAACCATTTCATTATATAGACAAAGTAAGAAACACATTCATGCAATTCCAACATCCTTAAAGACTCATTTTAATTCCATTTAACCTAATCACCCATGTTCATGTTATACTTATGTCGAATCAGTGATTTGATTCTATGGGGAGATTTCTCCTCCCAAAGGGTCAAATTCTTGATTCTCATCATGGTATATACAATCTAAATTGAACTGTATTAAAAACCATTCAATCATTTTACAATAAATATTATAACATCAACATAATTATTTAGGGTAAAACACAATAACAAACTATACCTATTTGAATGCCTCTACAAAATATTTTCTTCCTTGCCTAAGCCAAACATTTCTTTCTTTCTCTTCTATTTCCTCCTATCAATCATGTATTTTTTGTTTTTTAAAATACCTTCATATTTTATCATTTTCACAACCATATACATCCACCTAAAACCCCTAATTTCATGGTGAACCCTTCTCCATCAATAAATCCCAAGAATGACTTGCCATAAACACCAAAATTTCTTGACATGACCAAAAACTCTCAGTTCAACCCCAAAACCCAACACAATCATCAAGATATATCCACTAGACTCATAGTGAAATCTTACTTCCTTATACTTCACATAACTCAACCAAACAAACACAATGATAGCTCACCCAAACTAGGGTTGAGAAAACAAATGTCAAAAGACATAATTATTATTTTAATAATTCAAATGCATATAACAGTAGTAACATTAAACAATATAAAGTTCATGTCTAATTTTAATTATTTTCTGGGTACTAAAAACCATGTCAAAATAAACACCACAATAGTCACATTCACCTATCAACTAAATTTAACTAATGTTTATAATATCAACATGTTTAATAAATATAAACGAAAATCTATTTCCATGTTATTTATAATCTTTTTCGATGTTTTTTTAATGTTGATTTCTTACAGGTACATGCCAATAAGGAGTTATGAAATCAATAATTCACAATTAAAATCATCTAAAAAGACATTTATAACTATAATATTCTACAATTATATCAAACATCACAACAACAACAACAACAATAATAATAATAATAATAATAATAATAATAATAATAATAATAATAATAATAATAATAATAATAATAATAATAACCACATTAACATCTAATCATGGATCAAAACCAATCAACATTATAAAGCACAAAATAACCAAATGCAATTGAGATTAGAGTAAAAATATAACCATTCAATCATAACAAAATTCATTTAAATATACTACATGGTGTGTGTAGGGTTACTTGTTGAATCTCTTCACCCCTAACATAATCATCTGTTGCACCCTCCTTGATGATACTCTCCCTCCATATCTCTCTGGAGAGTGGACTATCTCCTGCATCCTACTAAAAAAATGTAAATGGTAGTTACCTCATAATAATAATAATAATATACAATGAAATATTGTTAAAGGATAATTATATTAAATAATCATGATCAATATACATATGAAACTCATATACAGCTAACCAATAAGCAATGAGTCACACAATAATCATTATATGTCTATCCATACATCAACATAAAAGAAAATAGTTTGATACAATAGTAAATTAACCATCATTAACCCCATTAATATTTTTTTAATGAGAAAATCAAGTTGAGTGAGGAAATCAAGATATAACATCCTCCCCCCCAAAAAAAATTGGTCATCATCCCAATGACGCTTATTTCAAACCATAGTCATGAAATTAAACAACACATAGTAGAAAATCAAGTAACATTAGTAAATTATTTAAAAAAACAAATGTGTAAATAACCTATAGAACTCATCATAGGCCTCCTAAGTGGTACTATCCTCAAAATATTAGTCCCACTAGACCTTTCACTGTAACACTTTCTTGTTACATAAACTAAGTTTACGGGTGTCTATTATTATAACTAGTTCTACTATGACCACCCTGGGATATAGAACATGTAATGCATTCCAATCCAATACATGAGAAGGATCAAATACATAGTTTTTAAGATATGACACATGAAAAACATACTGCAAGAGATCTAGAGTTAGTGGAAATGCAAGCCTATACACTACAAGATTGATCACTTTCAAGACCTCAAAGGGGTCCACATATCTTGGTGAAAGATTTGCTGATTTTCCAAACTTAAACGATATTTTTTGAGGCTTAACCCATGGAAATACTTTATTTCCAGCATAAACTATCTTTTTGTCCTTTTCAAATTATCATAATATTTTTATCTATCATTGGCCTCAACCAACATTTTCCAGATTGATTTGACTTACTCTTCCATCTCCACAAGCATTTTAGGACCAAAGACTACCCTGTCTTCAAGCTTGTCCCAATTGATTGGTGTTCAACACCTCCTTCCATACAAATCTTCAAATGGAGCCATCTTTAAATCTGATTGGTAAGATTTATTATAATCAAACTCTACCCATGGAAGATACTCAGCCCACTTGTATTTTTGATTCAGGTAATGTATTTGAAGAATATCTTATAAAACTTGGTTTACCCTCTCTATTTGTCTATATGTTTCAAGATTATATAGTAATAAAATTCAACTGAGTGCCCAAAGATGAATTTAGAGTCAACCAATAATTATATGTCATTATTGAATCTTGATCATAAATTATCTTCTCCATAAACCCATGTAACTAGTACACATCTTTCACAAATATTTTCATAAGCATGGCTGCATCATCCATCAAATTACTTGGTATGAAGTGAGATACCTTGGTTATTTTCTAAATTATAACCAAAATCATGTCATGTCAATTCCATGATAATGGAAAACCTTGGACAAGGTCCATACTAATTAACTACCACTTCCATTCTAGTATATCATGAAGATATAATAATCCTAATAGATGCACATGTTTAGCCTTTACCCATTAACACTCTAAATAATGAGACACAAAATATATTGCATCCTTTTTAATTCTATTTTAAAAATAGATAGGTCTTAGCTAAGCCATGAGCTTAGTCACTCTAGGATGACTTGAATAAGGGACATCGTGAAATTCTTTTAGCACTATACTCCTCAAATTCTCTCTATCAAGTACATACATTCTATCATTATATCTCAGAATACCATCATTATCTAACTTGAATCCTTTAAACTTAGGGTTTTAAGCATTCTCTAATAAAGCTTTCTCAATATTCTTATAAAAATTCATCTCTAAGAGAGAATTTAATAAATTGATCATGGAAAGTACTCCTGATAGTATCAAAAGTTACTATGTACCTTCTATGACTTAGGGCATCTAAAAATCTATTATTTTTACTCATGATGTAGCTAATATAAAAATCATAGTTGGATAGGAAATCTAACCATCACCTTGGATGAGCATTTAGATTTAGTTGGGTAAAAATATATTTGAGCCCCAAGTTGTCAGTCTTGAGTTCAAATGGATTTCCCAATAGATAATGCCTCCAAACTTATAAGGCATGCACTATTGCATCAAGATCAATATCATGTGGGGAATAATTTACCTCAAATATCTTAAGCTTCTTGGATTCATATGATATAACTGAATCATCTTTCATATGAACTCCTCTAAGACTATCCCTAGATGTATTTGTAATTATTTAAAACTAAACATTAGGATCAGGAACTCTTAGCACAAGTACCAAAGTAAGAATCCTTTCTAGCTCTTGAAAGGATTTTTTTTCCCTTGTCCATCTAGATAAAACTCTAATTTTTCTACTAAAGAGAGTTAATTTAGTTAGCTATTTTTTTATAAATTTGGAACAAATTTCCTATAATATCCTACTAATCTCATAAAAATTCTCACTTCATGCACATTTTTCAGTGTTAGCCACTCCATTATGGATTTTATATTCACTAAATCAAAAAAATTCCACATGTGGAGATAATTTTCCATAAATATTGTACTTTCCTATAGAAATATACACACTTAGACAACTTACCATATAATTTATGCTTTCACAAATGCTGCAAAACCAACTTCAGATGTTATAGATGTTATTCCTCATTTTTAGAATAAATGAGGATATCATCTTTAAAAACTAACATAAAATGGTCTAGATAATCCTTAAACACACTATTCATGAGATTCATAAATGTTTTTAGAGCATTTGTTAACCTAAAAGGAAACACTATAAATTCATATTATCCATACCGAGTTTTGAACATTATTTTGGGAATATCTTCTTCTCAGATTCTTAGCTGATGATACCCCACTTAGAGATCTATCTTAGAGAAAAATATTTCCCCATGCATTTTATTGAAGAGATCATCAATGTGAGTAAATGGATACCTATTCTTGACTTTCACCTTATTCAACATCCTGTAATCAATATGTAAGTGAAGATTATCATCTTTCTTCTTAAGAAATACCACTATTGCACCCCATGGTGATACACTTGGTCAAATCAACCCCTTAGATAACAACTCATGTAGTTGAGCTTTTAACTCAACCAATTTTTTAGTCATCATCCTATAAGGTGCCTCAAACTATGGTTCTAAACTAGGTATTATGCCTATCAGGAAATAAAACTCTCACTTGGGTGGTAAACCTAGTAATTCCTCTAGAAACACATCTTATAGGTTACTAAGAAAATAATAATCCTCAATGGATGATTTTCTCTTATGTTGAGTGAATATTTTGTTACTGATAGAAAGGTATCAAAATGGTTATTTTAGACACAGTGTGATGAGATAGAATCTCTCCTCAAGTAAGGGGAGGCTCCCTTCTTATTTATAAATAACACAACAAGTAACTATTTAAACTTATTTACACTATTATTATCAAAGTGGGTGTTACCATATCATCTAATTATCTTTTTTCAAAATTGATGTACACTTGCAATCTAATACTTATGAAGACTTTTGTTTCTTACAATGTAGTATGTAAATATGGAATTACTTGTTGGAGTAATAATAACCAATATTAAAATTAGTTAGCCAAAAGAATAACTAGAAAAATAATAATGAATGTATCATAAAACAATGGAAAAAAGTGTAGCCCAAAGTCTCCACCTTATTTACCAATTATGAACATCAACCCATTAACGATATTGTAACTCAAAGACTTCAAAATTAGCTTCCTGACACCTTTTGATTTATAACAATTCACACCATAATTCAATAAATTACAAAATAAAATGTAGTGTAAAAGACATAAGAACATCTTCAATACACCACAAATTTATTTCAACTCAAAGATTAACAGGTTACTTGCTTACTTATTTATTGATTGATAAAAGATTTACAATTTGAATTCAAAGTTTCAATATTACTTCTCAATTTTGGTAGCACTTTGCTTATATAGCAATTGGTGATCCTTTTTATGAAGAACATACTCCTATTTATAGAGAGGAGTTATGAACAAAAATAGGAAATACATAACTACATTGAATTAGTCATTGACAGAGTCCTATTTGACTCAGAACTATGCACTTTTCCTATGTACAAAATGCACCAAACAAAATTACATAAGAAAAGTCACAAAAATAGACTAAGTGTCCTTAGACACAAGAATTTCTTCCTTTTTATTGTTTTCTAAAAATTACTCATATCTCTTCAATGTATCTTGGACCTCACTATCATTATGACCTGATGTACTCCTAAAGATGGCAAGAACCCTTGAAATGGAACTTCTAGATTAACTGGCAAGTCTTTGCTTTTGTCCAAGATTATTTGAAACTTATTCATCATGACTTGAAATTCAACTAGTTTTTCAATGGATTCAAGTGTGAACAATTTTGTCTCAATATCTATCTAAATCAAAGATGAGAACTCCTAAATTACTATCTCCATAGAAATAATTTCTTAGGAATCATTTCTTACCTGACAAAGAAGTTATCCAATTTTATCTATAAAATTTAACATCTTATCATTGCACATATCCTTAGCATCTTCAAGATATTTAATTAGGTTCTTGAGAACTTCTTTTTGTTCTTCATTGCTTCCCTGTACTCAATGAATATTTTCCTATTCAGAATGACCTTTTTCTCAGCTAAAATTTCTAGCTTGAATTTACGTATTTGAGTCCATGTATCAATATCCTTCTCAATCAATTCCAAATTTTGAGTGAGTGTCTTAATTATTTTCTAAATTTCCATTTTCACTTCTCTCAGGTTTTTCAAAAATTCAATGGTATAATGCAACCATTGAGTACCTTATGTTGTCAATCTCTCAATCTAGGCATTGATCACTTAACCTTGAGATCTAATTTTCTCACCCTATTAAATTGCCTTTTTAATGTTTTCATGCTGAATAGGTGTAATAGACTTAGAAGATTGTGTGATATTCAGTAAAACTTAGGTTAGTTGTTCTAATTGTATCTTGAGTTGATCCTTAATTTTCTTATCCTTGTCATATCTCTTGATCAAGGATGCCATTGATGCTTGAAAATCTTCCTTTCAACTTTCATGGGTTTGCTTCCCAAGATCTATTCATCCTACTACATATTTAGACACATGAATATATTCAATGTTTCTATCTTTGGAAGGCATTGCAACCTCAACACGTGTCTAAACTCAAAAATTACTCTTGACATAGTTTTAGCTTTCTTTATTGTTTTGGCTTTTATTAGCACAAGTTAACAAAAATCAAAGTCATTAGAATACACAACTTGATTCTTCCTTTTGGGGGTTTGGTACATGAGCCAAGGAGGAAGAGGAGATGAATCTTCAAGTTTAGAGGAAACCAAGGATTGTGATGTTTGAGGAGGAATAATGGTTTTTGAAGTAGGTGGGATGAAAATTAAAATGATGGAGGTATTTGGTAGTGGAGTTGCCACCAATGGGATAGTAGTTATAATTGGTGGAGTTTAGGTTGGGGTGAATGAAACTTTGGTCCTTTTTGACAAATTGGATATAGGACTAATAGGGATTTGGGTTGTTATTTTGGAGGAAGATATGGACATAAATTTATCCATATCTTATTGAGTGAAATATAGATTAGTTTGGGACCCCAACGACTTTGAAGGATTAGGTAAATTTCTAATGTATCAAAAACATGATCCAATGTGCCTTGTGATGGAACTTGAAAGTGTAGCACTAGGAGGAGATGGTAGAGATGAAAGAACAACTTGATAAGGAACATAATCAATTGGTTTAGTTGTATTTATAGGGGTAATTGTGGAAAATGTTACCTATGAAATTGTGGTTTTAGAAACCTCAACCAAAGGAACCTCTAATTATGTACTTTAATGAATCACTAGCTAAGACATTTGTGAAGTTATTGGTTGAGGTGGTGCCTTACTTGAAACTATGTTTTACTCCTCTATTTGATCACTTTCCTTGGCAATAGCTTCTTTGTCTTTCCTCGTACCTTTACTCATAAATACAAACTTTGGTTTCTAAGTGGATGTAGAGGCCTCTTATTTATTTTTCATCCTCAATTCCTTTCATTCCCTTATAGTATCTTCATCATATTCTTCTTTTGACCCTGTCTTTAAATGTTTTAGTTTGATACCTTTGGATTCCAACCAAGAATTAATTTTTACAATAATGGGTTAGAATCTCTCTCTAATAGATGTGCATTCCATTATAGACCATTGGATTGGAGGGATAAGAGTAGAAGCAACTTGATTACCTTCATATGAAGGATCTAATATATTTTCATCATCAACGAGATCAGTCAAAATGTTAGCCAATTTCAAATATTCAATCTAATTGGTAGTGAGATTGATGTCATCAAGTCTCCTTATATCTTTTTTAGTCATGCATTTAGCCAAGATATCCTCAACCTTGTGCTCATGGGCATAATTGAATTTCAAGTTTTCCTTCATCATTTTTTAATAATTTTTTTTCCTACCCTTATACTTTTTAAGGGTGATCCATTGCATTTCAGTTTCCATTGTCTGGGCTTTGGGAGTAGTTGACAAGATGTATCAACCAATGCTTATAAAAAATTTGATTCCTATTTTATGTGCATATTATTGTTTCTTGTACATGTTCATCATTTGTCTACACATCTCCATAAAAACTAATTCATCACTTGGGCACTTTGGTAGCATGTATGGTTGTTTATCAAATCCTTCCACCCTAATGCAAGTAAAAGTTGGGAACTAAAGGAAGATGTAGCCAATCTTATTCATTGTTTCCCATGCTTGATTTGAAATTCTTTTCTTTTCTAGTTCCTATTCAAAAATACAAATGAACTTATAGAAGAAAGCATCATTAAATCTTCTAAAATGTTTGATGATTTCTTTAAGAGTCAGCTTTGGATAGTACTCATGAATAGGAACCTTCTTCTTTTTATCAACACTAGTCACTCTTGGAAAGGTACTCATATAGGATATATCATACACTAGGTAAGAAGTCATATAAAAGTTGGAGGCATATAGCATCACTGATTTGACTTTCCCATTAAATTATTTGTTTATCTTTCTTAATGATGAAGATATAATGATACATCCATTATTGAAAGATATTTGATGTGGGGAGACCTTTAACCCTACTTAGGAGAGTGATTAAATCTCTTATCTCCTCCATGAATTCACTTTGGTATAAATTTTTAGGCCATCTTGTAATTGAGTGCCTTGGTGTCTTCGTTCAATATGAATTGATATGCCTTTTGCATTTTTCAGAATTCCTATCATAATATTCTTGGGTCGAGCTCATGATAATATTAAAAAATTACTCAATGTCTGAGAGATGGATTTTTTTTTCAAATTACTTAGTGTCTAATCAAATTATCATCTTCTTGATATCATCCTTAACCGATCTAGCTTCTTTATTAAAGTGGGTAGCAACTGTTAAATTTTTTTATAGATCTTGTGCTAACACTAGAAATGTTCCTGCTAGGTGTATTTCACTATTTAGAATGGGCTACATATACAAAGCAATAGGATCCCTACCTAACCTTTGTAGGAACTCAACCATGTCAACATGATCGATCTCTATATCTCTATTTTGATCTACATTGGAGTCTATTGTAGATGCCAAAAACACACCCTAAAGCTTATACTTCACTATTATTTTCACTGGGGAGCCTTCTGGCATTAATTTAGTACCTAAAAAAGAGAGTTTTAATTCCCAAGATTTAGCATTTTTCATCATTTTTTGGAAAGGTCTAAGAGTGGAGAAAATATGTGCTTTTATATAAGATATAAAATGAATTTTAGTTTAGATAATTTTCTCTAAACTGTACATGTTTTGAGGCTTTGAGTGCAATTCAAAGAAAATTCTATGAATTACACTAAACTTTGATATATTTAGGTATAGATCATATAAAATTATCTAACCTACACCTTGCTTGGGTTTCATAATGTTGGTGTAGGTCAGAGAAAATTCTCTGACCTATACCTTAATAATTAGCATAAGTCTCGATGTAAGTTAGAGAAAATTCTTCAAACTGCACCTTGTATCTCATTGGTGTAGTTGGGAGAATTTTATTTGACTTGTACCAAAATTTTTGGGTTCATGGTTCACCTCAGAGAAAATTATCTGAAGTTCACTAAAGGATCAACTATGTGCACTTTGGAGAATTTTCTCTGAGGTTCATGAGGGGAAATGGGATAAAGGGGTCCACCTTGGAGAAAATACTATGAAGTGTACCTCTTGGTAGGAAAAGTGCACATCAAAGAATTTTCTCTGAGGTGCACCCTCAATTTTTTTTGTGAAAA
This sequence comes from Torreya grandis, assembly GCA_037957365.1. Lineage (NCBI taxonomy): Eukaryota > Viridiplantae > Streptophyta > Pinopsida > Cupressales > Taxaceae > Torreya > Torreya grandis. The sequence continues at coordinate 2,842,153 of JARHVA010000483.1, forward strand.
TTGAATGGATTCCACATGAAGTCTATGCCAAAAATTAGATATGCATATGGTCATGACAAAAATGAAAGAAAATGAGGTTTTTGGAAAAAATGATTACATAGGTAATGCATAAATAAAAAACCTAAGGTAAAGAAAAGAAAAAAAAGAAATATTAATAGGAAAAAGGTAACAATAACTCACCTAGAAGCTAGAAGAATATAAATTATGCATGATACGAAGGCAATCATGTGTGAAAATAGCGACTAAAAGAGTGCACACATGCTTGAAAATGGTGAGGAGAAGAGTGAAAATCAATGGTAAAAATAAAAATTATGACAAGGTAATATATATATATATATATATATATATATATATATATATATCAAGGTAATTAATACATATTAATTATCGTAGGAGTGGTGGGCCCACATGCAGGATCAGAGAAATTATCTAACCTTGCACATGCATTAGTAGAGAATTTATTTAATAGTACACATTAGGTGCAGTCCAAAGAAAATTCTATGGATTTCATGTGTAGTGGTGGAGAAATTCTTTGAATTTGTACATTGAGGTGTAGCCTAGAGAAAATTCTTTGGATTACACCAAATTAAATTATGGTGTAGTTCAAAAAAAATTCTTTAGACTGCACGAGTAGTTAAAAACTCCCTTAATAAGCTAAATTTTTAAGGAAAATAATGCAAGATAGTGATTGGCCTCATTTTATGTGCTTAGAGATCATGGGATATGAAATGGACAAGTTTCATAGGGGTTATCCCATGAATTAAGCCTACTAAATTCAAGGATAATAACTAGTTTTGACTGGGGAATTTCCTTCATGAATTCTTTGAAATGCTTGAAGGGAAGAGTATCCTATAACTCTAAGTACCTTTCTCCATTGGGCCATAGAGTCATGTGACTGACTAGACTAAAATAAAAACAAAGAATATACAGATATTTACAATATGTACAAACTTATCTGGAACCTCACTAAGTGAAAAGATTCAAATGTTTCCCACTATAGGGTAGGGGTTATGGTGTTCCATATAGATATGCCAAGAGGAAACTATGTTTTCCATTGAATTATTAGATGAGAAAAGGACCCCTCTACAAATAATCAAATTTACCATGCATTCCTTTTGGTTCTCTTCTCTTGTCCCATAAAAGAACTAGATCTCTAACTCAAAAATATTGTGACTTGGATTTTTTGTCAAAAAATTCCTTGACATGACTTTGATGCTCAAAAATGTGGTCCACTACCTTTGTGTGTCACTCCTATATCTCAGCAAGATAAATAATACACTTGTCTAGAGAGATTTCAAATGTTTCATCTTCAATTACCTTAGCCAATTTGAGAGTGAACAACTCTAATGTGATGGGTATTTCTAGATTCAATCCATAGAAAATTTAGAAAGGAGACAAACCAATTGCTCACTTAGGATTGATATGATCAATCCACAATGCATCATACAATGCCTTATGCCAAGTTCTCTGGTTGTCCTCTACCAACTTTTTAATGATAGTAACCAAATTCTTGTTACTCAACTCAGCCTGACCGTTTCCTTGAGGGAATTAGTCTGAGGTGTGACACATAATGATTATATATTCAAAGTAGAAATGAGTCATCTCTTGGTATTTAAAATGAGCAACATTATCGATTAAAATTTTGTCTAGCACACCAAATCTTATGATGATATTTTCTTTGATCAAGTTGCAAACAACCTATAAAGTGGCATGTTTGGTCAAAATTGCCTACAAGCAACCCACTTGATGAAGTAATCTCTAGCCATAATAACATAACTATGACCTGCACTTAATAATGGTTTCACCATGCCAATAAATTCAACACCCCATTCTTTAAAATATTCTTAAATGACCACTGGCTTGAGAGGTATGGCTGATAACTTGGGTTTCCCCACAAACTACTGACACTTCTCACATTTATGCACCTAAGCATATGCATCTTGAAAAAGTATTGGATAGTAATATTTGTCTCACAAAATCTTGTGAGCTATGATTAAGGATAAAAAGTGTCCTCCATAAGACAAATCATGAAATGATTCCAACAACTTGCCTTGTTTTGCTTTATCTACACATCGTAGAAAAATTCCATCAATGTTTTACTTATATAAACCATTGTCCCAAAGGATGAATTTTTAGCCTTGAGATTGATTTTAATCTTCTCTTTGTGAGACAAATTTCTAGACACTCTCCATATGTGAGGAAAAAATCAATGTCAGAATACCATTCATTCATTGTGCTCACAAGCAAGACTGTGGGAAGTTCTTTTGTATCTCCCTCATTATTGGGCATCTCCCATGGTTCGGTTTCTACCATGAGTTGACACAAACCTTTTACATGCACAAGTTTTTTAGGATTGATCTCCATATCATACTCTTGGATTTTGTCAATCCAATTTCCTCTTTTACCTCCAAATTCTTGTTGGGTCAAAATGGACTTAACTATAGAATTTGGTACTAGCATAATGGTGTGAGAGTTGAAGATGTAGTACTTGAAATTCTTAACTACATTCACCATAGCATAAGCATGTTTTTACATGGATAAATACTTAATCTCATGAGCCTTTAGAGGGTAACTCATGAAATCTATGGGGGATTCAATCCCCTTTTCATTTGACTGTACCAAGATTGTGGACAAGGTATGTTTTGAAGCATAACTATACATGATAAAATTCTTGGTATAATCAGGGAAAACTAAGATAGGAGCAAGTGTAATTACTTCCTTAATCTCATGGAAAATATCTCTTCCTTCCATGTTCCAATGGAATATTTATTTCCCTTTCATAATATCAATGATATGACATGTCTTTTCAGCAAAATTTAAAACAAATCTTTACAAGAAATTAACTTTCCCAAAGAAGGAATGGACTCCTTTCTTACTTGATGATAGCGTAAGATTCCAAATTGAATTAACCCATTTGAGATCAATCTTTATTCCTTCCTTAGACACAACATGTCTAAGTATCTTACCTTTAGTAACCCCAAAAATGGATTTCTTGGGGTTAAGAGATATCCCATGTTCATGACATCTTTCAATCACTTTATGCAAATGGTCACAATAATCTTGGCACTTTTTTGAGAAAATAGTTATATCATCTAGATATATTACAATAAATTTACCAATTATATATCAAAAATATAAATCCATAGCCCTCTGAAAGGTAACACTAACATTGATCAATCCAAAAGGTGTCTTGGGATAGACAAAAGTGCCCCATGGAGTCGTGAAAGTTATCTTGTGTTGATCTTCATCACAGACCTCCACTTGATTATATCATAAGAAGCCATCTAACATGGATGCCATTTTTGAACCTATTACCATTTGTAGTACTTGATCCATCACCAATAATGGGTAATTATCCTTAAGTGATAGTTATCTCAAATCATGAAAATTAATGCAGATGTAGATTTTTCCTTTCTTTTTCCTCATGGGAACAATATTAGCTATCCATGTGGAATGATGTATAGGAAAGATAATCCAAGAATTCAACATATTTTTGAATTTTAGAGAGGATATCACTTGAGATTTTGGGATTATACTATTATTGTTTCTGCTTATGAAGCTGAGACCCTAGCTTGAGAGGAATATCATGTTGTACTTCCTTAAGTCAAAAATATTTTAGATTAGCATATGAATATGCTAATACATCAATGTATTAGTGTAGGAGTCTCGCCAACTTCTCCCTTTCTTGTAACAAACAAAATTTCCCAATATTTATCATCTTGGGATGATCTTTTGTCCCTATATTGATTTGATCAATTTTTTTAGATGAATCTGATTTTGATTATTGACATTAAATTAATCGATCATACTTATCAAAAAGTCTCTCCAAAGATACCAACCCTTTGGGAATTCTATTCCCTTTTAGCTACAATATTTCTTCACCAATTTCCTCATTAACTTCAATAATTGATTCTTAAGGGGTAGAATCACTTCCTTAAAAATACAACTCACTAAAATTTTCCACCTTCTCCAAGAATGAGATAACTTGCTCATCATTATTGAAAACCTAAATGTCAGGAACACTAGGCTAAAAAACTAACTTAATGATATATTTGTTTCCTTAGAAATCTTTGTGAGGAATCAAGAGAGTGGATAAAATAACCAATGAATCAGCTCTATCATTATATTCTCTTGGAACTACCAATATATTGAACATATAAAAACTTTCCATGCAATCCCAAACTTGATTTTGGTAATGCCTTAGTCTTTCATTCTTTGTTTGATATAGATTCCTCAATTGATAAATGACTAGCTCAACATCACCTTGAACATGAAGGTTTATAAATTTTTTTTTTGGTGCAACCTCCATTGCTAATAATAAGGCTCCATATTCAATAGTATTGTTAGTGTTATCAAACTATGAGTTATCAAACTACAACTTGAAAAAGAAAGGGAAGATTTTTCCTTTCAGGGATATAAGAACTATCCCATATTGAGAACTAGTTGAAGAACAACTACCATTAGATTCTAAAGTCTAAACATCATTTGAAATTTCAACCTTGATAGTTTCAAAATCTAAAACTTCTTCATATGAAGTGGATGGTTCACCTATTTCTTATTAATTTTATGAAATATCATTTGAAGATATTGGATCTTCATCTATGGTAAAGAAATACATACCCATTCCAGAAGTTTCAAAAAGAATCTAGGATTTTAGATCCTTAGTCTTTGTCATAATATAATTTTCTTGTTTTTCTATATGAAGCTTCTGCATCACACCTTTTATGGGTATTCTTGCCTTGAACCAATCCATGTTAATTTCTCCACCAACATCTTTACAAAAATTGCATCCCAAAAAAACTCCACAAGACGCTGGCAGATCAGCCACTAAAACTATCATCTTGATCTTTTTCTCTAAAAAAGTAGCAAATGCAAATTATGCATCCTTTATTTTGCCTATAAAAGGTACTTATTTTCTATAAAAAATCAATGACCAAAAGTATTTTCCAAGGTCAATCTCAAGGTAGTAGCTACCTTCACTAACATCACATTGTCAGAGGCACTAGAATCAATGACATAATTATTTAGCTTGTAACCATTTACAAATAGGGAAATATAGAAAGGTTCTACTTTTCTAGATTTATTTTAGGAGTTACAACCAGGTTATTTTTCTTTGGTCTTGGTTTAGGGTCAATAGGTACACTTTTAGGTGGGGTTTGATCAAAATTGGTCCCTTTTCTTTTTACAAATTTTTCCAATCTTTCAAACTGGTTGGGATTAGATTATAGGTACTCCACCTTTGACATTTGGATTTTAATCTACTTAGCATGGTCTATGATATCAAAATATGGATATGGGGTAGTTAAGGAAGATAAGTTATTTTCATTTTCAAGTCATGGGTTTTGGGCACTTGGTCTAGACATAGAAGGAGAAGAAGTAGAATGAGGAGGATTACTTACTTATTTATCTATCCCTATGTCCTTTGGTTGAAAGTTAAAATGAATTCTTATTTTATAAATAGTAACCTCCTTGCATGGTTCATCCTTGGTTTTAGATTTATCAACCTTCTATTGTTGATTTGTTTGACTTTATGAATGGGTAAAGATGGCATAAGATTCACCTTGTATGTCTTCTTCTTATTCAGCTTCTTCTTCTTCTTCAAAGTTTAGAAACTTGGTATCTCTTGTGAAATTAGTTGCATCTTCTTTATAATATATTCCAATTTTGGAATATTAGTTTATGGTTCCAACTAATTGACTATTGCATTATCTAGAGGTGATTCCAATACAAGCCTTACTTATGGTAGAGGAAGCTTATTCTAATTTTAATTTCTTGTATCATTGTTGGAATAATTAGAAGCATTTAGGTATGTCCTTAGAGCATCCTTGTATGGAGAAAATGACATACCTTGATACATTTTCTTCTTGAGTGATAATAATTCATTTTCTAGATTTTGAACCATGGGATCCATGGTGCTAGTAGAAGGTGAAGTTGGAGATGGCTTCTCTCTAGGCTTGCTCAAATTATTTCTCACCTTCCCTGCTAGGATTAAATCATCTTCTACTTTGATGGCCAAAATTATAACAACATCAAGATTAGTTGGGGTTACTCTTCATAAAATAAAACTTCCTTCTGATAGTTTAGAATTGATGAAGAAACACTTGAAGTTCTCAGGTGTAGGTTGAGCAACTACTGAAATCCTATTCCTCAACTTGTTAAACTTTGGCATGAACTAATGCATGGGTTCATATGTTTTTTTCTTCATTTACATAAGTTGAGCCAAAAGGCATGAACATCTTCAGCAAGCTTGATCCTTGCCTCAAACTTAGCCTTAAGTGTTGCCCAACTGGTGATGGTTTCAATTTCAAGATGATAAAGCCAATCATGAACAACACCTTGGAGTGTTTATCTGAATAATATTATAGAACCATCATCATGCTCCACTCCAAGAACTTTGCATGCAATGTAGAATGCAACAATATGTTTATCTGGATGTTGTTTACCATTACCATAGAACTTTGAGAAAAAATTTCATGAACCATGAGGAAGTTCATGATATGGAGGATTTAAGTTCAATGGAAAAAAATAAGTCCCCCATAGACCTTGAGAAGCCATTCTTATGGATTAAAGGGAGGAATAACAAGCCTTTGCAAAGGTAAAATAGGCAAGACCCTATGTACATTGGAAGCTTCCCTAGGTATATGAGATCTTGTATTGGTAGGTGGAAAAATCTTTGTATGTTGAAGAGGTAACCTTTCATATGATTAAAAAAGATCAAAGTTATGCTCTTGTAACAACTCAAATTTATGATCAATATGTCCCGTTGTCCTTCTGCCACAAGTGTAGCTTTGTCCCACTAGATCATGAAAGTATCCAAAAAGAAAAGAAATTAACTATAGAAAAATAATAGTAAACAATAAGGTGATGGTCTATTTTAAATGAAAGAGTTTAGAGCTCAATTTATTATTTGTTCCCTAGTAGAGTCACCAAAAACTATTGGGTGAATATTTTGTTACTAATAAAAAGGTAACAAAATGGTTATTTCAGCCATAGTGTGATGAGATAGAATCTCTTCTAAAGTAAGGGGAGGCTCCCTTATTATTGCTAACTAACACAACAAGTAACTATTTACACTTATTTATACTATTATTATCAAATTGGGTGTTACCATATCATCTAATTCTCTTTTTTCAAAATTGATGTACACTTGCAATCTAATACTTACAAAGACTTTTGTTTCTTACAACGTGGTATGGAAATATGGTATTACTTATTGGAGAAATAATAACTGATATTCATATTAGTTAGATTAAATAATAACTATAAAAATACTAGTGAATGTATCATAAAAAAATGGAAAAAAGTGTAGCCCAAAGTCTCTACCTTATTTCCCAATTATGAATGTAAACCCAGTAACAATATTGTAGCTCAAAGACTTCAAAATCAGCTTCTTGGCACCTTTCTATTTATAGAAATTCACACCAAAGTTTACTCACTTACACAATAAAATATAATGGAAAAGAAATAAGAAAATCTCCAATAAACCAAAAATTTATTTCAACTCAAAGATTGAAAGGTCACTTGCTTTCTAATATATTAATTGATAAAAGATTTACAATTTGAATTCAAAGTTTCAATATTACTTCTCAATTTTGGTAGCACTTCACTTCTATATAAATTGGTGATCCTTTTTACAAAAAAGTATCCTCTTATTTATAGAGAAGATTTATGAACAAAAATAGGAAATACATAAATACATTGACTTATTCATTAATAGAGTCCTATTTTACTTATGACTATGTACTTTTCTTATGTGTAAAATGCACCAAACAAAATTACATAAGAAAAGTTACAAAAATAAACTAAGTGTTCTTAAACACAAATATTTATTCCTTTTTATTCTTTCCTAAAAATTCCTCATATATCTTCAATGTAGCCTAGACCTCACTATCATCTAGACCTTATGTACTCCTAGAGATAGAAAGAACCCTTGAAATGAAATCTTCTAGATTAATTAGCAAGTTTTTTATTTTATCCAAGATTATTTGCAAATTATTCATTATGACTTGAAATTCAACTAGTTTGTTGATGGAGTTAAGTGTGAATGTTTCTATCTTAATCATTATCTAAATCAAAGATGAGAACTCTTGAATTAATGTCTCCATAAAAATAATTTCTTTGGAATCATTTCTTACCTGACAAGGAAGTTCTCCAATTTTATCTATAAAATTTAACATCTTATCATTGCACATATCTTCAGCCTCTTCAAGATCTTTAATTAGGTTCTGAAGAACTTATCTTTTTTTCTTCATTGATTCCCTATACTCAATGAATATTTTCCTATTTAGAATGACCTTCTGGTCAACTAAAAGTTTCAACTTGAATTTGCATAGTTGAGTCCTTGTATCAATATCCTTCTCAATCAATTATAAATTTTGAGTGAGTGTCTTAATTGTTTGATAAATTTCCATTTTCACTTCACTCAGGTTCATCAAAAGTTCAATGACAAAATGCAACCATTTAGTACCTTGTGTTTTCAATCTCTCAATCCAGGAATTGACCTCCCAACCTTGAGATCCAATGTTCTAAGCCTACTGAATTTCATTTTTAATGTTCTCATGATCAAAAGGTGTAACAAACTCAAATGATTATGTGGTCTTTAGTAAAATAGAGGTTATTTGTTCTACTTGTATCTTGATTTGATCCTTAGTTTTCTTATCTTTGTCATATCTATTGATCAAGAATGTCATTGTTGCTTGCAAATATTCCTTTGCACTTTCATGGGTTTGCTTTGCAAGATCTATTTGTCTTAATACATATTTAGACAATTGAATATATTTAATGTTTCTATCTTCAAGAGGCACTAAGACCTCATCATACTTGTCTAGACTCAAAAATTACTCTTGACATGGTTTTAGCTTTATTTATTATTTTGGGTTTTATTGTCACAAGTTGACCAAAATTAATGTCACTAGGAGATACAGCCTACTTATTCCTTTTGTGGTTTTGGGACACGAGCCAAGGAGAAATAGGAGATAAATATTTAAGTCTAGAGGAAACCAAGGATTGTGATGTTTGAGAAGGAACAATGGTCTGTGAAGTAGGTGGGATGGAAAGTTAAATAGTGGAGGTATCTGGTAGTGGAGTTGACACCAATGGGATAGTGGTTATAATTGGTGGATTTTGGGTTGGGATGACTAAAAATTTGGTCCCTCTTGACAAATTAGATATAGGATTAGTAGGGACTCGGGTTATTATTTTTGAGAAAGATTTGGAAATAATTTATCCATATCTTGTTGAGTGAAATATAGATTAGTTGGGGACCCCAATGACTTTGAAGGACTAGGTAAATTTGACAATGAATCAAAAACTTGATCCAATGTGCCTTGTGAAGGAACTTGAAAGAGTGCATCACTAGGAGATGATGGTGGAGATGAAAGAAAAACTTGAAAAGGAATAGAATCAATTTGTTCAATTGTATCTATAGGGGGAATTATGGAAAATGTTACCTGTGAAACTATGGTTTGAGAAACCTCAACCAAAGGAACCTCTAATTGTGTAGTTTGTTGAATCATTAGTTGAGACACTTTTGAAGTTATTGGTTGAGGTGGTACCTCACATGAAACTATGTTTTCCTCCTCCATTTGATCACTTTCCTTGGCACTAGCTTCTTTGTCTTTCCTCTTACCTTTACTCATAAATACAAACTTTGGTTTCTGAGTGGATGTAGAGGCCTCTTCTTTAATTTTTGTCCTCAATTCCTCTCATTTCCTTATAGTATATTCATCATATTCTTCTTCTGAACCTATCTTGAAATGTTTCAGTTTGATGCCTTTGGATTCCAACCAAGAATTAGTTTTTATAAGAATAGGTTGGAATCTCTATCTAATAGATGTGCATTCCATTAAAGACCATTGGATTAGAGGGATAGGGGTAGAATAAACTTGATTACATTCATATGAAAGATATAATATATTTTCATCATCAGAGAGATTAGTTAGAATATTAGCCAATTTCAAATATTTAATCTAATTAGTAGTAAGATAGTTGTAATCAAGTCTCCTTATATCTTATTTAGTCCTGCATTTGGCCTAGATTCCTCAACCTTATGCTCATGGGCATAATTTCCTTTCAAATTTTCCTTCATCATTCTATAATTTTTTTTTTCCTACCCTTATACTTTTTAAGGGTGATCCATTACATTTCAGTTTCCATTGTCTTGGCTTTGGGAGTAGTTGACATGGTATATCAACCAATGCTTATCAAAAACTTGATTCTTCTTTTATGTGCATCTGACTGCTTCTTGTACAGGTTCATCATTTGTCTACACATCTCTATAAAAACCAATTTATCACTTGGGCACCTTGGTATCATGTATGGTTGTTTATCAAATCCTCCCACCCTGATGTAAGTAAAAGTTGGGAACTAAAGGAAGATGTAACCAATCTTATTCATTATTTCCCATGCTTTATCTAAAACTCTTTTATTTTCTAGTTCCTATTCAAAAATAAAAATGAACTTATAAAAGAAAACATAATTAAATCTTCTAAAATGTTTAATGTTTTCTTTGAGAGTCAACTATGGATAGTACTCATGAACACGAACCTTCTTATTCTTACCAACACTAGTCAATCCTGGAAAGGTCATCATATAGGTTGTATCATACACCAGGTAAGAAGTCATATAAAACTTGAGGCAAGAATTTACTTCAAAAAGTTGGTGGCATATAACATCACTGATCTGACTTCCCCAATAAATTCTTTGTTTATCTTTCTTAATGATGAATATATAATGATACATCCATTATTGCAAGATATTTGATGTGGGGAGACCTTTAACCCTATAGTGATTAAATCTCCTATCTCCTCCATGAATTTTCTTCAGTATAAATTTTTAGGCCATCTTGTAATTGGTGCCTTGGTGTCTTCAGTGAATGTGAGTTGATGTGCCTTTTGCATTTTTCAAAATTCCTGTCATAATATTCTTGGGATGAGCTAATGATAATATCAAAAAATTACTCAATGTCTAAGAGATGGAATTTTTTTTCAAATTACTCAACATCCAACTGAATTATCACCTTCCCTTTAGCATCCTTAACTAATCTATCTTCTTTATCAAAGTGGGTAGAAACTATTAAAACAAATTTTGAATCTTGTTCTGACAATAGAAATATAGTTGTTAGGTGTATTTCACTATTTAGAATGGGTTGCATATGCAGAGAAATAGGATCTCTTCCTAAAATTTGTAGGAACTTAACCATGTCAACATGACCGATCTTTGTATCTCTAATTTGATCTACATTGGAGTCTACTACATATGCTGAAAACACATCCTAAATTTATACTTCATTATTCTTGTAGTTGGGGAACCTTTTGACATTGATTTAGTATCTATAAAAGAGAGTTTTAATTCCATAGAGTTAGTATTTTTCATCATTTTTGGGAAAGGTGTAAGAGTAGATAAATTTTTTGCTTCTACACGAGATATAAAATGAAGTGTATTTTGGAGAATTTTCTTCAAACTACACATGTTTTGAGGCTTTGAGTACAATTCAGAGAAAATTCTCTGAAGTACATCAAACTTGGATATGTTTAGGTGTAAGTTGAATAAAATGATTTAACCTATACCTTGCTTAGGTTTCATAATGTTGGTGTAGGTCAAAGAAAAGTCTTTGACTTGTACCTTAATAAATAGTGTAATTCTCAATGTAAGTTGGATAAAATTCTCTGACTTGCACCTTGTATCTCTTTAGTGTAGGTCATAGAATTTTATTTGACTTACAGGAAAAGTTTTGGGTTCATGGTGCACCTTAGAGAAAATTATTTAAAGTATACCAAAGGATCGACTACATGCAAATCAGAGAAGTTTCTTTGAGGTGCACAAGGGGAAAATGGAATAAAAGGGTGTACCTTGAAGAAAATTATCCAAAGTTCACCTCTTGGTAGGAAAAAGCACATCAGAGAATTTTATCTAAGGTGCACCCTCAAAAAAAATTTGTGAAAATTGAATGGCTTCCACATGAAGGCTATGCCACAAATTAGATATGCACAGGGTCATGATAAAAATGAAAGAAAATAAGGTTTTTGGAAAAAATGATTACATAGGTAATGAATAAATAAAAACCCTAATGTAAAGAAAAGAAAACAAAGAAAGCTTAACAGGAAAAAGGTAATAATAACTCACTTGGAAGCTAGAAGAAGAGAAATTATGCATGATTTGAAGGTAACAATGTGGAAATCATAAATTAGAAAGCAATCACGTTTGAAAATGGTAGCTAGAAGAGTACACACAGGCTCAAAAATGATGAGGAGAAGAGAAAAAATAAATGATAAAAATAAAAATTATGACAAGGTAATATATATATATAAGGTAATTAATACATATTAATTACTATAGGAGTGGTGGGCCCTCATGTAGGATCAGAGAAATTCTCTGACCTTACACATCCATTAGCATATAAATTCTCCACTATTACACATTGGGTGTAGTTTAGAGACAATTCTTTGGATTGCACGTGTAGTGGTAGAGAAATTCTATGCCTTTGCATATTGAGGTGTATCCCAGAGAAAATTCTCTAGATTGCACCAAATTGAACTATGGTGTAGTTTGAATAAAATTCTTTGGACTACATGGGCAGTTAAAAAATCCCTCAAAAAGCTAACTTATTGAGGAAAAAAACACAAGAAGGCATTGATTGGCCTCATTTTTCATGCTTAGAGCTCATGGGCTACAAAATAGATAATTTTTGTAGGGGTTATCCCATGAATTGAGCCTGTTAAATTAAAGGATAACACATTAGATTCCTCTATTTCATATATTTTAACAATAAATGCTTGACATCCTTTTTTAAGAGGCTTGTTAAGCTAAATTAAGGAAATCTATCTAAGTTTTAACTCCCTTTTCTCACCTTAAATATAATTTTAATTCCTAAAATCATCCTAACATTTTACTTTCTTAAGATAGGAATCTATCTTAGCTTTATGCTTAGAAAGACAATTTACCCATAGGATCACATCATATGATCCTAGTGGTGCTATATAAAGATTATTTATCGATTTGAATTCAGGCAATGCAATCTAAGCTTCCATTAAGAATCTATCAACTTTGACCTTGGCCTCATTCCCATATTGCATTGACCATGCATTTTCCAATAAAACAACTTTCCTAGATAGCTTATTTAGCATTTGAGGAAAAATGAAACATTTTTTAGCTTCAGTGTTAATAAAAATGGAAATGAAATGACCAAAAATATTACCTACAACATCAATGGATGAAACTTAAAAATCAGCCTGATGATTGTTAATAACCACAATAATTTTTTTGTTGAAAAGTTCCTTTCTACATTGTATCCTTAGCTTTACCTTTAGACTTTCCTTGAGTACATTTTTTGGCATAGTGATCAACCCCATAGATGAAACATCTGTTAGGTGGTCCTTTCCTTTTGATTTTTTGGTTTCCTTTGAAACTAGTCTTGAACCCACCATCTATTTTCTTGCTACCTAAGAAGTTACTAAATCTAAAATTTATATTCTTGAACTAGTTTTTAAAAAAATTATTCTTTTCCCTATTATTCTTCTTAAGATTTGGTTTTTAACCTCCAAACATCTTGTTAAACTTATCTCTAACATGAGAAAGAGACTTAAACTTTAGCTCCTACTTTAATACCTTCTCCAAAACTTGATCCGTCATAAATGGCCCATGCACATCTACCTCACATATAATTTGAGGTTTTAATCCCACAATGAACATTTGAATGTGAAATATTTCATCTATATGATACTGAGGAACATATTTTACGATCTTAGTGAACTGTTCATAGTATTCATTCACTAAAAGATCTACCTATTTTAGATTATAAAAATCTATAATTTTTAGTCAAAATACAACTAGAGAAACCATCATGATCTAAAAAAACCATGAATTTCTCCCATGTGGTGTTAGTAGAGTTACGGTTCATCTCAAGCTTCTTATTTTTACACTATGTTGTTGTTTCTCCAACAAGTTGATATGCTCCCTAAATTTCCTAGGTGACTTTTAAGTAATTATACAGCTCAAATTACTTCTCCATCTATATCAACCAAGCTTTTGCACCATCCCCTAACATAATTACATCAAACTTAGGAGGTTTAACTTTCTTCATGTCTTATGCAAGTTCTATAGCTATACTAACCCTTGTATCCTATGGCATCTCATCATGCCTATGTTATTACTAAGCTTCTTACTAAGTAGGGTGCTCTTTAAGATCTTCCTAATTGATTTCCTCAACATGACCATGAACTTACTTCTCTAAGGACATGATTCGGTCCCTAGTTTCATACATAGCTATGAGGATCTGATCCAACTTCATAACTTGCTCTATGGAAAATTGATTTGGATCTAATGGAGGGTTAGTATTTGAAAATCTAGGTCTACTACACATCATTCTCCTTTATGAATAACATGAGAATATGAATATGTTAATAGACTCATTAAGTCTTAGAGTTTGAGCCTTAGCTATGATAACACAATGATAGAACTCAACTAGGTTTAACCCAAATTAGGTATTTTTTTACTTTTTTAATCTAAACCAAATTAATCTCAACTAAGGTTAATTTGTTTTATCTTTATCTAAATGCATATAAAATTAATCCATGGTTTTGATTCATTTATTTAATGATGAAATTAACAACATTAAATAGTATTATATAACTAATCCATCACAAATTATATACTTGTATATTATCTGAGCCAACTATTGAAAGTACATAATAAATTATATGATAAGAGTAGCCAACTACTAAGTATTAAAATGTAATCATAGTATAACAATACCAAGTTTTTATATCAAAATGTGAATATACATCTATACATTATTCTATAGAATAAATAAGTATCCACAAACTCACCAATATACAAAATGCAATCATGAGTAAAAATCTCTATCACTTGACTACTAGATAAGATGGAGAGCATCATTAGAGTACTTTTACACACAAACCACAAACCATAGATTCCCTACACAATCTCTCTAATAGGGAATGGCCTTCCCTTCATGGATGATCATATGATAATTGTGTAGGTATCAATAAGTCAACTAGAACTCATGTGTTGTTAGATAACCATCACATATAACATATCATAAAAAATTTAGTTCTAACATGATATTGTGCATACATGCATATAAATCAAATAGGTGAAATGATCATGTTTAACTATAAACATTACTTTGGCCAAAGTTTTCATATAGTTTTAAAATCACATAGATCAATCATATTCACACACACCTAATTGTATTTCAATTATTCTTTGTATTAATGACTCTAAGTAAATGCGTGAAATCCTTCTCACATGATTATTTATTTAGTGTCATTAATACTAGAATTCACTAATTAAATAATATATAAGATTCCATGGTTTCCCATCTATTTTTTTTATTAATATCATAGTATTCAAATACAAAGGAAAAATACATGAATTAATCACATGCTTATAAAATAACAACATAAAGACCTGTTGTTATATTTTCCTAAGTTCCAACATAACCCAATATGCATTTTAAATAAGGAACTATTACTAGTAATTTAATTACCAAACAATATTTAAGTATTTACCAATTCATGTAAAAACACCCTTTTATAGGTATTATAATGAAAGTAAACATAATCTATAATTTCACACTATTCCATGTTACTAAACAAATACCATTATCACAATATTAAGTTGTTATAAACATCAAGTATCTATTTTCCAATCAATTAAGACTAATTTAAACACATTATAAATCAATGAAATACATCATGGTTTTCATATAAATGCATTTGTTCACTATATACAAACATCTATATCCATACTAGATTATCCGCATATACCTATTTAAACACATTATAAATCAATGAAATACATCATGGTTTTCATATAAATTCATTTGTTCACTATATACAAACATCTATATTCATACTAGATTATCCGCATATACCTATATAATTTGTATGTTCACACACACACACACACACACACACACACACACACACACACACACACACACACACACACACACACACACACACACACACACACACACACACACACACACACACACACACACACACACAATCATATTTATATAAATATATGTCTATACATATAATTCTTATGTAATTTTTATATGTGTGTGTGTGTGTGTGTGTGTGTACATATTTATGAATTATTCATAAGCATGCATGCACACACACACACACACACATGATCATATTTATATAAATATATGTCTATGCATATAATTCTTATGTAATTTTTATGTCTGTGTGTACATCTTTATGAATTATTCACACACACACACACACACACACACATTTATATATACATTACGTTTAATCTTTATCCTAAGCTCCCAACTTAAGCAAATGTTAACTCAATATAAGACTAAAAAAATAATTCACATTTACACCATGCAACACGAAATGTCCTAATAAAAATGCATTAAAACATAAAACACTAAAAGTGAAAAATATATTGTGTACCATATGGTACATCAAAACCATAAAAACTATTCAACACTGCATTATATTTACCCTTATGGCCTACTATGTTATTTCACCCATAACCAAATCAAATTCAAGTAGAGGTTAAATTCATTTCTATAACACAATTTTGATCCCCATGTTTAAACCTTAAATTTTAATAAATTCATTTAAAAATATCAAGACCCAATCATTTTCCATACAACTAACACAACCAACTAAACAAATCATAGTCATTTTCCTTTTAATATTATACATATCTTATGATAATTATCTCAAATAAATAGCCATTTTGTATTAGGATAATCTCAGCTATAACTTATGCCTTTATTTATATACTATTGTATATACATGTTCAAAGACAAATTATAAATCCTATAGGTATTTTTATATGCTATAGGACACAGCCATTTAATTTTATTAATAATATAATAAACATGACTATATAAAAAATGCATTATAACAACTCAGTTATATACCCTAATCATAAATTACAAAATTGGGTATTTGTTGTATCATCAACCATAGCCATATACTCTTTAACTAACATAGTTGTATTCATATATCTAACATATTTGTTTATCCAAACACTAACTCAACCATTTAAATAATAACCAAACATATAGTTGATATACCTGAATAAACACAAAACATTTTGTTTATTCCCATTACCCTAATGAACCAGGGAACTAAAATAACTCCTAGCTATTTTAACAATTTAAATAACACATAGCCATTTGGAAATTTAACAACACATAACTATTTACAATTTAAATAACACAACCATTTCATTATATAAATAAAGTAAACAACACAACTTAGCATTTGCAATAACCTCAAAGACTCATTTTTGTGTCAGTTACCCTAATCACCCATGTTCATGTTATACTTATGTCAAATCAATGATTTGATTGTGGAGATATTTATCCTCCCATAGGGTCAAATCTTTAATTCTCGTCATGGTCTATACAATCTATATACAACTATATTAAAAACCATTCAATCATTCTAAAATAAACCATACAACATCAACATATTTATTTAAGGTAAAAACAACAATAAACCCTACCTCACAAAATGCCTCTACAAAAGATTTTCTACCTTTCCTAAGCCAAACCTTTCTTTCTGTCTCTTCTGTTTCCTCTTGTCGACTACAACTTTTTTGTTTTTGAAAACCCCTTCATATTTTATTATTTCCACAGTTGTTTGCATGCCACTTAAAACCCCTAATTTCATGGTGAACCCTTTTCCATCAATAAATCCCAAGAACGACTCACCATAAACACCAAAATTTCTTAGAATTACTAATAAATCTTAGTTCGAATAGAAAACATAATAGTCATCGAGCTATCTCCACTAAACTCATAGTCAGACCCTAGTTCTTTCCAGTTAGCATGGCTTGACCAAACAAACACAATGATAGCTTGCCCAAATTAGGGTTGACAAAACAAATGTCAAAATACATAATTATTATTTTAATAATTTGAATGCATATAATAGCAATAACATTAAATAATATAAATTTCATGTCTAATTTTAACCCCTTTTTGGGTATTGAAAACAAAGTCACCATAGACACCACAATAGTCACATTCACCTAACAACTAGTTTTATCTAAGGTTTTTAATATCAACTTGTTTAATAACTATAAACCAAAATCTATTTCCATGTTATTTATAATAATTTTTAATGATATATACATTTTTTGCTGATTGCTTACAAGTACATGCCAATAAGGAGTCATGCAATCAACAATTCACAAGTAAAGTCATCCAAAAAGACATTTATAACTATAATATTATACAATGACATCAAACATCACAATCATAAATAATAATAACAATAAAAAATAACACCACATTAGCATCTAATCATGGATCAAAACTAGTCAACATTATAAATCACAAAATAATCAAATGTAACTAAGACTAGAGAAAATATTTAACTATTCACTCATAACAACATGCATTTAAATGTACTACATGGTGTGTATAGGGTTCCTTATCAAATCTCTCCAACTCCAACATAGTTATCTATTACACCCTCCCTAATGATATTCTCCCTCCATATCTTTCTGGAGAGTGGACTATCTCTTGCATCTACCTCAACAAATTTAAATGATAGTTAGCTTGTAACAATAATAATCAATAAAATGTTGTTAAAAGCCTAATTGTACTAAATAAGCATGATCATAATACATATGAAACTCATATACAACTAACTAATAATTAGTGAGTCACACAATAATCATTATATGTCTATCCATACATCAACATAAATGAAAATAGTTTACTACAATAGTAAATTAACCATCATTAACCCCATTGATATCATTTTAATGAAAAAATCAAGTTTAGTGTGGAAATCATGATGTAACAAATACTCTACATACCACTCAACTATTACATCTAGACATTGCATGTTTGATCAAAGAAAGGCCTAAATGAAACTCATTATATCATACATGCACATTTATTATGCACATTCCCTAAGGGAAAAATAAATGTGATCTGAGACCCATAACATTTGGGTTAATGTAGGCAGTGGCCAAGACAACAAGGGGTTTGCTCTGCATGATTGTAATATCCCACAACCTAATTTTTCCCTTTATTTTTGTATTTGATCTGGTTGTTGTTTCATGTGTGAAAGTACTCATTAGGGTTTTAAAAGATATTAAACAAATTAAATGACACAAGAATTTTTTTTAAAGACATATAACCAGCTACAGGTCCCCCAAAACCTCTTGTAGCTTCTCTAAAAGTTCTAGATAGCTCTTCCAAGAGGGACACTAGTACCATAATTAGACGTTAACGCCACATGGTAATATTATCCATATAAGGGTGCTACTTTTTGAAGCCATATTTCAGATATAGTCATAAAACAAAAGGTTTTTTACCACTTCTCTAGTCTATTTTATCCTTCTGAGCTACAGAAATACCTATTTCATTTCAGATAAGTTCTCTTTCTCTATATCCTTGTTATTTTGGGAAAGGCTTGTCAAATCAATTATTTCCAATTTTTATTCTAGGTTATTTTTATACTCCACCCTTTAACAACATAATATTTACATAACCTAAGTCATAAGTGGTTAAAACATTTGGTGAACCCATATTACTTTAAATATTGATTAAAACCCTAGTTTTGCCTAGGGTTTAACTTCTTTCAATGTTTGTGCACTAAATTAGGGTTATAAACTTGTTTTTATTCATTTTTGGCACGAATTTATAATTTTTTCTCAAAATTATAATAATGAATGGACAAATTTTCAATATTTTACATTAGAACATGATAATTATTTCATTTATAATTATGATTATGACTATTATTGTAATTATGGATATGAATATTACTATGAGCATGATATTTAATGTGTTGATGAGGATCTACTAGATACATCTTATCTTTCCTCTACCTCTTCTATTACACCTAAAAATAAAGTAACAATATAATGTCAAAGTAACCTCTTGTTTTTTATTTATTTACTCCAATGTGATTCTATCTTCATAACTACTTTTTATACCTCCTTATTCAAATTAAATCAATATAAGTGCAATGCACTAAATCCACTTTACAAGAGTAATGCATCTTATTTATACTTAGTTAAATTTGAAAAATCATGTACCAATGTTATTACACCTTTTACCAATGCATAAACTAATTTATATGAAATTATATTATCATCATATTTTATATTCTAATATCAATGAAATGATTCTTTACAACATATTGATAATTCAAATGTATCTAACTCTTCTCTCATATGTCATAATATTTGAAATGAAAACATGATGGATACTTATTATACCCTTAAATCAAATATTGAAATTAATAATCATTCATGCACTCCACACATATGTAGGGAATAAATGCATTGAATTACACCCATACATGATGACACATTTAATAGTAGTAAAAATTTGAAATATTTTCTTACTCTCTCTCTCTCTCTTAGTGAGCATGTGAATGATATTGATTATATTATTACTTATATAAGTGAATTGAAATTTGATTTTGATGAACCTTGGAATAATTATGATTACTATGATTATGTTTAATAAGTCATGGAGTCTACACCTTCTATTTCTCCTCTTACTTAACCTATTTATCTTGTTCACATAAATTCTAGGTCACATGTTAAAACACACACATACACACACACTTATTCTTCTGTTCATAGTTTACATAACTTACAATCACATGATAATAAAGTACCTTATAGTCCATTAGCACATGATAATTATTTTTAAACTAAAAAAAATAAGAGATACAAATAAATCTCCCTCACCCCCCTTACTATAAAATAACCTTTCTCTCAACCTAAAATAAGTGAGGGTGATAGATTATTTCCCTCTAATCATGTCTAGGATATCACAACTCCAAAGTTTATAAAGAGTAAACCAATCCTCCCTAAGGAAGGTTCCTAATGAAATATATGAACAGATAATGTAAATAATAAAAATTAATAATTAAATGAACCTATTTATGATGGTATAATACCTTCATAAGAGGTATTCTCCTTGATTAATGTTATGGGTGATTTACAGAAAAAGTACACAATATCACATTAGAAAGTAAAGCATATCAGTTATGGGTAGATTCTAATGCCATCCATAATAATCCCATCTTTCATAAATTTTTTAATGCAACATTTCCATCAAAGTTATAGATACTAAAATTACCAAAGTATAATGGACATGGAGATCCATACTTACATATCAAAGCTTATATGAAAGCTATGGCACATGTCACTAGTAATTTGATTCTCTTACAATTATTTCTTCAGACTCTAGAGGGTTAATCGAAAGAGTGGTTTCATCATTCACTCTCTAGTGGTTCACTATACATATTCAATGAGTTAGAAGAGGCCTTTCTCATGCATTATATTCATAACAAGGGACCTTCGGTCACATATGAGAGGTTGCCTTCACTTCACTAGGGCTAGTCAGAAATAGTAAATGAATAAATTCTAAGATTCAAAACATGTATGCATCAATTGATATACTAGCTCATAGATTTAGAGGTATAATAAATTTTTACTAGAAGACTTATTCTTCCATAAATTTGTATATGAGAAATATAAAAAATTAAGACATCCATGTTACACAGCTTTGGGATTAGAGAAAAATTTGAGACTAATCAAGACATAGTAAGAGACAAATTTAGATTTAGATATCTCATAGGAATAATCATCTAACATGATATAAGAACCTACTACAGTCCAAATTCAAAAACTAGAGAAATAGAAAAAACCAATAAAAATACTCAATAAGGGGGAAAAGTCACTTCACATAGCACCTATTATAGTGAGTATATCATAGAACACACATGTAGGGGTTATAAATTTTTTAGATAGGGATAGGACTCATGACACCTTGCTTATATTATTAGATAATTATATGGTCACACTTCCTCCTACTAATCATAATCCAACACACATTTTGTATACGGTACAAAATAACCCATATTGTAATTTTTATAAGGTAAACAGACATTTATACAATCATTATTATACACTCCAAGACCAAATTTACTAATATTTTAATCAATGCATTATAACATTCACATAGGGGGCACCAATATCTTAGTCTCCATAGTCTCTTAGATCACACTCCTCTATGATAGAGTTATCCCAAAGCATTCCATTTAAAGATCCATTGGTTACTCATCATATGAGCCATGTGGTTTCTAAGACACATATTTATGTGTGATAATGTGCACCATTGATTCAATAGAGATGGAAATTAATTTACATAGATCATAACACAGTCTAAATACAAACACCAATTAAGATATTTAGAAATAATCATAGAAATCATAACACAGTCTTAGTTTGCACACCAATTAATATATTTGGATATAATCATAAATATCATAGTATAGTCTCAAGTTCACACAAAAATTAAGATATTTGGAAACAAACATAAAGATTAGAGCATAATACTTGTTCACACATCAATTAAGATATTTGGACACAATCATAAGGATCATAGCATAGTCTCATTTCAACCACAAATCAAGACATTTTAAAGATATCATAGATATCAAAACATTGTCAAAACTCAATCAAAATATTTTTCATAGATCACAGAGTTCATAGCATAGTTTTAGTATGATAAACAATCAAACTCTTTACTACGTAGTCTACACACCTAGCCACTAGTAATCTATCACACACATTATCAATTCTAGAGTCTACTTCTCTACCAACACAACATGATAATTATGGTCATTTGTTTACCATGCCATCTAGGTTGAGATAGTGTATACTATAATTACTCGATCTACACGTAGATATTCTACAAAACACTTATAACACCCATATAAATGAATAAAATTCCTAGTCCACGACACATGTCTACTTATACATTTGTAAATAGATTAAAAATTTTTATTATAATTATGACCATTTAACATAATCAAAACAATTAAACACATATAAAAATGCAAAATATAACCTGATCAAGATACTAATAGACATAGTGCCCATATAACAACAAACATCCATATATATAACTCAAAACATAGTTTCAATATAAATATTATACATCACTCAAGAATACAAATATGGATACTAGGACCAACCCCCTCACTCTCACTTGTAGACATATCCATAATGGAATTGTATGCCTCATTATCCCTCTATGACCTTGATCAATGACTACATATACTCTCTCTCATGATACATACCAAATTTGATCATGCACTCCACATGCTCTCTCTGTATGTGTGTGTGTGTGTGTGTGTGTGTGTGTGTGTGTGTGTGTGTGTGTGTGTGTGTGTGTGTACTCTGTGTGCGTGTGTGTGTATAATATAATATAATATAGCCATCCACTATGTAGATACTTACACCACCTATAGAATTAGGTGTGGGCATGGTCTATCTCCACAACTCTGGACGTGCCTCATTTCTATCCATAGCTACTCACATATATGTTGTGAGTAGATATGGTAGCTTGATCAAAAAAATGGGAATGAACACCAAAAAGTTATGTGGCCCTTTCCACTAATCCATCATCCAAATAATCATTATGAATATGTTGTATTAGTATGTGGAGTGTAGAATTGATTATATTATCTAAATATTCATCATCACTTGAACATGTACATACCCACATAATGCATCAGATACTTAACCAAGTCAATAAGTAATCAAATACATAAAATATACAAACATATAATAACAACTTACCATCTACATCCCTAAGCGGATCCACATTCAATACATCATATACAACAATGCCACCTCTAAAAAATAGAGGTGCCCATCTATGATCTCTCCACTAGGCTATATAGGTATCAATTGATCCTATAGCATCCACATATGGCATGTCAATCACCAAATCTTACTCTATAAATGGAATTAGGGATAACTCTAAATTTAATGGTTTAAGCCTACTACCTAGCCTCATTAGAGCTTGAGAACTCCTCAACCACATCACTAGAATTGGAGGCACATCCTGAGTAGCACCAAACTATCATATCACCCATTCATACTAAAACTTATCATATAAATTGACCCAATGTTCAATCAACCAATAACTCACTTGAAACAATCTCAGTTGAGCATCATCCTCAATTCATCCCTTGTAGCTCATATAGGGCCTCTAGTTAATGTCTCTAGCCATTAACCTATCTATCACATTTTGACACTACATCATGCTCCTCTTGGGAATGTAAATTGTCCCACTCCACCTATATACAAATGACTGTAGGTGGTCCCAATCACTTCATATAGACAATGCTGTTTTACTCACTATTATATGTTCATATGCCCAATAATTTAATAGTGTGTAAGATCCAATACCTCTACCATACATATCCTACATAAAATGGTACAAGTCTTAGTATAAATGGGCTAGCATAGTATGACCCCATGAATATATGGTACCATGATTCTTTATGTCATGCACCATCTAATGCATCCTATAAGAGAATGATATCCCACTCGCATCTATAGCCACAAATTAATCCAATAAAATATCTAAGAACTTACATGACCATAGAACATATGTTGTGACAATAAGTGATAATAATATATCATTTTGGATCCCTATATGATGAGTCCTTATAGACATAGGAAAAAATACCTATTGACCCACGGTATAGATCAATCACTAGTATCCTCTTATAATATGGATCTCTACCTAGTAATAGGTAACTACATGATCCTATACACATCCTACAGGGTGAAAATCATCTCCCCATTACATAACCAAAATGTGTGGTATCTACATCCCACCTCTCACATAATTAAGTCATCATTTGTTTATCCTAAAGCATTAAATCTAAGGATGCCATGTGATTTATACCATCTCTCTATACCACAAACATCTTTTCATCTATTAAGGGTAGACCCCATAAGGTCTCCATCATTTGACCACTCCAAAACTCTCTCATGCATGCATTAACTTATAAAAATACAACCAAATATGGCATTAATAACACAAAATATGAGATCAATAGACAACAACAATCCTCAAACACTAGTTAACAATAAAAAAAATCACAAATTAGGCCTAGTAGACACTAGTGATACATACAAGACAATAGAACTAGAGAGTAGCACCATAACTAGGACACTAGCATTATGTCCTGGACACTAGTGCCAATATCCAAATAAAAGTCCCATGTTTCCAAAAAATGGCCCTAAACTACCAATTTTTCAATAAAAATAGTAAAAAAATACTAAAAATATGAAAAAGTACATGCTCCTTACTAGGTTAACCTCCTCCCCATCCTGGGTAATCACGTCCACCTCCTCATACTAGGTCAAAGTCACTCCTCATCTTCCTAACATATTATCTAGCTCAAAACAAACAATAAATATTAACTCAAATGATTCAAATGAATTATCAAACTAATAAACTAACTTATTTAATTCACACTTATAAAATTCTACCTTCCTAAGGTTGACCTTGTGCACCAAATTCACCAACTAATACCAGCTTCTTTCCAATATGATATCTAGAGAAATGTAATTCTGATTTGTGAGTTATTTCTTTCATGTGAGACTTGACCTTAATGTACCTTTCCCTATACTAGTTTAACCAATATGTTGATCACGTTTGACTCTAAAAAATTAAAAAAATGATATTAACATAATAAACTCAATATAGATCAAACATCTATCTTATTACCAATTTCAATAATTGACTCCATCATAATATATAAAATATTTAAACTTAAAACCACATCACCCCCATTAATTAATAGTAGCACATCTAATCATTACCACTTTTGATTAGACACCCTTACCTCAGTCTCAACTCTTTCACAAAAGGGCAGTAAATACATAGATTGCTTCATAGATACACATATTCAGACACATAGGTTCTTTCAAATACAAATATTTAGATACATAGGTCTACTTAGATACAAATATTTAGACACATAGGTTCACTCAGATATAGATATTGATACACATATGTGTACTCAGATACAAATATTCAGACACATAATTTCACTTAGAAACATACATTTAAACACACAAGTTCACTTAGATACATATAATTAGGTACATAGTTTTATGTAAATATATAGTTTGGCTTAGATATATGATTATGCATATATACAGGCTGACTTAGTTATACAAGTTTACATAAATATAAAGGTTTACATAGATATACAAATTTACAGAGATATACAGGTTTACATAGAAATAAAATTTAGGTCAAATATCTAAGTTGACTCAGATATACAAATGTTTAGATACACATCTACATTACACAAAATATCAAGATAAGGGGTATGATGTAGAGCACACATCCTTAATCTCTATTTTAAGATTGCTAAGTTACACTCAGATCATTACCAAGATGCCACCAAGGTGTCACTATTTTGGGTCACATGATAGTCTACAATAGTTGATCCATAGACTTACACTAGACCTAATTTACACACTTAGATTTAGTACACATATCAGAGTTAGGGCAAGTAGGCCTTGTTTCTCCACATATTTGGTTTACATACTTTGATTTAATACACATATCAAATTAGGGGCAAGAGGGCTTTATTTTTACACATGTCCAATTTACATACTCAAATTCATTCCAAATATTAGGGCGGTGGTAAAATAGGGTTTTGTTCCTCACAATTCAATCCACTATTCAAATTCAATATAGAGGATTCCCATATTATGGTTTTCCTCTTCACATATTTCACTCCAACTCTTGCCTACTTCTCTAGCCAAGAAGTGAACTAGGTCTAGAACACATCCACATAAGTAAGCATAAGTACATGTTCCTCTTTTTATTTTACTCTAGTATTTTAATTTCATTGAATTAATAGAATAAAAGGGGACACATGTATACACCCTAATTTGGTTAAGAAATCACAAGTATTATGTCTTTTATTTATTTTTCATATGAATGTATTACTAATTAATATAACCCTTATTTACATGGTCATTTTGGGTCTTTTGATCTTTCTTATGTCTTATTTTCCTTATTTGTTATACTTATAATGGTCTTGAGTCACCTCCTCTTAGTCATAGGGGCCCCTAGCCTATCCTGCTTGGTCTTAACTATATTTATAGGCGTCAAGACACTAGCACCATTATGAGGATAGTAGCACTATGTGGTGATATTGTATAATTATGGATCTAGTGTCTAGCATTCATTTTATCCCATGTTTTAGGTATTAACCCTACCTTGAGATTTCTCTTATATTTTTATCCCTCTTTTATGACTTGTCAGCCAGTGAACAAGGTCTTATATTCAAATAAAATTTCCTTTCATATAAAGAGCCTCAAAAGGCATTTTACATCTAGTACTTACTATTTTGGCACATAATTACATAAAATCAATCCATTTTACAACTCAATACTCTATACACTACTCAACTATTACATCTAGACATTACATGTTTGATCAAAGAAGGGCCTAAGTGGAAGTCATTCTTTCATACCATGTGCATTGATTATGCACATTCACTAAGGGAGAATTACATGCAATCTGAGACCCCTAATATTGGGGTTAATATAGGTAATCGATAGGATAATAAGGGTTCTACTCTACATGATCATAATATCCCACAACCCAATTTTTTCCTTTCTTTTTGCATTTGATCTGGTTATTTTTTCATGTGTATAGGTAATCATTAGGGTTTTGGAAGATATTCAAAAAAATAGTGACATAGGCAAGATTTTGAAAGACATAGAACCACTTATAAGTCCCCCAAAATCTATCAAAACTTATCTAAATTTTTTAGATAGCTCCTACAAGAGGGACACTAATGCCATAATTGGACACTAACACCACATGGTGCCACTATCCACATAAGGGCACTACTATCCAAAGCTATATTTTAACTACAGTCATAGAATGAAAGGTATCTGATCATTTATCTAGCCTATTTTAACCTCCTAAGTTATATAAATACTTGTTTCATTCTAGATAAGTGCTCTTTATCTATATCCTTTCTATTTTGGTAAAGGCTTTTCAAATCAATTATTTCCAATTTTCATTCTAGGTTATTATTATACTCAACCCTTTAACAACATAGGATTTACATACCTTAAGTACTAAATGGTTAAAACACCAAGATTTCATCACAAATACCAGTTTTACATTTTTCCCACTTGGGTTTCTCTTTTATGAGTTGAAATGTAATACCATGGATAGGACCAAGCTCTCCTCATAAAATCTATATGCTATTTCAAAAGAATTTACCAAACTGAGTGTTCTTTTTCTAAAATGTTTAGAAATGGTTACAAGTTTATGATCCCATATTCTCAACATAAATTTTTGTTTCTTTTGTGGATAAAACTTACACAACAAGCTATGTTAGCATGTTTCCATACACTTACATAGATTTTTATGATAAGGAATCATATTTACCTATCACTGTATCCCTTTTCACATTGTCACATTTTTTCTATTTGAAGTAATTAAAATTGTTCCATGTTAATTTTCTCCCTTGATTTTATTTCCTTTCATTCCACTTTGGATAAAACAAGGTTGAATTCAAGATATCAATTTTATTTCACATGAATAAACAAGACTCTTAGAAACCATGCTCTCTAAGTCCTATTTATTAGCTACCAAATCCATACTTTTCAAATGATAGTCATCTTTAGCACCTATGTTTGGTTCTTTGAATTTGTACAAAGGAGGAATATAAAAAGCCATCAAAATTTTAAAATCCAAATAATTTACAAAAGGCAATATAAAAATAAAAAAATCAACATCACACCAAAATATGTGATTTATATATAGCACATATCCTATCTCCAATCGAATCTCAAACTCCATATTATCTTCATATTATAATTGACATCCATTATTGTATGGTAGGCTAGTAGATTAGAATAGGAAAATTTAAAAATCTATAGAGATACCTACTTTGTCACACAAGTACCTAATCTTCACAATAAACCAATGGCTCTATAAGAGGTCTTGAGGAATAGGGAACATGTTGTGGGAAGGTAGGTCAATTTTAATTTTCATGAATATATCCTTCATGGGATGATATTCATACTTCATTTGATAACCTAAGATTTATATGGTTATGAGTTCTTCAAAGTCTTTAATGTCAAAATTCCTCTTGTTTTGACAAACCTAACTTTTATGTCTTGACTTCAATAAAGAGTTTATATACCTTGATTTTTGTTTCATCTTCCCCACCACCCATTTCATTTCCCCCTTGATAGGTAAGTTTAATTCAAAATATATTTCCTCACTTTTATATTTCATCTTCTTCATAGCTTACAACATGATCTCACTATTTTGTTTTCATTTTATCTATCTTTGAAACTAAACAATAAACTTTAGTGACTATAGATTATTTTATCTACACCATTGCTTTACATTTCTATAATTTCTTTGGTTTCATTTGAAATTTTTTCATTATCATTATTTTTTTAGATAACTACATTCATTTATATATTTTCCTCATTTTTTTAGATAACTACAATCATTTCTATGTTTTTTTTGATAACTACGTTAATTTCTATATTTCTATACTTTTTCCATTGTTGAGTGAGTTTGGATTATTACTTCTCACTCATCAATGTTGTTTTCCCTTTCATGTACTCTTTTCATTGTTGATTGAGTAAGTATTTTTAATGCTCACTCATCAATGCTATTTTACCATTTCTTACCCATATTTGTTTAATAATAGTTACTACTTTCATATTGATGTTAGATTTTCATTTTACATGTATCCTTAGTTTTATTTGGTTTGTCATTTTTCTTATTTAAGGTATACTTATTTGAGTTTTTCAGATATTTAGTAGACTTGGATTTTTATTTACCTAATTTAATATAAAATTTGACTTAGTCATTTGGTCCTAACTTATCATTTATAACCCTAACTTACCAAAATTCTAAGTACATCATGCCTACACATTTTAGTTATCTTGGATTTCCTGTATTTGTTTATTTTTGTTATTTAAGTTTTGTATCCTTGGGTTTGTTCAAAGCAGTCTCTACACCCTCCATGATAAAAACTACAAACATAATAAACAACTATCCAACAATAAAGGTAATTCAAGATACACATACATTAATTATTTATTTCAATTATTTATTTTAAGCATTTTACTTTCACTTATTTTATTCTTTAAAAAACTACAATTTACATAGCTAAGTGTTGTGTGTTGTTATTTTCTTTTCTCAAATCACTATCCCATATTGTAACTATGTGACATGTGATGAGATTCAAGTAGGGTATATGTATACACATAATATATTTAAACTTTATCAATTAATGATGCTTTCTCTCTTACAGAAACTCATCAAGTCTTAATCTCTCTGAGTGCATGCCTTAAATGTTGTGCCATGAAAGGGGTGGGAAAACCATTAGTGCTTTGCAAGATTTTTGTTACCTATATCATCATGTGAAACCAACACAAAGCTATCCTATATATTTACATAAGATTTGACACCTTCCATATGCACTCCTACAAGTAATTCACCACCTCAAATATCCCCTACCTAATCCAAAACCTCTTTTTATCATTTATAGAATAAAGTTAGCCTGGTCTAACCTTGTACTTAAAATATGAGCACATTAAAAGATTAAGTCAGCCTTAAATGACATAGTCTGGGACCTAACTACTTTATTTACTAAATAATAGGGTCGATTGGTCTAACTCTATTGGCTAAAACTTTGTATGAGTTCATGGTAAGATCTAGTTATATAAACATATCTTTTTCATCATTTAGAGAGAGAGAGAGGGTTAATAATTTATTTATGTATCTACTTATCCAAAAAATTTCTTGAGGATTCATTAGTTAGGGTTTCATACTACACTTGGAGAGAATAATCTTGTCTTATGGGAGAAGCCTTTTGGATGCATAGGAGAAGTCATGTATCCTAGAGCTGAACTATCTTTGTCATCCTTACAAACCACAACAACTTGTTATGAAACACCTTGGCCAAGGGAGAGATTGAGGATCGATGGGTTCATCTTCAAGGTAAGTATTCTTAACTCTTGCTCCTATTTTATTAAAGTAGATATATTTGCATTTGTTATCTTACGAATATGTTTCTATCTCCGTGTATTAGGATTAAATATGCATTGACTTGAGTAGATTTATTCTATCAATGTTTAATTTTATGTTTATTACCCCATTTTGTGCCACATGATATGGTAAGCACTAGATTAGTTTTTAATTTAGTTTTTCATTTGCTTTGATAAGAAAACATAGGACCTAGCTAGGGTTATTATGTAGTATTACTTGATTAAAGGCTTTGGAACCCTCTCTAGTGATATTGTTTTATAAGAGACCCCTTAATTAGGTCTAAAATATATATATTGGTCATGAACCCTATTTTATAAATGTACCAAAAAGTAAAAGGGCTAGTGTGATTTATCTTCTCTAAGCTAGGATTGATTTTATGATCATCTTTGCTTTCTCTTGTATACATATCAAACTAAGAGAATGAGGATGTATCATCCAAAAATTAAATCTTAATCAATTCTTCTTGGTTAAACAACATAATAATCCTATTATGGGGCCCTATAAATAGTTCCTAATAAGGTAGTGAGGGGATTTAACAACAATGAAAAATAAAAAAGTTGAAAAAGGTCAACTTTATCTAATGGACCTTCGAAGGAAAAAATTAATCATGAGCTCCCTATTTATTTCAACTTGTGTTGAGGCATATTGAAAAATAAGAGAGACCATTCAACATATTTTATCCCAAAAGCCCAATTTTTTCAACATCGAGTCAATAAATTGCTACATAATTATATCATAAGATTTATAAAATTTAAGGATCACCATATGATTCTTCTACCTAGAGTCCTTGGTTCATTGCATACCTTCTTAAGTAGTTATAAGGTTATCCAATATATACCCACCTTTCAAAAAAAAATTTGAGGATCAAAATAATGTTATAACTTTAGTAATTATATTAACAAGTGCCTTTGCTAATGGCTTAGAGGAGACATAAAGGAAGGTGTTGGGCCTACATTTATTCATGAATTATTTATCTCCATTTTTGGGGATTAATTTTTTAATGTCTCTATAAAATTTTCTCCTAAATTCCTAGCCCAAATTACTTATTGATACACATTAAAAATTTCTTATAGAACCCAATCCTTATTGGATTTATAGAAATCAGTTAGAAATCTATCCATTCCAAGTGATTTTTCCATATTAATAATTTAAAAAATCAATAACCTCTTCCTAGGTAAGGTCTTCCTCCACTTCATTATTTGAATCCCTTGTAATATTTTTTGTTATGAACTTAGCACATATTTTTTGATATTTTTAGTCTAATCAGAAGACACATATGAAGTGAATATATTTTTTTAGAAAACAAATAATTCTTTCCTAATATTTTTAGGGTTATCAATGATATTTCTTCCACTATCAATAGCCTCAACATTCTCATTTATATGCTTAGATTTTAGTACCTTGAAGAAATACTTTAATACTTTATCTCAAAATATGAGCCATGTAAATCTAGACCTAACTATTACTCCTTGAAAAATGTATATTTGTATCATATGCTAGTGTTTGATATAGATTGAATATTTTAATAAATATTAAATTTTTGGGTATTTTTTGTAATTTTTTTTTCCACATAGTCAGCTCTTGGTTTATTTCCAAACATATATTTATTCTACCCCTTATCACTAGAGCTTATCTATTTTATAATTTACGTCAATTCCCAAAATATTTATTCTACCCTTTGCCATTTTATTTCCACTATTATTAAAATATATCTATGTCTACTATGTAATTACTCATATTATGAAATAAGATATCAAACCTTCCTTTTCAGTGAATATCATATCCCTATTTCAATTGATACTATCCATGACCTACTAATAGTATCTTAGTTTCTTATACAAGTATTTGACACCTAAAACCAATATGTAAACACCTATGAGTGCCTACTATGTGTGCATTCAACTTAATTCATGTTCTTTGATCCTTATTTTCATTTCTTTGTTTAAAACCCTATTTTTAATTTTGACACAAGATGACCCTTGAAAAATGGTTTAGTAAGTTGGGTTGGATAACCGCAACTACTACTCACTAAATGACCAAGAATTTCCTACATGAAAATAGTTAAGAAATATATAAAAATACACATAGTTTTCCCACATGGTGTGTGTGGGTGCACCATCATGATCATTCTATATTATATGTAATGTTTGTATTTTTACATTTGGAGCCTTGTAACTTTGACCTATGTTTGTATTAAGACTTAGATCTAGGTCTACTATTTTTAGGGATATTTAGATATGTATGCCTTTGTTATTATGTCTCAAGATAATATTAATGCATTTATAATGTTTCTTAGGATTGAAAAACATAATTGTAATCTTAGGATTCATTTGTATTTATGTATGACTCTTTAATATTTATTTTTATGACTAGATCATGAAACATATCTAGATTGACCTAATGAATATTTTTTAGTTTTAATAATAGTTATTGAGTGTTCTTAAACACTATCAATTAAGTCAAACACCTATTGGGGGGGGGGGGTGGGGGAACTATCTCATTATTTTTGGTACTATATAAGGAGTTAAAATAATTGATCTTAGATGTGGAGAAAGTTTATTTAGGTTTTTTGAGTACTTAATAATAGGCTAAGGTAATCTTCAATATGTTTGTCTAGTAAAATGGGTTATCCTAGACAACTAGTGGGTATACATATATGGAAAAGTGTGAAAAAGAGTCAAATGTGTATGTAAATTTCACGTATGTTAAAGTGTGCCAAATTTGATATTTTCAAAGTGTCTAATACCAAATTTAGATCTTTATATGAGGAAACCATGGGGTTTCACAATGTAATAATTTAAAAAAAATCCCTAATTAAATTTAGATGTGGCAGCATAAAATGTCGTGTATGAAAATTTAAAATATGTTATATGGTCAAATATTAACAATATATCATGAACATGTGTAAAAAATCAATTGAAACATGATATTAAAGATAATAGAGGTTTATATATGTCTAATTAGTATTGGAGGTATACTTAGTAATCTTTGAGGAGGTTAAAAATAAAATAAAATAAAATGTGATAGGTAAAATGCTATATAACTAGGAAACTTATAAAATGAATAAGTTGAAATAATTATAATTCTTAATAAACATAATTAAGGCATCAAACATGAGTTCATGGAAAATCAAACATGATGTTTGATGTCACATCTCAATTTTACCCTCTAGTTAACAACCTATAAATCCATGGATTAATATGATTAATATCTAATTACTATTGTTTTGACTTGAGATTTTTGACATATACTAAAATAGAAAAGTGATATTGTTGATTAGTATACATGTTGTGACAACTATATGTTATATTCTATACATTATGGAAATGTATTAGTTAGTTGTATCATTAGTGGTATTTATGATGACTCAGACTAACTACCTAATTGTTGTGAGGTGATATAGGATAGGTCTTATCCTTAGAGTTTGACAAGGGAGAGCATCATCAGAGAGGATCGACTAGATGAAGCGATTGGGGGAAATATTAGTGAAAAATGATAGTGACCCTACACATACACACAGTATATTTTAAATGTTGGTTGTGTAAAAATGTTAATATGTATTGCTTGTGATTGTATTTTTTTGTGTGGAATTAGTTTTAATATGCATTAGATCTCTTTTCTAGTGAATTTGATTTTTGAATTTAAAATTAAAAGATAATTATTAATTGCTAGAAAGGTATTTTTATTTTAAATATAATTATCTTACAAATAAAAGGCAATTAATGACATAATTATCCATTGATGAAATAGATAATTATCTCAATAAAAATTATTTTATAAAAAATTAGAATTATACATGAAATTTATTTGAAAATTAAGAAAATGGATATTATTATTTTTTTTGTTAAAACTGGCATGTTAGTTTGATAAGTTATAGTGAAAGAAAATAAATTAATGGAAGTTAATAAATTTAGAACTTGAGTTAAAATGCAATCTTAAAATTCATGCAGATTTTACATTTAAAATTACATAATATATTTTGGTAAACTTGACTATAAGTTAATGAACTAGGACTTAGAGATTAAATAAATAAATTATAAATATCTTAAATATTAAATTATTGAAGTTGAGTAAAGGGAGAATATAACATAAAAAAAGGGAAATATGGCATGTGAAAATGGGCACAGCTTTGAGAGAGAGGTTTATTTTATAAATAAATCCTCTTGAAAGATAATAACATAGAGATATGAGAAAGAAAAAGAAGAATAGAGGAAAATGAGCACGTGGAATAATTATAAGAAGACAGGCATATAAATCCTACCAATAGTTGTCCTGCAAGGTAGGTTCTATTATAAATATTCTATACATATTATTATATATAGAAAGTGTTGTTTATATTTTGGAAAAATGTAGTAAATATAAAATAGCATCATGCATATTATTTTTAGACTACGTTGTAATATTATAATGCCAGGTCAATAAAATACTAAATCTTAAATTGTAACGCTAAGTCCTTGACATGAAATGTCAAATGGAAGTCATAAATGGAATGCCAAACCTTATTGGAATTCAATACTTATATAATTAAAAAATTTAGTGTATATATATTATGAAATTTGAGCCACATATGAAAAGTTATATATATATATATATATATATATATATATATATATATATATAACATTGTTTTCTTTATTTTAAAAAAATGCGTAGTTTAAATTAAAAAGATAAGTTTTATTTAAACCACTTAGTCTTGAGAAGAAGTCAATAAGTTTATAAATAGAAGTCTTTATTTATGAATGCCAAGTCAATATTAATTAATTAGCTATATCATATTTTTAAATAGCTAAATATATAAATTATTAAAAAATGTGTAGGTTTTATAAAAAACCAAAATATATATATATATATATATATAAAGTTGAGTATTTATTCACAAATGCCAAGCCAATATAGATGAGTGCTAATCACATTTATTAGAGCACTAAACCAATTTTTTGAAATGCTTATTGAATGGTATTAAAATGCCAAACATATTAAACACTGATTAATTATAGAAGTGCCAAGTCTTTAAAATGAAACACAAAGGTATATTTTAATCCCTGATCTTTAAGTAGAAATTTCCATCCATTGCCTTAAAAAGCCTAGCATTATTAAATTGCAAGAGCTAAGTCAATTAAGTCACATGTATTTACTTGTAATATTGATTCATAAATTGAGATTCAAAATATATATTGAGATGTTAGGAAAATGTATTGAGATGTCAAGCATATCTATTGAGTCTTTTACTTGCAGATAAGTTTAAATTTAAGATGCCATGCATCAAATTTATTAATCTAGACTCTAAAAGTGAAATTCTCTGTCTCCTTTTATAGAAAATCTAAGTGATAAGTTGGAATGCTAGATTTTTTTATTGAAGTGGACTGCATGATATGTCATTAAAAAAATATAAAAGATTAGATAGAGTCTTATGTTAAAAGCAATATATAAAAGATAAGCACTGAGCATGTGGGTATGTGATGCCAATTCTAGTATTTAAAACCAATGAGTTAAAAATTTCAATGATTAAACTTTTAATTGAAATGCCTTATATTTTAAAATAAGTCATTGCATTTCAATTTTTAAATTGTTTTTTATGTGTTTTAAATAATTGAGTCTATTAGAAAATATGCAGTCCTTTATTGACATTGGAAAAGATGGAATGATGTTCTTAAGAAGTCAATGAACCTTTACTTAAAGCAAACCATTGAAGTATGGAACAAATCGCTAGGTATATATAATTTGTTGAGTAAATTATGTATCCCAATAGCTTAAATATAACACCAAGTTTTTGGTAATTAGTATATAGTGTTGAACTAATTAAATGTCAAGTATTTATATAGACATGTTGAGTCTTTAAATTTTAAAATGAACATGCCTTTTAAATATAAACCATTTTTCCTCTTTAAATCAAGATTGAATGTTCATTAAAACTTTATTTTTGCCTTAGATTTTGGTAACATGGGTTACTTAACTAGGTACATTACCAGTTGAGTCGAGCTGCCAGTCCAAATTTCATTCCCAGCCCAAGCCATGGTCAATTTATTTTATACTTATTATAATAACCCTTCCTTTTAATCTAGAATCAATGTTGGAATGCTATGTTTATTTGGATTGAAAATAATAATAAAACATGGAGTCTAATTTATTTATAAAAGTGATTTGTTATATTTTATATTGAATAGGTGTTAATAAATGTTAAATGATAATTTATAGTGAACTTGTGTTGTTAAAACATTTATAGGATATAATGTTTAAACATATTTTATTACAATGTAAAAAATCACCATATAAAATATAATGTTTATATTATAACCAAAACTGTAAAGATGACCAATACTTAGTCATATCCATATTAAAGCTATTATATATGGATTTTTTATAAAGTATTGGTTAGGTATATATGTTTAAGAAGATAATATGTTAAAATGAAATATGTTCTAAGCCATGCCAAGATATTCATGAGAGTGTAATATGATAATAGTTGTATATAATTTATCAAGAGAAATTGAACTTTACCTAAATAAATGTATTGTAGAAATGCTCAAATTATTGAATAAGCTAGTTATATATGTATGTATGTATGTATGTGTGTGTGTATATATATATATATATATATATATATATATATATATATATATATATATATATATATACACACACACATACATACATACATACATACATATATATGTATGTATATATATATATATATATATATGTATGTATATATATATATATACACACACACACACATACATACATACATATATATATATATATATATACATATATACATATATATATATATATACATACATACATACATATATATACACACATATACATACATACATACATACATACATATATATATATATACACAATAAATTATTGTGGAAATTTTTAAAACCTTTGTTTTGTATCATAAATAAAAATTAGTATGTTTATGCAGCTTGTAATGAAAGCTTATATGTAGTTCATTTGTGAGAATATTAATAGGTACAAGTGATTGGACATTTTTGAATAAACTAGTGCATCGAGTTGTGTGCCTATATGATATGATTACTTTATTAAGAGAAAATTCTAGAGTATACCTAGGTTGTATAATCCTATGCTTGCTTGTTTATATTAACTATAGTGTAAGATTATGTGTTCATGTTTGAATATGTAACTCATGCACGATGAGAGATGATAGTATGGGATGTCATTGAGTTTTATAGTAAAAAATATACCTAGATGGTATATACTATATTTTTTATATCTAGATCCACACTTACATAAATATATATGTGTGTTGGTTGTTACTTTAATAGTATTTGTTGTAACATTTGGTAGCATATCATTTATTTGTATATACAATATTGATAGTGTAAATGAATGTTAGGTTAGACTTATATATGTTTGTATGACATACTTTATTATATGTTCTTGCTTGATTAAAACCATATGCTTCCATGTATCTATGACTACTTTATATGATTGTTTATGGATAAACTAGTAGTCATGCCTAATAACACCATACTAAGATAATATGGGTTGTATTGAGGAATAATTACTTGATCTTATTATAGTATTAGTAGTAACATATAGTTATTGTGTATTTTACTCAGATGGTAAAAAAAGGGCATTTTTTTATATTTTGGGGTTGATTTTAATGTAATACTCATTCATGTGTAGATGGTTATGTGTATATTTTATAAAATATGTGTTTACTTTTTCCTTGTTTAGCTTGTGATGTGATATTATTTCTAGGTGATTGAAATTTTTTTGAGTCTTTGAGTTATATAATATGTTATATATGAAATCATATTGATGATACTAATAGGTAGTGAGATGGATTCCACTAGCCTTGGTAGTACCACCAATAGATAATCTGATCAAGTGGTGTGTTATGAAATTGACCAATCTAAATGATCATCTCAAAACTTTGGCCAAAATGATATTAGATACATTATCATTTCATATTTTTGATTTACATGTTGTGAAATAGAATATTAGAATGAATTTATTTATGGTACACTACATGTTTTTATAAATCTCATAGCACACAGGGTACTAGGATGTTTCATTAGATTATCACACTATTTTATCTACCTATCCATGAAGGGAGGAAAATTTCCTAATAGGATATTATGCAAGGGATAATTCATTGATGGTTGGTGTGCTAAATCACTTGGATGATGCTCTCTCCTCCACTATCGTACTACCTAGAGATGACACTTAAGATTATCAATGATATATGAGTCGGATCAACTCAAACTATAGAGAGCTTGGTATCTATTTATTATATTAGGCTATATGCCTAAAAGAATGTAATTGTATGTGTATTTATATATTTTAATAATGATTGTTATATTGACAAACTCACTGTAGTTGTGTTTTATGGTATTTACTTTCCTTAGAGTTTTATAAGATTTATATTGTATGTAGTATTTGAAATAGAAGTACTATTATTATTAATTATGGTTTAGTTATGTGATATGAATATTAAGTTAATTTTTTAATTGTAAAAAAAATTACTATATTTTCATAAGTACAACTTGAGGGGTTATCACATATGGTATTAGAGTTGTGGCTCAAACTCTAGGACCTAATGAGTCCATTAGCATTTTTATATCCCTCTGCTAATCAAAAGGAGGATTGAGAAAGTACGTTTGGTACATTGAGTGTGTACCTTAGAGCATTAATACCCCTTTAAAGATGTTAAAGGTTTGGTGTATTGAGTGTCTTGTTGGTGATAATTATGTATGGTGTTGGGTAGGAGAGTGCATAACTTAATTATTAAGTTGTTAATAAGAGTTTCCTACCATAATTTAGATCTTAGATTGAGCACCTCAAATGTGATTATGTATTTATTGAATCACCTTCAACATTTGTGTTTTGTGTTGTGAGTGTTTTAAGCATGGATTGATTCTCACTTAGGTTATATGTATTAGTTTTGTGTCTTATATTCACAAATCCTATGAGTGGGAATCTTATTAGGCCATTCTAGTTTGGCACCACCTAGTGCGATGGGAATTTTTCTTCTAATTAAATGTAGACGTCTTGATTGTGTATTCATTTATGTTAGGAAATTTTTATTTATATTAGCATACTTATATTTATAGATTTGAGAAGAGGTGTCTTCTCTCTTATTTAGCTTATAGGTGAGTTTTTATTCTCTCACTCTCCTTTTACATCATTTTAAGCTACTGAGAAGATTCATATTTTCAAGATGTTGATATAGAGTTTCCTTTGGTAGAAAACATGTTTCTAAATTGTTGCTTGATCTTATTCCC
Organism: Torreya grandis; assembly: GCA_037957365.1. NCBI lineage: Eukaryota > Viridiplantae > Streptophyta > Pinopsida > Cupressales > Taxaceae > Torreya > Torreya grandis. The sequence continues at coordinate 2,882,317 of JARHVA010000483.1, forward strand.
TTGAGTTTGTGGGATAGTGTTTTCTACTTCTTATTGATGCATCCTTGTGGTTCATATTTTCTTTCTAGTTGTGTAAGTAGGTGATCATACTACACTTACAAGTTTGGTAAATGAATAGTGTTTGGCAACGTGGATTGTGATGTTACCTTTTACCATGTGAGGGTTTTTAAGAAGTTTTGGTTTATGAGATTTTAGTTCTGTACTTTCTATTTGTGACCTTTTAGAGTCACTATTCTATCTAAATTATTAACTTGACCATGAGGAGTGGAAAACATTGAAGTTATATTAATTCTAATTGATTATAACTTTTATGATATTATATACCTTTGTGTGGACTAATATTATTATATTTTTAAAGCATGTTATTTTGAAGATTAATATATGTATCTTTTATCAGGATCAAGGTATAAGATGTGTATAACATCTTCTTATTCTAAGAGGGTTGAGATAAGACTTTTTAACTATTGTGTGTTAGTCATGTAAGCAAAAAGACATTGTCTTATTTTTAAGGTTGTAAGGACAAAGTGATACTTAACATTGTTATGTTCTATTATTTCCTTTTTATTATGAATATAACATTATAGATTAAGTTACAATTATGTTTGGCTAAAGTTAACATAATATAATGTCAGGATGATTATATGATTTTTCTTGTATGTATGTTATTACATCTAAATTAGTTAGCATATAGAAGTGATTTTTATGATTTGTTAGTATAAATTTGTGTTTCATAGAACTATGTACACATTTTGAAGATCATCTAGTTGTGGAGACCTAAAGGATGATTGGTGATTTATGAACATGAGTTCTGAGTGATAGGATGGTATCTTACAAATGGACTTGTTGAATCCAAGATTTGATAGGAGGAACTTATCAAAAATCAATCATATGATAATTTATTTGAAATTTTGGTGATGATATCATGTATTTTTAGAAAGTCAGTGAGAATTTTACTGAGCTGATATTGGAATTTTAATACGATTCTATACCCTGGTGTGGTCATGATATAACCAATCAGCATAAAGTGACTTTTGTAGAACTTATTTGCATAATAAGAAATGTCACAAAGTAGTATTTTGAGATCAATTCTCTAAAAATAGTGCTAATTAGGGGAACTAATATAAGTTCTTCAAGTAAATTTTATATTTAATTGCATATGATAATTGATACTATGTTTTTATGAAGTTAGACTCTGTTTGTTATATATTACAATAAAAGTAGGTTTTGAAGGGACCCCAAAACCCTTTAACAAAATCAAGAAAGATAAAGCATTAACAACCCCTAGGAAAAGCAATCCTAAAACCTACTAAAGAGCAGCATCAAAATCAAGTTTTACAGGGACCTGAAACCACAAACATAGTCCAATAAAAGTACCCAGGTTTTACAAGGACCTGAAACCTCAAAGAACTTACAGCATAGGGTAAAGAATGCTAGAACATATATATCTTTAGCATTCTGCCCTGGCCAACAATGCAGGTTACCATTGCAATAAATAGTAATGACACACAAGCATTTACTGAGACATTAAAATTCTACAAAATACCTTTGGTTTCTCTGTCCCTTTGATTTAACAAAGACACCATCAAATCCAGTAATAATGACGGCCGTAGCCATGTCAAGAAAAAGGCCATGCTCCGCCATGCCCTCAAACCCTAAAATCACACTGCCCACAAAAAATGACACCACAATCATAGAAACAAGCCTTGAAACCAGTGCTGCCAGTGCCCATTCCATCCACCTGATCGTCTACCTGATCGCCCCCTCTGCTAAATTGATGCACAGAGGATTCACCACCATGGCAGTCAAAAACAACACTAAAGAAATCCCTGACATCTGAAAGCACATCAGCATGAGCCACGACCCCAGTTGACATTTTGACCCGTCACCTACATTAGACTCTGTTTGTTAATCAAAACCGTTATTTGAATAAGTCATTGTGGTGATGACCAATTTTAGGGGGGATGCCACATCCTAATTTTATCCTATAATTAATAACCTATAAATCCATGGATTGGTATGATTGATATCTAATTACTATTACTTTGATTTGAGATTTTTGGCATATATTAAAATGGAACAATGATATTGTTGATTAGTGTATATATTGTGACAACTATATGTTATATTCTATACATTATAAAAATGTATTAGTTAGTTGTATCATTACTAGTATTTATGATGACTCAGACTGACTACCTACTTGTTGTGAGGTGGATGCATGATAGGTCCTACCCTCATAGTTTGATGAGGGAGAGCATCATTAGAGGATCAGTTAGATGGAGTGATTGGGGGAAATATAAGTGGCAAATTCTAGTGACCTTACACATACACAATAGATTTTAAATGTTAGTTACATTAAAATGTTAATGTGTATTACTTGTGATTATATTTGTGTGTTTAGAATTAGTTTTAATATGCATTAGATATTTTTTATAATTAATTTTATTTTTGAATTTGAAACTGGAAGATAATTATTAATTACTGAAAAGGTATTTTTATTTTAAATATGATTATCTTATAAATAAAAGGAAATTAATGACATAATTATCCATTAGTGAAATAGATAATTATCCTAATAAATATTATTTTATTAAAAATTATAATTCTAATACATGAAATTTATTTTAAAATTAAGAAAATGGATTTTTTAATTATTTTTTAAAACATAGACTGTTAGTTTGGTATGCCATAGTGAAAGAAAAGAAATTAACGCAAGTTAATAAATTTAGAGCTTGAGTTAATATGCAATCTTGAAATTCATGTAGATTTTACATTTAAAATTAGATAATATATTTTGGTAAACTTAATTACAAGTTAATTTATTGAACTAGGACTTAGAGTTTAAATAAACAAATTAGAAAATATCTTAAACATTAAAGTATTGAAGTTGAGTAAGGGGAGAGTATACCATGCAAAAAGGGAAAGATGACATGCAAGAATGGGTGCATCTTTGAGAGAGAGATTTATTTTATAAATAAAGCCTCTTGAAAGCTAATAAAACTTGGAGATATGGGAAATAAAAAGAAGAATAGAGGAGGAGAAGAAGCATGTAAAAGAATTATAAGAAGAGAGGTGTATCATTCCTACTAGTAGTTGTCTTGCAAGGTAGGTTCTATTATAAATGTTCTATGCATATTATTATATATATAAAGTGTTGTTTTTATTTTGGAAAATTGTAGTATATATAAAATAACATCATGCATATTATTTTTGGACTATGTTGTAATATTATAACACAAGGTCAATAAAATACTGAGTCTTAAATTGTAATTCTAAGTCCTTGACATGAAATGCCAAATGAAAGTCATAAATGGAACACCAAACCTTATTGGATTGAAATAATTATATAATTAGAAAATGTAATATATGCATATTATGAAAGTTGAACCCCATATATATATATATATATATATATATATATATATATATATATATCATAGAACATTGTTTTCTTTATTAAAAAATGCGTAGTTTAAAGTAAAAATCTAAGTTTTATTTAAACCACTTAGTCTTGAGAAGAAGTCGTTAAGCTTATATCTTTTTTATGAATGCCAGGTCAATATTAATTAATTGGTTGTATCATATTTTTAAATGGATGAATATATAAAATATTAAAAACTATGTAGGTTTTATAAAATGCCAATATATATATATATATATATCTAAAAATTGAGTCTTTATTCACAAATGCCAAGCCAATATAGATGAATTATTGATTTCATTTATTGGAGTGTTGAACCAAGTTTTTCAAACGCTTAGTGAATGGTATAAAATTTCAAACATATTAAAGATTGAGTAATTATAGAAGTGTCAAGTCTTTAAAATTAAATGCAGAGGTATATTTTTATCCTTGGTCTTTAAGTAGAAATTGTCAACCATTGCCTTAAAAGGCCTAGTCATTATTAAATTGTAAGAGCTAAGTCAATTAAGTCACAGATATTTAATTTCAATACTAAGTCATGAATTGAGATTTAAAGTATATATTGAAATGCTAAGAAGATGTATTGCGATGCCAACCATATATATTGAGTCTTTTACTTAAAACCAAGTTGAAATTTAAGATGGCATGCATCAAATATATAAAGCCAGTCTTTAAAAGTGAAACACCCTATCTCCTTTTATATAAAATTTGAATGATAAGGTGGAATGATGGAATCTTTTATTGAACTGGACTACATGATATGGCAATAAAAAAATATAAAATATTGGATAGAGTCTTATGTTAAAATTTATATATAAAAGATAAGCACTGATCATGTGGGTATGTGACACCAATTCCAGTATTTAAAACTGTTGAGTTAAAAATTTCAACAATGAAACTATTAATTAAAATGCCTTGTCTTTTAAAATAAGTCACTACATTTTAGTTTCTAAATCATTATTTATGTGTTTTAAATAGTTGAGTCTATTAGAAAATATACAATCCTTTATTGACATTGGAAAGGCTAGAATAATTTTCTTAAGAAGTCACTGAACCTTTAATTAAAGCAATCTGCTAAAGTATGGAACAAATCACTAGGTATATAAATTTTTTTGAGTAAATTATGCAGCATAGCAATTTAAATATAGTGCTGATTTTTGAGAAATTAGTATATAGTTTTGAACTAATTAAATGTCAAGTATTTAAATAGACAAGTTGAGTCTTTAAATTTTAAAATGAACATTCCTTTTAAATAGAAACCATGTTTCCTCTTTAAATCAAGATTGAATGCTCACTGGAACTTTATTTTTGCCTCAGATTTCAATAATGTGGGTTACTTAACTAGGTACACTACCAGTCGAGTTAAGCTGCGAGTCTAAATTTCATTGCCAGCCCAAGCCTTGGTAGGTTTATTTTTTTCTTCTTGTAATAAACCTTCCTTTTAATCTAGAATCAATGTTGGAATGTTGTGTGTATTTGGATTGAAAAAATTAATAAAACATAGAGTCTAATTTATTTATAAAAGTGATTTGTTATATTTTATATTAAATAAGTGTTAATAAATGTTAAATGATAATTTATAATTAACCTATATCGTTAAAACATTTATAAGATGTAATGTTTAAACATATTTTATTACAAAGTTATAAAATAACCATATAAAATATAATGTTTATATTATAGCCGAATTTGTAAAGATGACCAATACTTAGTCACATCCATATTAAATTTATTATATAGAGATTTTTGATAAAGTATTGGTAAGGTATATATGTTTAAGAAGATATGCCTAAATGGAATATGTTCTAAGTCATGCCAAGATATTCATGAGAGTATAATGTGATAATAGTTGTATATAATTTATTATGAGTAATTGAAGTTTACTTAGACAGATGTATTGTAAGAATGCTTAGATTACTTAATAAAGCTATCAATATATATATATATATATATATATATATATATATATATATATATATATATATATATATATATGCTTGTAATCTAGGATTTACATTGAATTATTATGAAAATTTCTAAAACCTTGTTTTGCATCATAAATGCAAGTTAGTATGTTTATGCAGCTTGTAACGAAAGCCTATGTAAAATTCATTTTTGATAATATTAATAGGTGCAAGTGATTGGACTTTTTTGAATAAAATAGTGCATCGAGTTGTGTGCCTATAAAATATGATTGCTTTATTAATAGAAAAGTCTAGGGTATACCCAAGTGGTATATTCCTATTCTTGCTTATTTATATTAATTATAGTGTAAGATTATGTGTTCATGTTTGAGTAGGTAACTATTGAATGATGAGCTATGAAATTATGAGATGTCATAGAGTTTTACAGTACAAAAGGTACCTAAATGGTACACACTATATTTGTTATATCTAGATCCACACTTACATAAATATATGTGTGTTGGTTGTTACTTGAATAGTATGTGTTTTAATATTTGGTAGGATATCTTTTATGTGTATATACAATCTTGATAGTGTAAATGAATGTTAGGTTAGACTTATATGTGTTTGTATGACATAATTTATTATATGTTATTGCTTGATTAAAAGCATATGCTTCTATGTATCTATGACTACCTTATATGACTATTTATGGATAAACTAGCAATCATGTCTAAGAATATCAAACTAAGATAATATGGGTTATCTTGAGGTGTAGTTACTTGATCTTATTGTAATAGTAGTAACCTATAGTTTATTGTGTGTTTTACCTAGGTGGTATAAAAAATGGTCATTGTTTTCTAGTTTGGGGTTGATTTTAATGTAAGACTCATTCATACATATATGGTTATGTTTATATCTTGCTTTCTCCTTGTTTAGCTTGTGATATGATATTATTGTTAGGAAAATGAAATTTGTTTGAGTCTTTGAGTTATATACTATGTTATATATGAAACCATACTGATGATACTAATAGGTAGTGAGATGGATTCCACTAGCCTAGGTAGTACCACCAATAGATAATCTGATCAAGTAGTGTGTTATGAAATTGATCGATCTAAATGATCATATGAAAAATTTATCCAAAGTAATGTTAGATACAATGTTATTTTATATGTTTGATTTTTATGTTGTACAATATCATGTTAGAACATATTTATTTATGGTACACTCCATGTTTTTAAAAATCTTATAACACAAGGGTTACTAACACATCTCACTAGATTCTCACACCATTCTATCTACCTATCTATGAAAGGAGGGCCATTTCCTGATAGGGGATTGTATGGGACATCATTGGTCTATGGTTGGTGTGGTAAATCACTTAGATGATGTTCTCCCTCCTTCATTGTAGTACTACCTAGAGATTATCAATGATACATGAGTTAGATTGACTCAAGCTCTAGAGAGCTTGGTATCTATGTATTGTACTAGGTTGTATGACTGAAGGAATGTAATTATATATTTGAAAAATGGTTGTATTGCTAGACAAGCCATAGCTACGTCCTATGGTATTTACTTTCCTTGGAGTTGTATAAGATTTATATTGTATGCAATATTTGAAATAGAAGTACTATTGTTTGTAATTATGGTTTAGCTATGTGATATGAATTTTAAGTTATTTATTTAATTGTAGAAAAAAATTAATGCATTTTCATAATTAAAACTTAGGGGGTTGTCACATTTTAAAACAAGAATAAATGAAGATAACCAAATTTAAAAAAAAATTGTGGCTAGGATGTGAAGTGTGGATAGAGATATATCTAAAAACTAGTTTTATGTATCAACACTTATAAAAATGCAATGAAATTTATATTACATCACTTAAGGTTTATAAAATAGTGTAAATAACATGGTAAGTAAGGCTAAATTGAATGAATAAGACATTAAAATCAAAATGAGTATTTTTTATCATTTAAAATATATTATATTAGTGAAATATATGACATAATGCTTGATTTGGACCTCAATAAATGTATAATGAATATAAATATTACTTATACAAGCCAAAACTATTGTAACCATAATAAATAACCAACAAAACAATTGCATGCTTTGTAACAACCAATTCAATCAACAAAATAATTTTTTAAATATTTGTAAGTTAAATAACCACTTTAAGTTCAAATTCCAAAATAAAAAATTCAAACTCTACTAAAATTTAAATATATTGTGTGGTAAAAAAAATTATACATTTTCTTATAATTAAAAGTGGGAAAATAATGAATACCAAAATTTATAAGAGTAGAGCTAGGAAGGTTATAAACATGTAAAGAATGACCCTTAGCTACATAAATATGTTAAAAATTTATAAATAAAATAATATTGATATGATATTTATTTTAAAACCCAAAAAGTGTGGATAAATAATGTGGCAGGGGTGAAAATTTATAAATAGTGCCTTATATAACTACAAAAATATTTATATTCATATTTTTAAGATTGCATAACATTCAATTTAAATAAATATGCAAATAATTAAATTGTATTTCAAGTATATATATTCAAAATATGAATGGTATATATATTTTTAATAAGTTTTAATCTTAAAATGAGTAAAATAATTAATTATATATGAGTTCATGGGATAAATTTTTATTTTGTAAAAAAAATTCTAATTGTCTCCAACAAATTGTATGTAATGTATATTTATTTGTAAGTTTTTTAATTGAAAGATGAAATATGATAAATAACATATGGAAAATTAATAAAAAAATATTTCACAAGAGATATATCTAATAAAAATATATGAAATATTAATCAAACCTATCTTATGGCTTAAACATAGACAAACATAACAACTATATGATCAAATAAACAAGAACAATTAAAAGGAATATAAAATGATATAATTTGACACACCTAATAATTTTAATAGATTAATTATAATAAATTATGGTTATAAAGGTGATTCATGTCATATCCCATAAATATGAATGTATATAATCTATAGAATAGAGTAAATGTTGTGTTTAATGTGTATTGTATGGAATTGGGAGGTTATTGATTATGTGCATGTTGTTTATTTTAAATTACAAGCTTTATAATTTTTAATCACCTAATTTAATATAAAAACTAAGAATAAACTTATATTTACCTTCACTTAATATATTTTTTAGTTGAAATGTTAAATTTTTCTTCTCTTTAACTTCTTGACCTAGTCTGCCACAAATGTAAGCAAAAGGAGTATAAAAGATGTAAGGTCAACTAGCTAAAATAATTTTCAAGGAAATATAATTACATATATATAATGGGTAAAATTATATCCAATGTTTTTTCATGCATGTTATTTTAATCCTAACCTAAATTAGATATAAGGCTTCACATTCTCTCCCTATGAAATTAAGTGCAATGACATGGACATTCTATTATTTGTATTTTGATCTAAGATGCAACTAAATATTTAAATTTTTTCAAAAGATAATACTCTCAAGGGTGATTATAAAACTCACCCATGAAAATTTAGGATATGATAGCTCATATCTAATCCTCACGGTTCTCCTACAAACCTATATAAAAGTTTGCTCAATTTTCACACTTAGGGATGAGAAGATCATCTTAAGGGATGTGTCTGGTCAATTGAAACTTTCACTCTTAGGGTCTGATGGAAACTAGATAATGATTTTTATAGCATTAAAATTTCCATATAGATGTGTTACTAAAAATGGTTTATCAATTTTTCTAATTAGATACAAGATACATCCCCCATTAACCAACTTTTGGTTGCTTAAGAGACATTTAACTATAACAAAAAATTAATTACCATGTCTTGCTCATCTCAAGTGGGAGATAATTTTTATAGGGATGATTAGATTACTCACTTGTGTAATTTTAGGATCTTAAGTATTGTATCTATCCCTAATAGTTATCCTCTAATGCATGACATAAGTTCACTTAGTTTGTATACTCAGGGATGAGAAGATTCTCTTAAGGAATGCATCTGACCAACTGTAAGTTTTAGTCCCAAGACCCAATGGAGAGTGGATAATGGAAATTATATCCTTAAAATATACATGCTAATATGTATATAAAGAATGGTTCATTTATTTGGATAATGAGATGTAAAATACAGCCCCCATTAACTAACATTTGGTTGCTTAAGAGACATCTAGTTGTTATAAAAAACTAGTTTCCATGTCTCACTCATCCCAAGTGGGAAAGAATATTCCTAAGGGTGGTTAGATTACTTTCCCATGTAATTATAGGAGATAACAACTCATATTTATTCCTCACATTTATCTTACATACATGATGTAAATTCTCTTAGTTTTCACACTCAAGGATGAGAAGATTATCTTAAGGGATGCATTTGATCAACTACAACTTTCACTCCCCAGGTCTGATAGAGACCAAATAATGGTTGTTATAGCCTTAAAATTCCTATAAAAATTTGTATTCATATATGGTTAATCAATTTGGATAATGAGATATAAGATACACTCCCTATTGATAAATTTTTGGTCCTTTAAAAGACATTTGGCTACAAGAGGAATCTTATTATTATGTATCTCTTACATCAAGTTAGAGATAATCGTCCCAGGGTTTCCTAAAGGACTCATATGTGTAAGTGTAGGAGCTGATGTCTCATCTCTTTTCCTCATGGTTATATTTTAATGTGATCCTGAATTGAGTTTAGTTTTCACACTCAAGGATGAGAGGATTCTCTTAAGGGATACTTTCATTCAACTATAAATTTCATTCTCAAGGCCTGATGGAGACTGAATAATAGACATTATAGACTTAAAACACCCATTTAGACATGTATACACATATAATTCATCTATTGGGATAATTATCCACAAGAAACACCCTTAAATGATAAGCTTTGGTCATTGAAGAGAGATTTAGATGTGATATAAATTTGGTTACCATGCCTCACTCATGTTGAGTTAGCAATAATCCTCATGGGGTAAATTAGAAGACTCATTAATGTAAGTTTATTAGTTGATGGATTTTATCTATCCCTCATGGTTCTCTTGAAATTCATGATGAAAGTTTGCTCATTTTGAAAACTTAGCGATGAGATGCTTCTCTTAAGGTATGCATCTAATCAATTACAACTTTTGGTCCTAAGGCCTGACAAAGACTAGATAATAATTATTGTAGCCTTAAAATTCCCATATGGATGTGTCATCATAAATTATTTATCTATTTGGATAAAAATACATAAGATACAACCTCTACTAACAAGTTTTTAGTTCTTTAAGAGAGATTGGTTGTGAGAGAGATTGAATTTCCACGTCTCACTCACATCAATTTAGAGATAATCTTCATATGGTTGCTTATAAGACTCATCCATGAAAGTGTAGGATTTTTTTCCTCGTATATATCCCTCATGTTTCTCTTAAAACATGTGATATAAGTTGGATTATTTTTTACACTCAAGGATGAGATTATTCTTCAAGGATGAGATGTTTCTCTTATGGGAAGAATCTGGTCAACTATAACTTTTAGTCTTGGGGCCCAATAAAGACTAGACAATAGTCATTATAGATTTAAAAAACATATCTATATGTGAATACATATATTATTCATTTATTGGAATAAAAAACCACAATATATGCCTTCTATTGATATGATTTTGGTCCTTTAAGAGAGATTTGGCTACAAGAGAAATCTAGTTATTATGTCTCATTTGCATCAATTTAGAGAGAATCCCCCTAGGGTTTCTTAGAAGACTCACCCATGTAAGCATAAGAGATATTGTATCATATATATCCATCATGGTTTTATTAAAATTAATAATAAAATTTGGATGAGTTTTCACACTCACAGATGAGATGCTTCTCTTAAGGGATGCATCTAGTCAACTAAAATTTTTAGTCACAAGGACCAAGACTAGATAATGGTTATTCTATCTTGAAAACACCCATACATATGTGTCTACATATATGGTTCATATATTTAGATAAAAATATAAAATATACACCCTCTAATGTTAAGTTTTTGGTCCTTTAAGAGAGATTCAACTACAAGAGAAAACTAGTTACCATAGCTCACTTGTATTGAGTTATAGAGAATCATCTTGGAGTACCTTACATGACTAATATTTTAAATTTTAGGATATTATGAATCATATATAACCTTCATGGTTATATTTTAATGCATGATTGGAATTGGGTCAATTTGATCACTCACAAATGAGATGCTTCTCTTAAGGGATACGTTCAGTCAACTATAAATTTTGGTCTTGAGGCCTGATAGAGATTGGATAACAATTGCTATAAAATTAAATATCCCATACATAAATTATCACATATATTTTTTGTTTACCAACTTTTGGTTTTTTCTAAGAGATTTGGTTACGAGAGAAAAGTCATTAACGTTTCTCACTCATGTCAAATAAGAGAGAATCTTGTAGGATGTTTTAATAGAACTTATATATCCAAGTGTAGGATATAAAGGATCATAAATATAACTCATGGTTATCCTATAAAATTTAATCAAATTTCACTTAATTTTCTCACTCAAGGACCAAAGATGAGGCTCAAACCATAAAATGAGGAGCTCAAGAAAGTAAAAGAATGAAGCATAATAAAGCTTGTATGGTTTTTAATTAAGGTAATGATGTATGTTAGAGTGTATAATGAGATTATATAAATTTTTATAGGATTATTTTAGTATATATTAGGTTGTGTTGTAAATATTTATCATGAAATGAATAAAAAGTATGATTTTGTGTATATAGCCTTTTATGATTGTGTATAAGAAGATGTTTGTGAGTGTTTAAACATGTTTCATGACTTGAAAAGAGTTAATATAGAAGGAAATAAGTATAAATAATGTCTTTAAATAATTATAACCCATTAATAATACATAGGATGTGATTTAATTATTTATTTAAGCTCCCAGGTCAGGAACTATGTAAAATCCTACCTACGGTTTTAGGTACGTGAAAAGAATTATAAATTTTGTTCTAACAAAAAAATAATTTGAAATTTATAATGGACATATAAAAACTTTTTAAAGAGATTTTTGAGGTTATTTCAAGTTGTGAGAGTGTTTTCCAAAAAACAAAATTGACTTTCAAGGTTCATAGACCTATTTAAACATAGTTGATAGACCATGTTAACCAAAGTTTTGTTGATTTCAAGAGTATGGAGGCTAAGCAAGTTTTTTTTAATTATAAGTGGTTGTTTAAAATTTTATTTTATTTATTTTTATGATTAAATTTATTTTCAGAAGAATAAATAGTGTAAAACTTGTGGACATGTATGTCAATAGGCCTAAAGAAGCCTTGTTTTTGTTCTTTTTGTGTCATAGCAAGAGAAAGAAGGGTAGTGACTATTGTATTGAGTCAAATTAGTCATATCAAGGACCAAGGAACATATTTAAAGTTTTAATATGTATTTTTGTCTTGTAAAAACACTAGAATAAGGTGATAGGCCTTAAGCCTAGGCCTATCATGACCTTAAAACTCATAATGGATTAGCTTGGTGGTTCTTTGTATTAAGTTGAACATATATCTATAATTGTAAAATAAGAATAATCCACCATATAAATTAATGTAAATAAGATGCTAATAAAATATAAAATCAAATTCTATATGGATGACAATGCCAAGATATATTTAATATAGATTGAGGATCTATACTCTCATGGAGCCTTGGTAGGAATTGAGGTATTTGAATATTATTGTTCTAACTAGGAATAAATGACTTTGAAAGTGTATAATGTTTGTATTTTGAATTATTATTCCACATTGATCATGTATAACCTCATAAATTCATTATGTTGCTAAAATAAAGACATTTTCTATAAATATAGTGTATATAATAAAATTTAGTCTCAACACTTGGAAATGCTAGTATCAACAATTTTATATTTAGAAGCATTTTATCAAATAACAACCAGATCCTACATAAGAAGTTCATTACAAATTGACATTATAGTTCATATATATGAATATGATGAATCCATCATATAATATATTATTGTACATAATAGTATGTCTCCCCTATATAAATGTTTTTACTCATACTACCCATGCATATTTTGGAGAAACTAATGATTTTGATATGCAAGTCCAAATTGGTATGGAATAAAATGTAAATGAAACAAGTAAATAGTAAATATCACATGTAAATGTAAAATATACATAATGATGAAGAATATAACTTAGAGAAATATTTGGATTTTTTTATCTCCATATGAAGTAATAATGATCACTAACCAATAATATGTGTAAAAATTAAATGATCAAAATAGAAAATGTGCATAGTTAAAGGAAGCTTATTTGTCAAGTAGTATATGTGCATATGCAAAGTTATATTCCATAATAACATAAATAATAGGACATATATCAATAAAAAATGTATACCATAACATATACATATCTAAAATGTGCCATATAAGAATACATGTGGGCCATATCAACATACAACATTGATTATGCCTACAACTAGACCCCTAACACAACAACTAGTTCTCTTGCTCCTCATTGTCTCCAAATAAATTACACTTTATTGTCATAGATGTATATCCATGGGTTTTGGATTCCTCAATATGAGGAGAGACTCTCCTCTCAGCATATGAGTCATCAAATATTTTAGCCACATCCTCTGAAAACTATTGTGTTTGCATTACATATAAAATTTAATGCATTAAAAATATATATGAAAAATGATAAATTTTTCATGAACAAAATTTTACAAAATTATTTTAGACTCACTATATTCCACATAAATGGATATCTAGGGTTGTGATATGGAATATACACCTTTGATGGAGAATATTATGGGTCATACATATATCATTAGATCTATATGTGCATACATTTATGTAAATATGACATAGAATATCGTTGCTTGAAGCTAAAAAATAATTTTAATCTATGTTCTCACCAAACTCCATCTTTGAATCATGACCTACTACAGAGATAGTGTATCCTCAAATGTAACAAAAAAATTAGGAAATCCTTTTTGTCTTCTATGGGGTGCCCATAACATCCCTCATCATCTATAAACCCAATAAATGCAAATTGTGTGAATCCAAAGAGCATGATAAAAAATAGATGACTATAATATATATCTTAAAACATCATTTTTGTTCAATAGATAATAAATATACATCAATAAATATGTAATTTTAATTTTTCCAAACTTGAGTATAGGGTACACTAGTACCAATTTTAGCCTTGACAAGAATCAAGGCCTGTAGATCTATCCAAAATATCTTTAATCATCTATAAAAACAACAAATAAAAGTTTATTTAAATAAATTAGTCAATTAAATAAACACATACTGGAAAATAAACTTAATATTTTTTTACAAACATAAACAAACTATAATTAAAATTAAACATGTGTATTAAATACAAATGCTAAAGTAGATAAATCCTACACAAGAGATTGACACATCTTAAGAGGAGTTAGTGAAGCTACTACAACTAGCATAGTGTTCGGCATGCTAGTGTCATAAGATACTAAAATATATAAAGGTGATGTATGTTATAGCATGCTAGTCTTTTAAAGTCCTGAAGTAACTACATAATGAATACACTTAGGCATCTTGGTGTCCTAAAGTATTGAAGGAGATGTAGATGGAATATAATAAGTATTGGTGTCTTTAGATGCTAAAGTAACTTTAGATGACATAAAATAGTGGGTCCTAGTACATTACATAAATCTAGGTCTACTCTCCACAAATGTATTCCATGTATGCCATACCTAAATATGAGGTCTTATACACTTCCTCCCACAAGATGTGTAATGATGTATTAGAATTGTAGCATGAGTAGGAGGAGGAGGGACACTAACACCAATATCACTATTACCACTACCACTAACACCACAACCATTAGCACAAATACCATTACTATTAATAATATTAGTGCCACTAACACTAACACCAATACCACTAATAGACATCTCACCACTTGTAGGTTGAGTAAAATTTATCAATTTATGCATACCATGGTCAATCATAACTTTTTTCAGGCTCATAACTTCCTCAAGGGTGTTCATGTATATGATACGATACAAAATTTAAAGGATAACATGTGTTATTGTTATTATATTTATATGAACTTAGTTAGGCTGGTTTTGGTCTCACCTAACACTAGGTCTATCAAATTAAGACCCACCTATCACACATTAGGAGTCCATGTCAAAATAATTTGGAATTTATTGCATCACAAACTCATAATAAAGTTTTCTAAAAAAGTATAACAGAGCCTCATTATTGTTGTATGGAGGCTCATGAAACACCATCCACCACCTATCCCAAAATTTATTTTTTATCCCCTCATGAACACACCAATCAATACTAATATTTTTTTGATTCATTGATTGTGTTTGGTAGGTTCTAATATTAAAAAAAAAAGTGCATAATATTCTTTTGTTATTTTTCCTTAACATCCTTTGTGATAATTTATTAAGATAAAATTGTTTTAGGACCTCTCTTCAATGTAACATTTCGTCAAGTTACAAAGTTACATTTTCCACTTCATTAAAAATAGTCTTTAGTGTATTAGAAAGTTAATTATCTTCATTATCAACTGAGGAGTGATGCAAACCATTGATGATTATTTGTAATTGTTTACATTTTTAGCTATATTATTCATATAATTCAACTTCTTATGCATAATAAAATTGTTCAAGGTTTTATTTTACATTTTCTTTATGTAATGGGTCCATCGTTCAATTGTGTATCTTGATTTATAAAAATTTAGGGTTTTTTAAGAAATGTAATAGAATATAATTCAAATATAATTTCAAAACCCTATGTGAATAAATAAATATAAATACAAATGGAAAAATAAAATTTAAAAATTAACATACTTGAAATAACAACCAAAATGTTGAATCCCATTAGTGGGATGAAAAATTGAAGCACACACATGAACTATTCAAACCTTTAAATAAATCCAAAAACCTCCAAGCCTACATAAAAATTCCATAGGTTTGAGTAAATTGAGGAAAATGAAAACCCTTATAGCTTTACAAAGGATGTATGCCCTTTTTAAAGGGTGTATACCCTTTAGGTTTGGGCATCAAACCTAAGGCATGTAAATTTAAAATAAAGGGTGCACACATTTTTTCAAAGGGCATATGATTTTTTCAAAAAACATTACAAATTTTGGTGATGTCACCTTTTTTGTCCCCCATCTTTGTGCATTAACCCATCAATTTTCTAAAAATTACATGGGTTAGTTAGCGTCAGGTATATTTTGGTTTATTTAGTTTTTATAATTATGCATGTTAACTCCAATTCTAAGTTGAAATTTATTCAAAGACTCTATTGTAATATTATATTCATTTAATTGGAATCAATAGAAAAGTTTTCTTTCAAGCAAATTGTGTGTTATGCCTATTGATATTTTGCTTAGATAGTCTGTCTTTTCATAATGTTGTATCAAGGCAAGTTCAAATATTAAAGTTAATATCATTATGAATTTATATTAGGTTTTAAAAATTATATTTTTGGTAAGTATTGTGTAGGTGTATGATATAGTATGATAATAGGGAGAATTTCTTAGATGAACAAGACTATGCAAGAGTTACATAGGTCAGTGGAATAATTAACTATGATTATTGTAAGTCAAAGACAAAAGAGAGAGGAAGATGACATAGAGGAAGAAAAAATTGTGAAGATGAAGTTTAGTAAGAAGTGAAATGTGAAAATAAACCGTCAATGAAAGAGAGGATGGTTAGGTACTTAGAGGGAAGGAATGAAGGAATCAAGGTTGACATTTTAGATTATGGATGTAGTTTAAAACTAGAGGAATTGATAGGTTAGATGAAAAACATGGATAATTTTTTTGAATGGAAAAACTTTGAGAGAATATAAGAAAGTAAAGTTTGTATGCATGAAATTGAAGTGTCATGTAATGATTTGGTGGAATAACTTGTAGAATAGAGACAAATAAATGGTAAAGATAAGATCAACATGTGAAACAAGATGGAGAAGAAGTTGAGGGAGAAATTTATTTATATGGATTATGCACACACCCTATACATAATATTCTATAATTTCATATAAAAGGATCATAGTATACAAGAGTATACAGATGATTTTTACAAGCTTTCCATATCAATGGATCATTATGAAACATAAGAACATATGGATGTAAGGTATGTAAATGGTTTCAAGTTTTCTATTCAAGATGAATTGAGCATGCATAAAATAATTTGTATGGAGGAGGATTATCAATTATATTTGAAGGTAGAATAAAAACAAAACATATAAACTTTCAAAATATCATATAATATTAGGATAAAAAGAGGACAATCACCTCTAATAAAAGGATGAGTTGGGTTCAATACCACTAAATATGGGTTTAATACCACTAAAGTAAAATCATCATGTGGTGCAAAAAATAAAGAGGATGATAGACAAGGATTTCAATACCAACAAATAGGAAGGGTAATTTAGAGAGGATGAGGCTAAGGTGGTACTAGAGGATGGTTTACAAATCAACATAGGTTTTATATTTATTATAGATATGGATAAGAAGGACACATATCATTTGAGTGTCTAAATTATCATGATCAATAAAGGAGGAAAGTGGACCATCCAAGAGTGAATTTAGTTGAAACTGAGATAAAAGAACAAAGTATGAAAGTTGCAACAATAGATATTGGAGAAAATATAATAATGATTGTTCCATAAAAATAATAGGTGTATAATAAGGAAGGTGGTTATGCATGGTTGTAAAAAAATATATTTTTAAAAGGTGTACTTTAGGAGGTAAGATATGTAAACTAATTATAGATGGTGGTAGTTATGAAAATATGGTTTCTAAGGACATGATTGAGAAACTAGGTTTTTAGTGTGAAAAACATCCTTATTCTTAATAGATTTCATAGTTTAATAAAGGGAATAAAATTAAAATAGATAAAAGGTATTTAATTAAGTTTTTTATAGGAAAAAATTACAAGGATGAAATATGGTGTGATGCTATACCAATGGATGCATGCCATGTGTTATTGGGAAAGCTATGGCAATTTGATATAAAAATAATTGACGATGGAGAAAATAACACATACTTTTTGGAAAGGTAGTACAAAGGTAGTTTTATTACCTTTTAAAGAAGAAGGGTAGGAAAAATCATCCTATTCACAAAATAATTTATCAAAGACATGAAGATGATAGGTTGTTTTTATGCATTAATAGCAAAGAAATAAGAAACAAAAGTGGTGAAAATACCAACATAAGTAATAAAAGTGTTGAAATAATATGAATATATTATACCTAATGAGTTACTAGATGGTTCACCACCAATGAGAGACATTTAACATCATATTGATTTGATTATAGGATCATCTCTACCCAATTAATTAGCTTTTAGGATGATTCCAATATAACATGCATAATTGAATAAACATGTTACTAAATTTGTGAGAAAGGGTGTAGTAAGGGAGATCATGATTCCATGTGTAACACCAACATGTATAACACCTAAGAAAGATGGAGGGTGGAGGATGTGTGTGGATAGTAGAATAATCATAAAAATTACCATTAAGTATAGATATCCTATACCTCTTTTAAATGATATGATATATGTTATTTCAAGAATGAAATAATTTACTAATATTGATATCAAGAGTGGTTACTATCAAATTTGGATTTTTAAAGGATATGAACAGAAAAAAACATTCAAGACTAGTGATGTCTTATATGAGTGGATGGTGATGTCATTTTAATTATCTAATGCACTTAGCATATTTATAAGGGTGATAAACACAATGCTATTAGAATACATTGTTAATTTTGTGGTGATTTATTTTTGTGATATTTTGATAGTCACTAATACTAAAGAAGAACACTTAAGGCATTTGAGAATGGTATTAGAGTTGTTAATAAAGGAGAATATCTATGCAAATTTGAATAAGTGTAGGTTTATATAAAATAGTTTGGTATTTTTTGGATTTGTAGTTTCAACAAAAGTTATTAGAATGTATTAATAAAAGGTAAAGGAAATTGTTAAGTGGCCTATTCCAAAGAGTAGCATAGTGGTAAGAATATTCCATGGTTTAGCAAATTTTTACAAAAAGTTCATTAAGAATTTTATAAGTCTTGTTGCACTAGTAAAAAATTACATGATAGGAAAAAATATGTGCACAAGGGAAAAAATAGAAATATTTCAAATTTTGAAGAAGAAGATTACAAACAAACCGATTTTATCATTACCATATTTTAACAAAGAGTTTGAAGTGGATTGTGATGCTTCACATGTGGTAACTGGTGTTGTGTTGAGTCAAGAAGGAAAGCCAATAACATACTTTAGTGAAAAATTAAATGAGGTAATACAAAAATATTCTACATATGATTTTGAATTTTATTATAGTCCATTATATAAGCATTAAGACATTGGAGGCATTACCTAGTGTCTAAGGGGTTTATCCTATGTATAGATCATGAGGATTTTAAGTATGTGAACACTCAAAATAAATTAAATAGTAGGCATGAAAAGTGGGTGTCTTTATTTCAAGGATATACTTTATTTATGCCTAAATCAGGAAAGCATAATCATGTAGTTGATGTTTTGAGAAAAAGAGTGGCTTTATTAACTACTATGGTGAGTGAAGTAGATGGATTTAATGTTGTTAAGGAGATATATGATACTGATCCATATTTTTAAAAGATAGTTGAATAGTATAGGAATCCATTAGCAGGTGAGATAGGTATTAGTTGTAGAGATAGAATCCAAAGTGAGTTAGATCATGTGTTAGTGAATAAAACTCAAATAAGCATAAAGAACATAACTCACAAAGCCAATTCCCTTAATGGGGTTTTGAAAATGAAATCTATGAGCTATTGAAAGAAATAATATACTGATAAACCTTATCAAGAGCATCCATCCTCCAAATTTGGCTCAAAACATGATTTTACCCTTGACTTGGTGCTTCAAGTCTTTAGCAGTGATGAGGTCCTTACTCCTCATCATGTTTTAATGCACCAATGAACTAGGCTCATGAAATTGATCAATGTTATGTCCATAGTTGAGGCTATCCTATTGAAAATTAATCATAATAACACTACACAAAAAGAGTTTGTGAAGATAATTTTGCATTATACGTTTACACCAAAGAAGCTTAAAAACATGAGTGAGAACTCTAGTATTTATAGATTTTTAGAAATGATCAGATCAACCATGACCATCCATCTTGATATCAAGATGTGTGGCCATGGATCAATTTAATTTTAGAGTATCAATCCATAAATATACCCATTAATATTTGGAAGAAAGGGGCATTAAAGAGGCATGGGAGGGTTCAAACTAGATATTTGTTCCATTTATGGCTTATGGATGCCACCCCATAGATGATTTCACCTAATGATGTAGATATTATAAATGAAATTCTAATTAAGAAATATTTAATATATTCCATAGATTTTCCACATAAGCTCTTGATTTAGATTAATTTTCCTAAGCAAGATTAATTAATTTTTCTACAATTCTTTGGAAATTAGTTGTCCATTTAATCAAATTGGTTGAAATGTCAAGTTATTAGGTCATAATTTGACTAGAGTATAATTAGAATAAGGTTTCAATTGAGTATAAACCAATACCCTATTTAGGACATTGTTGACATAAAATAACACATACACATGTCATGTGCTTCTGAATTAGAATAATTTAGTGGTTTGGAGTGTCAAATTGCATTTTTATCATTTTAATTCAAAATTACTTAAGAAAAATTAATAACCACATAAAATGCATTGCCCTATTTAGGGATACATTATCCTAAATAGACACTTGTATATGACAATATTAAACCCTTTAGCATGTTTTAGTGATTTTGGCCCAAATTACATGCTGCAAAATTTTGAGGAAGATTGACAATTTCAACATAATGGTGTTAGGAATTGGATGTCTACATTTTACCCCTATTTGAGAAGGTATATCAAGAAATTAAATCAAAGTAATGTATTTTCAAATAAAATAGTTGTCCAGAAGATGTTGGAAGGAAATGACCCATGATACCCCCTCGAGAGGACATATGAGGATGAAAGAGAGGGATGGACTCTCAAAAAGAGAAAGAAATAGTGAAACCAACCCATGAATGAGATTAAATCCATATGAGTGAATGCTTACATGTGATGATTCACAATGATCAAAATATAATAGGATATAATGGGCCCCAAGGTAGGGGGAAGTGGAAAGGATACAATCCAAAAATATAAGCAACATACTTTGAACACACCCACAAGAGGGTAAAAGCTACACACTTAGGGAATGATCAATCTTGAGATAAGTTACATACTTTAAAAATAACAAGAATAAGAGAAAAGGCTAAAGATCTTAGAATTAGAAGAATCACGAGAGCATTTCTTTAAAGAAAGGAAATCAAAATGTGCTCTAGTAGAGCATATTTGATTAGCAAAATAGATTTTACCCCAGTAAGACTAATTTTGATCATTGATAACTTAATTATACCCCATAGGTCTGATTGGATCAATGATTAGTCAAAATATGGTGCCCCAATATGGAAAATTGGCAAGAATATCTCAAGGATATAACCTAATGCATAGATTAAATATGAGTTGGTGCAAATGTAGCTATGATGGTCTAATGACTAAAAAGCCATAAAAAATATGCATACAAGGATGCACAAACTGATTAAAGAGATGAATAAAATATTATAATGTTGGATAAGATGACCCAAGATATGTCATGTATCTAAGCACTACCTACATAGACTAAATGGACCTTAAGCCAATTTAGTTTACCTAGAAGTGGGGGAAAATGAACTAAGGAAAGAATAATATAATAAAAATGTACCATTGTTCAATGGGACTCATAAGGTATGCCAAGAGATGCACATATTGCATAGATTCTTGTGTTTAGTTTATTGGTGTATTGCTAGCAGATCTTAAGATTTGCATTAAATTTTGGAATTAGAATCCAAATCACTTGATGCTTAATATAAAAAAATAAATATATGCATCATAGATATGAGTAAACTATAATAACATTGTATTTCAACTATGATGAGCTGGTTCAAATGTGAATATTTATAACTAAGGATAATGATAAAAACTATCAATACCATAGTTACAATGATTCACATTTAAACAAAACATAATCAAAAATAAAGATAAAAACAATACATAAATGTAACCTAACTTAAAACTAAGATATGAACAATCAAGATTTAAGTAGGAATAATAATGTATAAAAAGCAAAGTAAGAACAACTAAATAAATAACATGAAAAAAAATATGAATAATCAAGATCCCTATGTACTAAGAAGATGAACTTGGAAAACAAAACAAAAGAACAAGTCAAATTCAACTCTAAACAAATCAAGCCTAACTAAAATTTGGACTAAAAGTGGATATAAAATGTATTTGAACTCAAAAAGAACAAAGCCAAAATAATACAAGACAAAATAATAACACAAAATACCAAGAAAAAAATAAAGGAAAAAAATAAACAACATAAATGGAGAAATAATAAAGCACAAAAAAACAATAAGAAACATCAAATAAACACACACAAACAAGAGTTAGTCACAATGTCAGTGCAAACAAAGAAAAAGGGGTATTATTCATGTAAGTGTAATAGAGACGCTACTCTCTATGATAGGGTGACCCTTAATCCAAGAAAATAAAAAAACTAACACAAAAGAATAAGAATAAAAGAGATAAAGTTTCCCCTAAGTGATAGAGAATCAAAAAAACAAAATGGGGGGAAAAAGAAGAAAAGGAAGGGCTGGTCAAGATGACTCTAGATGTACAAGATAAGTGGATGCTACCTACATAGTTCTATGGACATGAGATCCAACATGAAATTTAGGCCAAATGTAGTTCTACTAGGAAAAGGGATAGAAGAAAAGTGAAGATAAAGAAACATGATTGATGTTATCAATAAAATAAGGAAATGGGCTTGTAAAAAGGTGAGAGCATTCAAATAAATACTTGAAAAATGGTAAGAGTGTGGAGATTAGAATAAAAAAAGTGCAAGATAACATTTTTATTTATTTTGCCGATCAATTTTTACTGATTTTGGTTTTTTGAGATAAGCAAAAAAAATGAACTATTGAAAAAAGGTCTTGGGAACTACCTAACTGAAGAGATACATGTCCATAGGTAATAATTTAAATAACTGAACTAGTTGTAATGGGGATCATAGATATAAATAATGGAATAGGGAATGAAATGATCAAGGAGATGCATGTCAAAGAATAGAATTTACAATAACAACTAAATCTGGCTATAATGGACCATGCTCACAAATCAATGAGAACAAGAACTTGCTAAGGCAATAATGCCTACCAAATAACAACAAAATAATAGAATTGTATATAGTGCTAGATAAATTTGAAGAACCAGTTAGGGAGAAAAAACCATGAGCTGATGTATCTATGTTCACTTGCCTATTAGAGGAAGATACAAAATACTATCCAAGCTAAACTAATTTGTAGAACTAGCATTGAATGTGTCTAAAATGCCCAAGTCATAGTTAAGATCATAATTGGTCAAGATATAAAATGACCCAGGTTATAATGGTACAAGACATGAAAATAATGTGGTTATAAATATAATGGTCTAGGATAAAATGAGAAAAAAAAATATGGTCCAAGATAGGATGGTCTAGGGTGGGATAAAAAGAGTTGGAATATAAATGATCCAAAGTACCAACAGTCTAAATTTTTGACTATCTAGAGTCAAAAAAGAATATAGTTCTCATGATAACAGTCTAGGGTAGGTCAAAACAAAATGAATATGGTCCAAGATTGGATAGTCTAGGATATAATAGTGGGATAAAATGACTTCAGCACAAACTACCCCCAAGTAAGGGGTCTTGTAGACAATGGTTCAAAAGTTGTCAAGTGTAGAATTGCTTGAGATGTATATTGTTCATGGGATTTAAAACTTATTCACCACTTAGATTAGCTATTTAGTATGCTCTTGATCCATAATTTTATATGATAGCATAGGGTCCTAGCCAATTTGGATGGAACTTTCCCTTCTACGTACGTTTAGAATTTGTGTTTTTTTATTCTCTTTCAAGATCAAATCACCAATTTCAATCTCTTAAGGGAGAATGCACTTTTTATAGCTTTGATGAAATCTATTTTGATAAGTTTACAAGTTTTATAGGGTATCAAAATGATTTCCATCAAGGATTTATATTTATTTTAACCTAGAAACTCTATAGTCTTTGTCATCTTCAATATTCGCCAAGGATATTGTCAATGAAGGCAAATTGATCTCAATTCAGGATAATGGATTTTATGGTATAAAAAAGGGAATATGGAGTGGATCCTATAAGGGTATGATGACTAGTGTAATAATCCCAAAGAATAGGAAAAATTTACAAGCGCCAATTACATCTAGTGTCTTTGACATTCTTCTTGAGTATTTCAATAATGATTTTATTTGATGCCTTGGCTTGACTAATGCAAGTTATATGGTGTGTATTTATGTCTCTATTTAAAAATGATCTACCATTATCGGATATAATACAGGCTAGGTTACCATATCGACATATGATATGGTAATGTATAAACTTGGCAATCTTCTTCTCGTTGATGTAAGTGAGAGGAATAACCTTGATCCACTTAGTAAAATAATTAGTAGCAGTGAGAATATGTTTATGGCCATCATAATTTATGGGGTTAATTTTATTGATGAGATCGAGTCCCCATGTAGAAAATAGCCATGGTGTAGTAATTGGTTGCAGTGGTAAGGAAGGTGCATGTATCAAATTACCATACTGTTGACAAGTAACACACTTCTTTACATAATTATAAACATATATTTCTATTTTGGGCCAATACTAACTTATTCTAAGGATATTTTTATCTAAAATTACACTATTGGTGTGGGTCCTACACATTCTTTCATGAACCTCCTTAAGGGCTAACTTGGATAATCCTAAATATAAACAATGAAGTATCATTCCATCATAGCCTTTATGATAAAGCATGTTTCTAAGGAGCATGTAATGAGATATGTGATGAAGGAAAAGTTTTTAATGATTATTAGAAAGGTTAGATGGAAAAAATAGTCATGAAAATAATTATAAATGTCTTGAAATGAAGGTAGTTTAGGTGGGGGATTGGGACCAACAATGGTGCATAACCTTTTTGAATATATGAAGACATGAATAGGTTAGAGAAGATTTTCAATGATAAATTGATACTCTTTATCACTTCTATCAATCTTTATCATGGACCCAATTATTTCCATTACATTGGTAGATCTGTTATTAGCCTATGGTACATGTTCAAATTGCAAATATTTAAAATGAGTCTTGAGATTATCCATAATATGCTTGTAAGGTAAAATATTGTACTCTCTAGTTTGATACTAATTTATGATTTGATTGATAATAAATTGGGAATCCCCATAGACCATTAAGTGCTAGATATCCCATTGTAATGCAAGGAAAAGTCCTTCTATAAGTACTTCATACTCGGACATATTGTTATTAAAATGAAAATTGATATGAAATGATTTAGGAATCAAATCCCTTTGTGGTGTAATTAAAAAAATACCAGCACTAGATTCTTGATAAGTGAAGGAACCATCAAAGTATATCTTCTATTGCTCAGGTTCTTGCAGTACTTATTCTATTATGATAATAGAATCATCTAGGAAGTCAAATAAAAGTGGTTGATTGTCTATAATTGGGGCATCTACAAGTTAATCAATAATAACCTACCACTTAATAGTCATATGATTATGATAATCAACATCAAAATTGCTTAGGAGCATGACCCATTTGGCCATGTGGCCTATAAGAGATAATTTAGATAATAAAAATTTGAGGGGTCCCAGTTTAACAATAATAATAGTTTTATTGTTTATCATATAGTTTCACATATTTTAGGATGCAAAAACCATAAATAAACATGCCTTATCAATAGGTGTATTTAGTCATATAAAATGTGAAAATTGGTAACTTGAGTGAGGCTTGTGATATCCAACCCATAGGTCCCTCCTACTTGCTTTCATGACCCTTATAGGTATATTTTAAATAATTCTAAATCATCCATAGCCTTCTAAACCTAATCCTAGCTTAGCTAGACTACTCTTTCTATGAAAAATCTATTCCCCCAAGCCCCATTAACTCAAGACTATAGTGTCAAGCCCTCTAGTGTATGCTTTTGGTGCTCCTATCCAAGTACATTTTTACCTCCAATGATCAGTACCTTCTAGTTCTTATCCCTCTTATTTTTATCCTAATGTAATAACATTCAACCCATGAGCTATAGATCCCTATAAAAACCCATTCAAATTTCATTTGTAAAGGGTTGGCAAATATCACAAAAAATTCAAGAATACAAGCAAGACTGATAAGGTAATCTTCCCTATTCTCTACATATAGCCAACCAATACTAATACAAGATTATTCAAATCCTTAAACCAGTCCCTAACCACCTCAATCACATCCAATTTAGCATTTTTCATCTTCTTACACACTATTTCACAAAGCACATCAAGTGGAACAACTATGTATGGCTTGATCCCTCTTCACAGAATTGGTATGTAGCTAGTGTGCCCACACAATGGATATGGATACATGTTCAGTGCATATTACACACACTAACCCCAACCTATTTCTCAAAATTTTTTAAATAATAATTGATTCTAGGGTTTAAATACTAAATCAGATCTACAATAAGTTCTATGGACATCCAACAATTAAAATTTCATAGGCAGGCTCAAACAGACATAATGAACAAAACCTAGAAATCTCAAGTCTCTTGGATAATAATACCAAAAGAGGACTATAACACCAGACCCAAATTTATCCTAGTTTGATGCTCATGTATAATCAATAAATGAAGGCTAGATCTTGATTTTTGATAGTGTTCTAGTCTTACATAGTGAATTCTAGACTCTGTCTTAGCCATCTCAATCAGTTTCCAGCTAAGTCTTATTTTATCTCCCTTATTACTATTTTTAGAAAGATTAAAATTACAATAAAATTATACAAATAAATAGATTAATTATTTCATATTTATTTAATAATTTAATTAACCTAGTCCCTTAACTAAATTAGGAATAATACACCAATATTCCCAAAACTATTAAATCATTTGGTGAACCTGACTTACTTCGAACATGCATAAAAACCCTAGAAAACCTAGGGTAAATTTCCTACTAATTTTTCCTATATTTTTTTGATTTTTTACCTACATAATAAAACCATAAATTAGTATTAAATATTAAAATTTTGTAGTATTTTTAAAATAATTTTCTTTCAAACCCTAGTTGCCCATACTAGGTCCCAATATTTTCCCAGTATTTTTCCTATATTTTTCTAATTTTTTACTTGCCTATTTAAATTAGAAATCAAATTTAATTTTCAAAATTCCATATTAATTTCAAAAAATTAATTTTCTTCCAAAACCCTAGTTTCATATACTATGTCCCTTTGTTTGCTTGAGGTATCACCTTACATCTCAAATCAGATTCCACATAAAAATAAAATTGGATCTCACTTATTTACACATATTTCTTGGATTTTTGGAAAACAATAAGGAAACCCTACTTGGTCCTATCATGTACATGAACTATGAAGCTTACCATGTGTTATTAAAAAACTTCATCCTTTTCATTTCATGCTTACTTTTCATACTATGGGATGATATTAAGAAAGTTATAGTTAAACATAATATGATACCTCTCCTTCAAAGCAATGTTTACCTATCTTTAATACAAGGTTTCATTTCTTGCTTTCTATCTCTCATATGGAAATTTTTTCAAGTCTATCTTTCTAAACACATTACAAATTTCATATCACATGTCAAATCTTTTTATGCATTCTTACACACATTCATGCTCTCTATTCCTTGATTTTTATCTCTCATGGAATTTTTTTCAAGGTTATCATGCTAAACACATTGGAAATGTCATAACACATAGCAAAGTTATTTATGCATTAGTGCATAATTTCATTATTTATTTAAAATTACATCTCTCTATTATGTGTAATTAAATTAATCATAAAATCCTTACATACATAGAGGATCCATTACATATGCTAACAACCACCTATCAAGTTTTAATGCCATATCTTATGCACATGAAATAATTTCCTTCTCCTCCTCTCCCCCAAGAGGGTGATAGCTACTTTCCATCTAACCAAGTCTATGCTATCACCCCTCCAAAAAGGTGAGGCAGCCTATACTATTGTTCCTAATGTATATATTCAGCCTATAACTTCTTCAAAACCTCTTCAACATATGTGCTTACATGTTCAATCGGAAGCAACTAGGGTTTTCAATTGTGAGACTCTAAGGGATAAAATCACTAGTATGAGAAAGTTAGGTTCATATTTAAAAATTTGAAATAAGCTATTACATGAAAAGATTACAACATTGGAAAACTAGATTATAATACAAAATTCTCAAAGGCACCATAGTGTCAATCATATATATGCACCTTCACCTAGTCAATTGGTTACCAAGCAATGTTACATATCAAAACAAAGTAAATCTACAACTAGTGATTCAAAAAGCATTCAAAAATAAAATAATATTTCAAGTGAGGTACCAAGGGAAATGATTAAATCCAAGTTGATCAAACTACCCCCTTGACATCCATTGAGAATATCCAAATATTATTGTGCATATCATAGAATGCATGGGCATCAAACAGACTCATATTTAGCATTGAATAAACATATACAATAGATAATTACTAATGAGGAACCTAAACAAGGTAAATTAGTCAAGCAATCCATAATGACATAGGAACACATTCACAAAGGGTCAAATTTAGAAACAATACAAAAGTAGTTACCAAAGTATAAATCAGAACAACAAAAAGATCAAAAAGCAAAATTAGAGCAAGAAAAAATACCACAAGCATAGGCAAAGCATGAAAAAGATGCAAATATACCTCTCCAAAATGAGGCTCAACTTTCAAAGTAGTATGGGTTTGGTCAAAAATATCTATGATGGTTTCATTATTAAGGTTAAGGGTTAGGCAAGTATGCTCAAGGCATCACAACTCCTACTCCAGCATTTGATTATGTTTATCACCAAGGTTTGGGATGTATTAAACATCCTAAATAAAATCATTCCATACAAAATTTATCAAAGGAAAAGATCCAGATATAAAAAAATTCAACACTAGAATTCCATTGGTTCAAAATCAAGATGATAATGAGGAGTGAAACAATATAGGTTATTATGATTTCTAAGATACTAAAAATGAATCCACATATTTAGTGTCATATTCACAACCATTCCCTCATGATTCACAATCATGCATGATTCATTTATTTTATATATGACACCATGATGGGGAGTTTCCTATGAGACTCATTAGTTAGTATCATTTCTTCTCAGTATTACTTGTACATAGTTTCTTTTTGCTTACTTGTACATAATTTCTTTATGCTTACTTATACATAGTTTCTCAATATTTCTTGTACATAGTATTCTTATGATTTATTTTACATAGATTATTCTAAAAATACAAAAATAATAAAAGATATGTTAAAATACAAAAACATTCAAATAATTCAAAAACATAAAAACATTTCAATTGCATTCATTCTCCATGCTTTACATTTCTACTATCATGCTAGACTTACATTCTGCTATTATATGCTATTTTTATAGATTTATCTAAATTACCATGCTTCACTTGATATTATTTAAGTGTGTAAAGTGACATAGAGATCCTTGATTGATTTACTCTACCCATTGAGGGGGCATCCTAATTCTACATTCAAGATGCACATCGATATACATACCCACTAGGGGCATCTTCTACATGACTACACCATCCAGGTTATGTCATTCCTACACCACACACTCTAGTTATCATGTTGATGTATATTAATTACTAGCTTACATAGATTACTTTATTGACACTCACTAGTATATAACGCTTGCATATTTCTTAGCATATACCTAGTCTTATACTACATGTCTTGCATACTTTCACTTCTTGAATTGATTAGTTAGATGTGATTGTATTTCTATTATTTACATAAATCCATTTCTTGTTTTGTGTAGCTAAATGTGATTATATTTATAAATTATTACTTTATTTCCTATATGTGCCTTAGGACATCTTCTAATGTCCTTTGATTCTATTATTGTTTGTGCCTTAAGACATTTGCCAATGTCTTTTACTTGTAAAAAATCTATGTGCCTATGGCCCTTGTGCCAACCTTGCTTATTTCAATTGTACGTGTATTTGGAATTTTAACATACTTTATATTCTTGACTTCTAGTTTGAGTGACATGTGCCCATGCACCTTGTTTTCTTGGCCCCTTGTCCACTCTTTTATGATTATTTATTCTTACTTTGTGTGCTTGTTACTTGATTTATTTTTAATTATTTACAATGCCATGATCCACATCATGAAGTATCTTACTTTTTTGGATGTCATGATGGAAATAATGCTCCATCCCTCTAGTTAAATTTCATTATATTACATATGATTTTACATTGTTATATCTATCTAGGCAAATCTAACAATATCTCATTTCAAACCATGCTATATCTTGAGATATCTTGTCAATTATCATTGCTATATCATGTATCTTTACAACATAACACACTTGTAGGGATCTTCCTTCTAAGGGAAACCATTGTAGGGTCTTCATTCCCACCCTCAAAAGAGGTGGCAATAAATAGGGATTTTTCATAGAGATCATAACTCTTAATGGTCAAAAATCTAGTTTTAGAACACCTAGAACATCAACCAGACTTCAAACTAGGTGATAGTAAAATTTATAATACAATTATCAGATTTATCCCAAGACAATAGTGCCAAGATTGGACTATAACATTGGGCCCTCTAGAGTCTATTTTTTATGCTCCTATACAAATAACAAAAACACCAAACTTTCTAGAAGTAGGTATAAAAGTAGGTTCAACTATAATTTTGTAGATTTAAACTAGTTCATAATCAATAGTTTTTAGCACACTTTTACTTAAAGAATCCAAATACAGGAGGCATCATGCACAAAATGATGGATCTTGCTTCCAATTTTAGATATGGTAGTTAGTATAACTTCCATATCAGAATCCATGTTTCAGACACTAGTAATTAGGGGCAATGTGCACACCACATTTGTTTTCTTTTCTTTTCTTTCAAGTTCATTACATTACATAGGCATTCTTAGTAGTTTTGTGCTTTATTCCACTATAGGTGGTTGGTATCATTTTAGAGTGGCTTTCTCACAAGCCTAACCTCTACATTTTTGAAATGGCTTTCATATAAGCCTAGTTCCCAATTTTGGAGAGGCTTTCATACAAGCTTAATCTCCACCTTTTAGAGTGGTCAAGAGTGGCCTACTTTCTATCATATGTTAAGCTATCCATGCTAACATTGTTAAATTATAGTACATTCATGGGCTTTAAGAGCCATCCCATACGATACACATTCATACTAGTATCAATATATAGCTTTACATCATAGGGCAATGATAGAGCCAAAGGAATAGCTATCCTTTGTATTCTTGAGCCACCTACTCAAAGGGATTGGACATATAGTCTAAACATTGATTACCATACACATGATTACATAGCTTCACTTACTAGGTGATGACAGAGTCAAAGGGCTAGCCTTTGCATTCTTGAGCCACTTCTAGGGAATTGAGCACTCAGTTCCATTCATGATATTACTCTTGGTATAACATCATCCAATATTACTCAGCATCACAACAAGTTTTATATTAGTTCACATACCCAGTGAGGTGTATTCATTCCTTTCTCTTCCTCTCTCTCTTTTACCCAGCTTTGTACATTCTTATTTTAGGTATAGCATATCTAGTAACAAATGATCTAATATTTGTATTCTTTTGTATATTTTCACTTCATATCATGCTCTCTCTATACACACCCAACATCACATAGAATCATGAGCTTCACCCTTGCAATTAAGTTTAGGTACACTTTTTATTTTTCCTTTATCCTAGTATTTTACTTTGTTGCATCACTAGAATAAAGGGGGTGGCAAATGTAGTCATATAAAATGTGAAAATTGGTAACTTAAGTGTGGTTTATGAAACCCAACCCATAAGTCCCTCCTACTTGATTTCATGACCCTCATAGGCATATTTTCACTTATTCTTAATCATCTGTAACCTTCTAGACCTGATTTTAGCTCAGCTAGACTACTCTTTCCATGACAAATCTATCCCCCTAGGTCCCATTAGGTCAAGACTATAGTGCCCAACTTAGACTATAGCATTGATCCCTCTAGTGTCCACTTTCAATGCTCCTATCTAAGTATATTTTTACCTCCAATGGTTAGTCCATTATGGTTCTTATCCCTCTTTTTTTTTGGCATAATGTGATCATGTTCAATCCATGACCAATAGATCCATATAAAATCCCATTCAAAGTTCATTTGGAAAGGGTTGGGAAATACCACAAAGAAATCAAGAATATAAGTAGGAATACCAAGGCAATATTCCTTATTCTCTTCATACATCTAACCAATACTACTACAATATTATTCAAATACTTACACCAATCCCTAGCCACCTTAAGCATATCTAGTTTAGCATTTTGCATCTTCTTACACATTATTACATAAAGCATGTCAAGTGGGAGAACTACATATGGATTGATCCCCCTTCGGAGTATTTGTATCTAGGTAGAATGCCCACATAAGGGATATAGATACATGTTTAGTGCATATTACACATACTAACCCCCCTCTTTCCCAAAGATTGTCAAAGCACAATGGAGTCTAGGGTTTATAGACTAAATCAGCTCTATAGGGAGTTTTTCAGACATCCAACAGTCAAATTTTTACAAATAGTCTCACAAGGATACAAAAAATAAAACCCAAAAAGCTCATGTCTCTTGGACAATAGTGGTAGAATAGGACTATAACACCAGACCCTAGGGTGTCTTATTTCAACACACATATCTAATCAATAAATGAAGGATAGATCCTAATTTATCATAGTGTTATAGTCATGCATAGTGAATTCTAGACTCTATCTCGACCATCTCAGTCAGTTTCTAGCTACGTATTATTTTCTCTCCCTTATTATTATTTTTATAAAGATTCAAATTACAATCAAATGATACAAATTAGTATCTTAATTATTACATATTTATTTACTAATTTAATCAACTTATACCCTTAACTAAATTAGGAATAATAAACCAATATTCCCAAAATTATTAAATTAACATATAATTATGATCATAAGCCACCAATGTGTGGCTCAAATAATAAACTACATGTTCCTTGCCTTGGTCATCATGTTAGGCCAAGAGCACCCCCAATGCATGTTCAGTTGCTAAGATATAAAGAAGCAATGGTTGTCTAGGTGTTGGTGGTCTTAAAATTGGTAGATTTTCCAAATATGTTATGAGCTTCACAAATGCAAATTGATACTCATGATCCAATTGAAATGTGATTCCTTTCTTCAAGAGGTGTGTAAATGGGTGGCACTTATCTGCCAATTATGAAATAAACGTACAAATATAATAGATCTTTCCTTGTAGGCTATAGAGTTGTTTGATATTGGAAGGTGGAGGCATTTCAACATTGGCCTTGAATTTATTAAGGTCTTCTTTGATCCCTCTTTATGATATAATAAACCCCAACAATTTTCCTGAAGTGACACCAAAGACATATTTATTAGGATTTAGATAGACCTTAAATTCCCAAAGTCTCTTAAAAATCCTTTGTAGAACATTAGGATTCCCAACACGTGTTCCTGATTTAGTGAAGATGTCATCAACAATATCATGTATCACATCATAAAATATGGCATTCATAGCATGTGGATAAGTGGATACAACATTCTTCAAGCCAAAGGGCATGAATTGATAATAGAATGTTCCCCATAGTGTGTTGAACATAATATTGTGATGGTATTCTTGAACTATCTTGATTTGATTTTATCCATAAAATCCATCCATAAGGGATAACATATCATACCTAGAAATAGAGTCAATAATCATGTCGATGTTGGGCAAAGGAAAATCATCTTTGGGGCTTGATTTTTTGATATCTCTAAAATCACTATAAAGATGTATACCCTTTGACTTTTTCCTTATTATAGCTATGTTTGATATCCATTCAAAATAGTCCAGTGATTTGATGAAGCCTACTCCTAATAATTTCTCTAGTTTTACTTTTACCAAAAGAGTAATGCATGGATGCATCTTCATCAATTTTTGTTTGACTAGATAAGGCATTTGGATGAATAACAAGATAATGCACAACCAAGTTAGGGTCTAAGCCTAGCATATCAAAATATGCCCATGAAAAAAAATCAATCAAATCTCTCAAAATGGAGATAATGTGATATTTCTCCTAATCAGAGAGGGAAGTTCCAAGATAAATAATTTTGGGATCATCATATGTTCCTAGGTTCACTTTAGTAGTGTTTTCTACAAGAAGTGTAAAATCATATTCTAGAATAGTAGGTAATGTGTGATCATGATCTTATTCTTTTGCTATACTTTCTATTTGCTCTTCCAAAAGCTCTAGATAATGTGATGAATCTAAATTGACCAGTTTAGGTAATGGTCAACTATTAAATATCTTAGGAAAGTTAAGATCTAGATGCTCAAAGACTTATTATTCTAATCTAATGTTGGTACTGGATAAGGAGCTAGGACTTAATGGACCTTGTTTGTCCTTTGAGGATGAGCAAACTTTCCTATCCAAGAGCACCTGAAATAGGTTTTTACTCAAGGGATTATCTTTTTATTTACTATTTACCTGATGAACACATGCCTCAAATAGGTTTTCACTTGAGGATCTCGATGCTTTATATTTTTTATGACCAAGAATGTTTTCTTGATCACCAAAGTAGGTAGAAAGATCTAAGAAAATCAAAGCCTTGCTTATGATCATCAATTGGTATCCATATCTAAGACCCATGTACTCTATAATAAATTCTTCATTCTATAATTCTTCAAGGCATATGATCAAATTTTGTTGGTCCCAATAAATAAGCTTAGGATGGCAAAGGTAAAGGGGATAATGGGGTGTTATGGTGATAATGGAATTTAAATCAAATAAGTTCATGATAACAAGATCATCATAAACACTATAATGGGATGCTACATCACTACCGGGAGTCTAATCACTAGTCAATTCAAATAATCACTATCAAAAGTCATGAGGTCACCCTAGGTGGTATAAATCTAAGACCTTGATTCATGTTAGGTTTACTAGCTGATAAAATTTCCATGATTCCTTATGTTCATGGGCCAAGGATTTTCCCTGTATAATCAAAGTTATCTATAATCCAATTAGGGATGGGATACTTTGAATTATGAAAATAATCAATAATGCCATCATTATATAACTAGTTTCCTTCAATGAAAGCTTCTTGATCCCACTTTGGTGAAGTAATAGGTACAAATACCATTGGTGGTTTTTATGTATCTTTCTTCTTTTGCCAAATCATGTTGAGTCTATAAGGGCTTTTGTAATTTTTGGGTTTACCAAAAGACTTGGGAGACTTGGGAAACATAGAAATACAAAAAGGATCCTTAAGATGATATGAATAAATGCTTACATCTTCTATAATAACCTATTTTGCCAGGGTTTCAAGAGATGGATTAGCCAAAGTGGAAGCAAGGTCACTAGGGCTGGTATAATTAGATTTGGGCATATGGAAAACTATTTCTTTGTTCTTCTTTGTAACAAATTTAGAACCATTATAATATTTATAATTACAAAATTTAGCTTCTAGGTGTTTATAGTATTGGTAAGGATGTAGATCAAAAATAATGGTGACCTCAATCCCATCATGGGGGAACATGAGGCACTAATGTAAGGTGAATGGGACAACTTGTACTTCATGAATCCAAGGATGGCCAAGAAGCATGTTATAAGGTAACTTAATATCCATAATATGAACAAGGTATGATGTGACACAGACCCAATAATTATTAGAGAATAAATAGTACCTAAAGAATCAGTTTTGGCATTATCATATGACTTTGTGGTGATCATCTCTAGCTAAATTTCCTTCATAGTATAACCCAATTATTATACCATCTTGAGAGACATTATGTTTAGCCATGAACCATTGTATATAAGAACCCACTTGATTTTATGGTTTTCAATGATGACCTTGATATATAAGGGGTTATTATGGATAGGACCAAGAGTGGACATGTATTTTTGATCAAATGAAACTTATCAAAATGAAGATAAATTCCCTACAATAATTTGGAATTATTCAGGGTTAATGTCTTGAGATAAGCAACAAAAGGTCTTGGGAACTACCTAACTGAAGAGATGCATGTCCAAAGGTAAGAATTTAAACAACTAAACTAGTTGTAATGGGGATCATAGATATAAATAATGGCATAGGGAACCAAATAATCAAGGAGATGCATGTCAAAGAAAATAATTTACAATAACAATCAAATATGGCTATAATAGACCATGCTCACAAATCGATGAGAGTAAGAACCTACTAAGGCAACAATGCCTACCAAATAACAACAAAATAATAAAATTGTATATAGTGATAGATAAATCTAAAGAACCAGTCAGGGAGAAAAAACCATGAGCTGATGTATCTGTGTTCACTTTCCTATTAGAGGAAGCTAAAAAATACTATCCAAGCTAAACTAATTTATAGAACTGGCATTGAATGTGTCTAAAATGCCTGAGTCATAGTTAGGATCATAATTGGTCAAGGTATAAAATAACCCAGGTTATAATGGTATAAGATATGAAAAGAATGTGGTTATAAATATAATGGTCTAGGATAAAATGAGAAAAATAAATATGGTCCAAGATTGGATAGTCTAGGGTGGGATAAAAAGAGTTGGAATATAAATGATCCAAAGTACCAATAGTCTAAAGTTTTGACTATCTAGAGTCATAAAAGAATATAGTTCTCATGATAACAGTCTAGGGTAGGTCAAAACACAATGAATATGGTCCAAGATTGGATAGTCTAGGATATAATAGTGGGATAAAATGACTTCAGCAAAAGCTACCCCCAAGTAAGGGATCTTGTAGACAATGGTTCAAAAGTTGTCAAGTGTAGAATTGCTTGAGATGTATATTGTTCATGGGATTTAAAAATTCTTCACCACTTAGATTAGCTATTCATTATGCTCTTGATCCATAGTTTTATATGATAGCATAGGGTCATAGCCAATTTTTATGGAACTTTCCCTTCTACCTATGTTTAAAAATTGTGTTTTTTTATTCTCTTTCAAGATCAAATCACCAATTTCAAAATCTTGAGGGAGAATGTACTTTTTATAGCTTTGATGAAATCTATTTTGATAAGTTTACAAGTTTTCTAGGGTATCAAAATGATTTCCATCAAGGATTTATAGTTATTTTAACCTATAAAATCTATAGTCTTTGTCATCTTCAATATTCTCCAAGGATATTGTCAATGAAGGCAAATCAATCTCAAATTAGGATAATAGATTTTATGGTATAAATAAGGGAATATGGAGTGGATCCTATAAGGGTATGATGACTAGTGTAATAATCACAAAGAATAGGAAAAATTTACAAGTGCCAATTACATCTAGTGTCAATGACAATCTTCTTGAGTATTGCAACAATGATTTTATTTGATGCCTTGGCTTGACTATTACCTTGTAGGTTATATGGTGTGTATTCATTTTGATTGATTTTTAATTTTACATAAAGATATTTAAAATCTCTATTTAAAAAGGATCTACCATTATCGGATATAATATAGGCTAGGTTACCATATTGACATATGATATGGTAATGTATAAACTTGGCAATCTTCTTCTCGATGATGTAAGTGAGAGGAATAACCTCGATCAATTTAGTAAAATAATTGGTAGTAGTGAGAATATGTTTATGGCCATAAAAATTTATGGGGTTAATTTTATTGATGAGATTGAATCCCCATGTATAAAATATCCATGGTGTAGTAATTGGTTGCAGTGGTAAAGAAGGTGCATGTATCAAATTACCATAATGTTGACAAGTAACACACTTATTTACATAATTATAAACATTTATTTCTATTTTGGGCCAATAATAACTTATTCTAAGGATATTTTTATCTAAGATTACACTATTGGTATGGGCCATACGCATTCTTTCATGAACCTCCTTAAGTGCTAACTTGGATTATCCTAAATATAAACAATGAAGTATCATTCCTTCATAGCATTTATGATAAAGCATGTTTCTAAGGAGCATATAATGAGATATGTGATGAAGGAAACGTTTTTAATGATTATTAGAAAGGTTAGATGGAAAAAATAGTCATGAAAATAATTATAAATGTCTTGAAATGAAGGTAATTTAGGTGTGGGATTGGGACCAAGAATGGTGCATACCCTTTTTGAATATATGAAGACATGATCAGGTTAGAGAAGATTTTCAATGATACACTGATACTCTTTATCACTTCTATCAATCTTTATCATGGACCCAATTATTTTCATTACATTGGTTGAAATTTTATTTGCCTATGGTACCTATTTAAATTACAAAGATTTAAAATGAGTCTTGAGATTATCCATAATATGCTTGTAAGGTAAAATACTATAATCTCTAGTTTGATACTAATTTATGATTTGATTGATAATCATTTGGGAATCCCCATAGACCATTAAGTGCTAGATATCCCACTGTAATGCAAGGAAAAGTCCTTCTATAAGTATTTCATACTCAGACATATTTTTAGTACAATGACAATTAATATGAAATGATTTAGGAATCAAATCCCCTTGTGGTGTAATACATAAAATACTAGCACTAGATTCTTGATAAGTGAAGGAACCATCAAAGTATATCTTCTATTGCTCACATTCTTGCAGTACTTATTCTATTATGATAATAGAATCATCTAAGAAGTCAAACCAATGTGGTTGAGTGTCTATAATTGGGGCCTCTACAAGTTGATCAATAAAAACCTACCCCTTAATAGCCGTATGATTATGATACTCAACATGAAAATTGCTTAGGAGCACGACCCATTTGGCTATGTGGCCTATAACAGATAATTTAGATAATAAAAATTTGAGGGGTCCCACTTTAACAATAATAATAGTTATATTATTTATCATATATTTTCACATCTTTTAGGATGCAAAAACCATAACTAAACATGCCTTCTCAATAGGTGTATGTAGTCATATACAATGTGAAAATCGGTAACTTGAGTGAGGCTTGTGATACCCAACCCATAGGTCCCTCCTACTTGATTTCATGACTCTTATAGGTATATTTACACTAATTCTAAATCATAAATAGCCTTCTAAACCTAATCCTAGTTTAGCTAGACTACTCTTTCTATCACAAATCTATTCCCCTAAGTCCCATTAACTCAAGACTATAGTGTCAAGCCCTCTAGTGTTTGCTTTTGGTGCTCCTATCCAAGTACATTTTTACCTCCAATGATCAGTCCCTTCTAGTTCTTATCCCTATTCTTTTTATCCTAATGTAATAACATTCAACCAATGAGCTATAGATCCCTATAAAAACCCATTCAAAGTTAATTTGGAAAGGGTTGGAAAATATCACAAAAAATTCAGGAATACAAGTAAGACTGCTAAGATAATCTTCCCTATTCTCTACATATAGCCAACCAATACTACTACAAGATTATTCAAATCCTTAAACCAGTCCCTAACCACCTCAAGCACATCCAATTTATCATTTTTCATCTTCTTAGACACTATTTCACAAAGCACATTAAGTGGAACAACTATATATGGCTTGATCCCTCTTCGGAGAATTGGTATGTAGGTAGTGTGCCCACACAATGGATATGGATACATGTTTAGTGCATATTACACACACTAAACCCAACCTATTTCTCAAATTTTGTTAAATAATAATGGAGTCTAGGGTTTGAAGACTAAATCAGATCTACAATGAGTTATATGGACATCCATCAATTAAAATTTCATAGGTAGGCTCACACAGACATAATGAACAAAACTTAGAAATATCAAGTCTCTTGGATAATAATGACAGAAGAAGACTATAACACCAGACCCAAAGTTATCCTAGTTTGATTCTAATGTATAATCAATAAATGAAGGCTATATATTTATTTTTGATAGTGTTCTAGTTCTACATAGTGAATTTTAGACTCTGTCTTAGCCATCTCAATCAGTTTCCAGCTAAGTCTTATTTTATCTCCCTTATTACTATTTTTAGAAAGATTAAAATTACAATAAAATTATACAAATCAATAGATTAATTATTTCATATTTATTTAATAATTAAATTAACTTAGGCCCTTAACTAAATTAGGAATAATACACCAATATTCCCAAAACTATTAAATCATTTGGTGAACCTGACTTACTTCGAACATGCATAAAAACCCTAGGGTAAATTTCCTACTAATTTTTCCTATATTCTTTTGATTTTTTACCTAAATAATAAAACCATAAATTAGTATTAAATTTTAAAATTTTGTAGTAATTTTAAAATAATTTTCTTTTAAACCCTAGTTGCCCATACTAGGTCCCAGTATTTTCCTGTTATTTTTCCTATATTTTTCTAATTTTTTACTTGCCTATTTAAATTAGAAATGTAATTTAATTTTTAAAATTCCATAGTAATTTCAAAAAATTAATTTTATTGCAAAACCTTAGTTTCATAAACTATGTCCCTTTGTTTGCTTGAGGTATCACCTTACATCTCAAATCAGATTTCACATAAAAATAAAATTGGATCTCACTTATTTACACATATTTCTTGGATTTTTGGAAAACAATAAGGAAACCCTACTCGGTCCTATCATGTACATGAAATATGAAGCTTACCATGTGTTAGTAAAAAACTTCATCCTTTTCATTTCATGCTTACTTTTCATACTATGCGATGATATTAAGAAAGTTATAGTCAAACATAATACGATACCTCTCCTTCAAAGCAATGTTTACCCATCTTTAATACAAGGTTTCATTTCTTGCTTTCTATCTCTCATATGGAAATTTTTTTAAGTTTATCTTGCTAAACACATTACAAATTTCATAGCACATGTCAAATCTTTTTATGCATTCTTACACACATTCAAGCTCTCTATCCCTTGCTTTTTATCTCTCATGGAATTTTTTTCAAGGTTATCATGCTAAACACATTGGAAATGTCATAACACATAGCAAAGTTATTTATGAATTAGTGCATAGTTTCATTACTTATTTAAAATTATATATTTATATTATGTGTAATTAAATCAATCATAAAATCCTTACATACTTAGAGGATCCATTACATATGCTAACAAC
Organism: Torreya grandis; assembly: GCA_037957365.1. Lineage (NCBI taxonomy): Eukaryota > Viridiplantae > Streptophyta > Pinopsida > Cupressales > Taxaceae > Torreya > Torreya grandis. The sequence continues at coordinate 2,923,825 of JARHVA010000483.1, forward strand.
CACCTGTCAAGTTTTAATGCCATATCTTATGCACATGAAATAATTTCCTTCTGTTCCTCTCCCCCAAGAGGGTGATATCTACTTTCCATCTAACTAGGTCTATGTTATCATCCCTCCAAAATGTGAGGCATCCTATACTATTGTTCCTAATGTATATATTCAACCTATAACTTCTTGAAAACCACTTCAACATATGTGTTTACATGTTCAATCGGAAGCAACTAGGGTTTTCACTTGTGAGACTCTAAGGGATAAAATCACTAGTACGAGAAAGTTAAGTTCATATTTAAAAATTTAAAATAAGCTATTAAATGAAAAGATCACAACATTGGAAAATTAGATTATAATACAAAAGTCTCAAAGGCACCCTAGTGTCAATCATATATATGCACCTTCACCTAGTCAGTTGGTTACAAGCAATGTTACATATCAAAACAAGAAATCAAAACAAATTAAATATACAACTAGTGATTCAAAAAGAGTTGAAATATAAAATAAAATTTCAAGTGAGGTACTAAGGGAAATGATTAAATCCAAGTTGATCAAACTACCCCCTTGACATCCATTAAGAAGATCCAAATATTATTGTGCATATCATAGAATGCATGGGCATCAAACAGATTCATGTTTAGCATTGAATAAACATGTAAAATAGATAATTACTAATGAAGACCCTAAACAAGGTAAATTAGTCAAGAAATCCATAGTGACATAGGAACACATTCACAAAGGGTCAAATTTAGAAACAATACAAAAGTGGTTACCAAAGTATAAATCAGTACAACAAAAGGATCAAAAAGCAAAATTAGAGCAAGAAAAAATACCACAAGCATAGGAAAAGCATGAAAAAGATGCAAATATACCTCTCCAAAATGAGGCTCAACTTTCAATATAGTATGGGTTTGGTCAAAAATATCTATGATGGTTTCATTATTAAGGTTAAGGGTTAGGCAAGTATGCTCAAGGCATCACTACTCCTATTCCAACAGTTGATAATGTTTGTCACCAAGGTTTGGGATCTATTAAACATCCTAAAAAAATCATTTACATACATAATTTATCAAAGGAAAATATGTAGATATAAAAAAATTCAACACTAGAATTCCATTGGTTCAAAATCAAGATGATAATGATGAGTGAAACAATATAGGTTATTATGATTTTTAAGATACCAAAAATGAATCCACATATTTAGTGTCATATTCACAACCATTCACTCATGATTCACAATCATGCATGATTCATTTATTTTATATTGGACACCATGATGGGGAGTCTCCTTTGAGACTCATTAGTTAGTATCATTTCTTCGTAGTATTACTTGTACATAGTTTCTTTTTGCTTACTTGTACATAATTTCTTTATGCTTACTTATACATAGTTTCTCATTATTTCTTGTACATAGTATTCTTATGATTGATTGTACATAGATTATTCTAAAAATACAAAAATAATAAAAGATATGTTAAAATACAAAAACATTCAAATAATTCGAAAACACAAAAACATTTCAATTGCATTCATTCTCCATGCTTTACATTTCTACTATCATGCTAGACTTACATTCTGATATTATATGCTATTATTTATAGATTTATATACATTACCATGATTCACTTGATATTATTTAAGTGTGTACAGTGACATAGAGATCCTTGATTGATTTACTCTACCCATTGAGGGGGCATCCTAATTCTACATTCAAGATGCACATCGATATACATACCCACTAGGGGCATCTTCTACATGACTACACCGTCCAGGTTATGTCATTCCTACACCACACACTCTAGTTATCATGTTGATGTATATTAATTACTAGCTTACATAGATTACTTTATTAACACTCACTAGTATATAACACTTGCAAATTTCTTAGCATATACCTAGTCTTATACTACATGTCTTGCATACTTTCACTTCTTGAATTGATTAGTTAGATGTGATTGTATTTCTATTATTTACATAAATCCATTTCTTGTTTTGTGTAGATAAATGTGATTATATTTATAAATTATTACTTTATTTCTTATATGTGCCTTAGGACATCTTCTAATTTCCTTTGATTCTATTATTGTTTGTGCCTTAAGACATTTCCCAATGTCTTCTACTTTTACTCTTCTATGTGCCTATGGCCCTTGTGCTAACCTTGCTTATTTCAATTGTACGTGTATTTGGAATTTGAACATAATTTATATGCTTGCCTTTTAGTTTGAGTGACATGTGCCCATGCACCTTGTTTTCTTGGCCCCTTGTCTACTCTTTTATGCTTCTTTATTCTTACTTTGTGTGCTTGTTACTTGATTTATTTTTAATTATTTACAATGCCATGATCCACATCATGAATTATCTTGATTTTTTGGATGTCATGATGGAAATCATGCTCCATCCCTCTAAGACAACTAAAAACTAGCTATACTTCTAGTTTTATTTCATTATATTACATATGCTTTTACATTGTTATATCTATCTAGGCAAATCTAACAATATCTCATTTCAAACCATGCTATATCTTGAGATATCTTGTCAATTATCATGGTTATATCATGTATCTTTACAACATAACACACTTGTAGGGATCTTCCTTCTGAGGGAAACCATTGTAGGGTCTTCATTCCCACCCTCAAAAGAGGTGGCAATAAATAGGGATTTTTCATAGAGATCATAACTCTTAATGGTCAAAAAGCTAGTTTTAGAACACCTAGAACATCAACCAGACTTCAAACTAGGTGATAGTAAAAATTATAAAACAATTATCAGATTTATCCCAAGACAATAGTGCCAAGATTGGACTATAGCACTGGGCCCTCTAGAGTCTATTTTTGATGCTCCTATCCAAATAACAAAAACACCAAACTTTCTAGAAGTAGGTATAAAAGTAGGTTCAACTATAATTTTGTACATTTAAACTAGTTCATAATCAATAGTTTTTAGTACACTTTTACTTAAATAATCCAAATATAGGAGGCATCATGCACAAAATGATGGATCTTGCTTCCAATTTTAGATATGGTAGTTAGTATAACTTCCATATAAAAATCCATGTTTCAGACACTAGTAATTAGGGGCAATGTGCACAACACATTTGTTTTCTTTTCTTTTCTTTCAAGTTCATTACATTACATAGGCATTCTTAGTAGTTTTGTGCTTTATTCCACTATAGGTGGTTGGTATCATTTTAGAGTGGCTTTGTCACAAGCCTAACCTCTACATTTTTGGTTGTGGAGCTAAAAGCTTCACTGATGCAGACATGGAGAAGGCCATTGGAGGAGTTGCTGAAGGTTGTTAAGTGTTAGAGCAATCAGTGTCGGTCTGATTAGCCGATGTCGACAGGACAGTGAAAGAGAAGCAACTGACGTCGGTCAGGGATCGGCCGACGTTGATCACCTCCAGGTAGACAGGGACCGACGTCAGTTGCCTATGTGGTTCAACTGCGAGTTTATTATGGGCAGTTGGTTGATGACCCAAGTGTTTGCATGATGAGTGCTAATTTTAGACTCATAGTTGTGGATCTAATTATTGTAATTAGATGTCTAATTATTGTTTGGATGAGTTCTATATAATAGACTCATGGTTGTATTGTAAATTAGTGCTAGGGAGTAAGAGAGCATAATTATAAGCTCCTTCTGTGTGTGAGGTTGAGCAATGGTGTGTTCCTCCTAGTGCCGCAGTACCAGGTGTGTTGGTGCTAGATTGGAGAGCCAGCTGGGTTCTTCAAGAGTGTAGGATCTTGGTCACAAGTGCATGGCCTATATAGGAGATCTACATGGCAAGTAAGATCATTGATCTGTAGGTGTATGTGTATGTATGATCCAGGTTTGCAGGTGTGTAGAACTAGATTGATTTGCAGGTGTGCAAGATCAAGGAGGACAGCAACACAACAGGGAGCAGGGTCAGGCAAGATCTACTTGAAGTACAGGTGTGTACTTGTGGAGTGTGTGGAGCACTTGTGGAGTGCATGGAGCATAGGTATAAGGTGAACACCAACTCTGTGTTTGAGTTGGGTGTTGGGACCTAGGAGAGAGAACTTTGAGGGAAGATTTACTGTTTATCATCTAGAGGTGTGTGAGCCCTAGAGGTGTGTAAGGAAGAAGAACTGTGGCAGTCTTCTTTGTTGTATTTCTTTCTGTAAGAGTTATTAATACAAGTTGTGTATTGTCTCTCATATTCTGTGTTATTCTGAATTCTAGTTACTTGTTGAATCTGGTTTATTTCTGCATATTAAGTTGCTTGGTTTGGTAATCAACTGTGTGCTTCCGGGTTGGTCCTATTTCCAACAAGTGGTATTAGAGCTAAGGTTGCAGGAAGTAGGTTTTATGTTTGGTTATAGGTCACTCTCAGGGGTTTTTGATTGAGTGGGAGCAGAGCAATGGCAGATGAAAGTAAGCTAAGAATGGAGGAGTTGAAAAGCATAGATGGTTACTTAAGGTCTTATGGAAAGAAAGAGCAGGTAAAAGAATATTGTTGGTTTGTGGAAGATCAGCATGAAGAAACTGAAGAAGCAGATGTTGCAGGTGATGGTGCATAGGATGCTCTGGGAGGTTTCTTGGATAAAGTTGAATCTTGGATAAAAGATTCAGTTGCCTCTTTCCATGCAGCCCCAGGTAGAGGAGCTGGTAAGCCTTGCCAAAGATTTGGCAAAGGGGAAGTGAAGCTGAAATTGCAGGTGGCCAACACACAGGTGTTGATGAAGGTCATGCAGGTCCCAGGTTTGGAGATATGGCTAATTTCTTTAGAAAGATTGGGTGATGAGAGATGCACAAGAACTCTCACAGCGGGTGCACTTGAATTAGCTGGTGGTAAGAAAATAGGTAGTCTTTATCTACTTGTTTATATTATTGATTCTTCCTCTGTTGCGGAGACGTGGCTTCGTAGGCTTGGTCACATGAGTAGGAAGGAGATGCATGTTCTTAAGTGGAAGATAGATATATTTGACAGGCTTAAGAACTGGAAAGCCTTGGTGTTCTTGGAGGAGATGGCAGACAGAAACTAGTGGATATGGCTGGATACTTCTGAGCAGGGCAGTTTGGACATGGAGATTGATTCAAAGGAGCTCGCGGGTAAAAAGTCATCACTCACAGGAAACACAAGTACTGACATCGATAGGAAAACTGACGTTGGTAGTAGGTAAGATCGACATCGGTCAGGAGAACCGACGTCAGCAACATGAGACACCGACATCGGCAGGTTGGTAGTCAGGGACAGACGCATAGGAACTGAAGTCAGTCGGATGCAGACTGTGGAGTGACCGAGGTCGGTCACTGTAATGGATTTTGGGTGGACAGCATGTTGTCAAGGAGTCTCAAACACCCATACGGAGGACTGAAGACGTAAGTAGGCCCTCAAATTTGTTGTTCCTCTTCTTTATACTCTTTGCTGATTGTAGAGCAAGAAGGATCCAGGAAACTGGTGGGAGCATGGCAGGGATATGATGCAGAACCAAACGGGTGTTTTGGTAGGGTTGCCATCCGGTGCGAAAGCACAGAGATGAATGGATTCCTTAGTTGAAGAATAGAGTGAACAGACACATGAGACAGAAGACCAGGCATATGGTCTTGAGGAAGCTGCAGGATAGTGGTACAGGTTTTGACAGGTGGAAGACGGAGCATGGATTCAGTCAATGTCAAGGTAACTACTGTGGTTTGACTTACCAGGTGGATGATGAGTCATGACATCATTCTATTGTTGTATGTGGATGGTATATTTGCTAGCTAGTAAGTTTGTACATACAGGGTTTTGCTAAGCTAAAGGTAAGATTAGTTTCAGTGGCATGTCAGGAGGAGTTTGGAGCAATGAAATTCTTTGACATGGGAGGCATGGAGATCACAGGTAGATTTTGTCTCCAGTGGGAGCTGATGTGAATCAGGTGTTGGCAAGGTTCATTACACAGGATGCAGAGCCAGAGCACACTAAGGGCTGGACAGGTACAGTGTCTGAAATCACATGAGGTATAGTATAGACCTGAGTATTCCCATGCAGTGGGAGTTGTCAGAGAGTTAGGAGCCAATTCAAGGAAGTGTGTTCTCAGAGATTTGAGAGGGACCAGCAGTAGGTATACATGCAGGGTCAGGACTTCACTACATGTGTTTGTAGGTTCGGATGTGGCAGGGTACTCGGATGATAGGAGGTGCACCATGGGATATGTGGTGGGTTGTCTTCAAGATGGAGCTTGAAGAGGGATACAAACCAGGAAATAGATTAGATAGAGTATAGGTACAGGTACAGTGCAGTTGTTTATCTCCAAGTGGGAGATTGTTGGGTTGTGGAGCTAAAAGCTTCACTGATGCAGACACGGAGAAGGCCATTGGAGGAGTTGTTGAAGGTTGTTAAGTGTCAGAGCAACTGGCGTCGGTCTGATCAGCCGACATCGGTAGGATAGTGAAAGAGAAGCAACCGACGTCGGTCAGGGATCGGCCGATGTTGATCACCTCCAGGCAGACAGGGACTGACGTCGATCGCCTGTGTGGTTCAACTACGAGTTTATTATGGGTAGTTGGTTGATGAACCAAGTGTTTGCATGATGAGTGCTAATTTTAGACTCATAGTTGCGGATCTAATTATTGTAATTAGATGTCTAATTATTATTTGGATGAGTTCTATATAATAAACTCATGGTTGTATTGTAAATTAGTGCTAGGGAGTAAGAGAGCATAATTATAAGCTCCTTCTGTGTGTGAGGTTGAGAAATGGTGTGTTCCTCCTAGTGCCACAGTACCAAGTGTGTTGGTGCTAGATTGGAGAGCCAGCTGGGTTCTTCAGGAGTGTAGGATCTTGGTCACAAGTGCATGGCCTATATAGGAGATCTACATGGCAAGTAAGAATGTTGATCTATAGGTGTATGTGTATGTATGACCCAGGTTTGTAGGTGTGCAGAACTAGATTGATTTGTAGGTGTGCAAGATCAAGGAGGACAGCAACACAATAGGGAGTAGGGTCAGGTAGGATCTACTTGAAGTACAGGTGTGTACTTGTGGAGTGCATGGAGCACTTGTGGAGTGCGTGGAGCACAGGTATAAGGTGAACACCAACTCTGTGTTTGAGTTGGGTGTTGGGACCTAGGAGAGAGAGCTTTGAGGGAAGATTTATTGTTTATCATCTAGAGGTGTGTGAGCCCTAGAGGTGTGTAAGGAAGAAGAACTGTGGCAGTCTTCTTTGTTGTATTTCTTTCTGTAAGAGTTATTAATACTAGTTGTGTATTGTCTCTCATATTCTGTGTTATTCTAAATTCTAGTTACTTGTTGAATCTGGTTTATTTCCGCATATTAAGTTGCTTGGTTTGGTAATCAACTGTGTGCTTCCGGGTTGGTCCTATTTCCAACATAAGACACTAGTAATTAGGGGCAATGTGCACAACACATTTGTTTTGTTTTCTTTTCTTTCAAGTTCATTACATTACATAGGCATTCTTAGTAGTTTTGTGCTTTATTCCACTATAGGTGGTTGGTATCATTTTAGAGTGGCTTTGTCACAAGCCTAACCTCTACATTTTTGAAATGACTTTCATATAAGCCTAGTTCCCAATTTTGGAGAGGCTTTCATACAAGCTTAATCTCCACCTTTTAGAGTAGTCAAGAGTGGCCTACTTTCTATCATATGTTAAGCTATCTATGCTAACATTGTTAAAATATAGTACATTAATGGGCTTTAGGAGCCATCCCATACGATACACATTCATATTAGTATCAATATATAGCTTTACATCATAGGGCAATGATAGAGCCAAAGGACTAGCTATCCTTTGTATTCTTGAGCCACCTACTTAGACGGATTGGACATATAGTATAAACATTTATTAGCATACACATGATTACATAGCTTCACTTAGTTGGTATTGACGGAGCCAAAGGGCTAGCCTTTGCATTCTTGAGCCACTTCTAGGGAATTGAGCACTCAGTTCCATTCATGATATTACTCTTGGTATAACATCATCCAATATTACTCAGCATCACAACAAGTTTTATATTAGTTCACATACCCAGTGAGGTGTATTCATTCTTTTCTCTTCCTCTCTCTCTTTTACCCAGCTTTGTACATTCTTATTTTAGATATAGCATATCTAGTAACAAATGATCTAATATTTGTATTCTTTTGTAGATTTTCACTTCATATCATGCTCTCTCTATGCACACCCAACATCACATAGAATCATGAGCTTCACCCTTGCAATTAAGTTTAGGTACACTTTTTATTTTTCCTTTATCCTAGTATTTACTTTGTTGCATCACTAGAATAAAGGGGGGGGCAAATGTAGTCATATAAAATGTGAAAATTGGTAACTTAAATGTGGTTTATGACACCCAACCCATAGGTCCCTCCTACTTGATTTCATGACCCTCATAGGCATATTTTCACTTATTCTTAATCATCTGTAACCTTTCAGACCTGATTTTAGCTTAGCTAGACTACTCTTTCCATGACAAATCTATCCCCCTAGGTCCCATTAGTTCAAGACTATAGTGCCCAACTTAGACTGTAGCATTGATCCCTCTAGTGTCGACTTTCAATGCTCCTATCTAAGTATATTTTTACCTCCAATGGTTAGTCCATTATGGTTCTTATCCCTCTTTTTTTTTGGCATAATGTGATCATGTTCAATCCATGACCAATAGATCCATATAAAATCCCATTCAAAGTTCATTTGGAAAGGGTTGGGAAATACCACAAAGAAATCAAGAATACAAGTAGGAATACCAAGGCAATATTCCTTATTTTATTCATACATCCAACCAATACTACTACAATATTATTAAAATACTTACACCAATCCCTAGCCACCTTAAGCATATCTAGTTTAGCATTTTGCATCTTCTTACACATTATTTCATAAAGCATGTCAAGTGGGAGAACTACATATGGATTGATCCCCCTTCGGAGTATTTGTATGTAGGTAGAATGCCCACGTAAGGGATATAGATACATGTTTAGTGCATATTACACATACTAACCCCCCTCTTTCCCAAAGTTTGTCAAAGCACAATGGAGTCTAGGGTTTATAGACTAAATCAGCTCTATAGGGAGTTTTTCAGACATCCAACAGTCAAATTTTTACAAGTAGCCTCACAAGGATACAAACAATAAAACCCAAAAAGCTCATGTCTCTTGGATAATAGTGGTAGAATAGGACTATAACACTAGACCCTAAGGTGTCTTATTTCAACATTTCTATCTAATCAATAAATGAAGGATAGATCCTAATTTATCATAGTGTTATAGTCATGCATAGTGAATTCTAGACTCTATCTTGACCATCTCAGTCAGTTTCTAGCTAAGTATTATTTTCTCTCCCTTATTATTATTTTTATAAAGATTCAAATTACAATCAAATGATACAAATTAGTATCTTAATTATTACATATTTATTTACTAATTTAATCAACTTATACCCTTAACTAAATTAGGAATAATAAACCAATATTCCCAAAATTATTAAATTAACATATAATAATGATCATAAGCCACCAATGTGTGGCTCCAATAATAAACTACATGTTCCTTGCCTTGGTCATCATGTTAGGCCAAGAGCACCCCCAATGCATGTTCAGTTGCTAAGATATAAAGAAGCAATGGTTGTCTAGGTGTTGGTGGTCTTAAAATTGGTAGATTTTCCAAATATGTTATGAGCTTCACAAATGCAAATTGATACTCATGATCCAATTGAAATGTGATTCCTTTCTTCAAGAGGTGTGTAAATGGGTGGCACTTATCTACCAATTATTAAATAAAATCTACAAATAAAATAGATCTTTCCTTGTAGGCTATAGAGTTGTTTGATATTCGAAGGTGGAGGCATTTCAACATTGGCCTTGAACTTATTAGGGTCTTCTTCGATCCCTCTTTGTGATATAATAAACCCCAATAATTTTCCTAAAGTGACACCAAAGACATATTTATTGGGATTTAGATAGACCTTAAATTCCCAAAGTCTCTTAAAAATCCTTTGTAGAACATTAGGATGTTCAACACATGTTCCCGATTTAGTTAAGATGTCATCAACAATATCATGTATCACGTCATAAAATATGACATTCATAGCATGTTGATAAGTGGATACAACATTCTTCAAGCCAAAGGGCATGAATTGATAACAAAATGTTCCCCATAGTGTGTTTAACATAATATTGTGATGGTATTCTTTAATTATCTTGATTTGATTGTATCTATAAAATCCATCCATAAGGGATAACATATCATACCCAGAAATAGAGTCAATAATCATGTCGATCTTGGGCAAAGGAAAATCATCTTTGGGGCTTGATTTTTTGATATCTCTAAAATCACTATAAAGATGTATACCCTTTGACTTTTTCCTTATTATAGCTATGTTTGATATCCATTCAAAATAGTCCAGTGATTTCATGAAGCCTACTCCTAATAATTTCTCTAGTTTTACTTTTACCAAAAGAGTAATGCATGGATGCATCTTCATCAATTTTTGTTTGACCAGATAAGGCATTTGGATGAATAACAAGACAATGCACAACCAAGTTAGGGTCTAAGCCTGGCGTATCAAAATATGCCCATGAAAAAATATCGATCAAATCTCTCAAAATGGAGATAATGTGATATTTCTCCTAATCAGAGAGGGAAGTTCTAAGATAAACAATTTTGGGATCATCATATGTTCCTAGGTTCACTTTAGTAGTGTTTTCTACAAGAAGTGTAAAATCATATTCTAGAATAGTAGGTAATGTGTGATCATGATCTTATTCTTTTGCTATACTTTCTATTTGTTCTTCCAAAAGTTCTAGATAATGTGATGAATCTAAATCAACCAGTTTAGGTAATGGTCAACTATTAAATATCTTACAAAAGTTAAGATCCAGATGCTCAAAGACTTATTATTCTAATCTAATGTTGGTACTGGATATGGAGCTAGGACTTAATGGACCTTGTTTGTCCTTTGAGGATGAGCAAACTTTCCTATCCAAGAGCACCTAAAATAGGTTTTTACTCAAGGGATTATCTTTTTATTTACTATTTACCTGATGAACACATGCCTCACATAGGTTTTCACTTGAGGATCTCGATGCTTTATATTTTTCATGACCAAGAATGTTTGCTTGATCACCAAAGTAGGTAGAAGGATCTAAAAAAATCAAAGCCTTGCTTATGATCATCAATTGGTATCCATATCTAAGACCCATGTACTCTATAATAAATTCTTCATTCTATAATTCTTCAAGGCATATGATCAAATTTTGTTGGTCCCAATAAATAAGCTTAGGATGGCAAAGGTAAAGGGGATAATGGGGTGTTATGGTGATAATGGAATTTAAATCAAATAAGTTCATGATAACAAGATCATCATAAACACTATAATGGGATGCTACATCACTACCGGGAGTCTCATCACTAGTCAATTCAAATAATCACTATCAAAAGTCATGAGGTCACCCTAGGTGGTATAAATCTAAGACCTTGATTCATGTTAGGTTTACTAGCTGATAAAATTTCCATGATTCCTTATATTCATGGGCCAAGGGTTTTCCCTATATAATCAAAGTTATCTATAATCCTATTAGGGATGGGATACTTTGAATTATGAAAACAATCAATAATGCCATCATAATATAACCAGTTTCCTTCAATTAAAGCTTCTTGATCCCACTTTGGTGAAGTAATAGGTACAAATACCATTGGTGGTTTTTATGTATCTTTCTTCTTTTGCCAAATCATGTTGAGTCTATAAGGGCTTTTGTAATTTTTGGGTTTACCAAAAGACTTGGGAGACTTGGGAAACATAGCAATACAAAAATGATCCTTCAGATGATATGTATAAATGCTTACATCTTCTATAATAACCTATTTTTCAATGGTTTCAAGAGATGGATTAGCCAAAGTGGAAGCAAGGTCACTAGGGCTGGTATAATTAGATTTGGGCATATGGAAAACTATTTCTTTGTTCTTCTTTGTAACAAATTTAGAACCATTATAATATTTATAATTACAAAATTTAGCCTCTAGGTGTTTACAATATTGGTAAGGATGTAGATAAAAAATAATGGTGACCTCAATCCCATCATGGGGGAACATGAGGCACTAATGTAAGGTGAATGGGACAACTTTTACTTCATGAATCCAAGGATAGCCAAGAAGCATGTTGTAAGGTAACTTAATATCCACAATATGAACAAGGTATGATGTGACATAGACCCTATAATTATTAGAAAATAAATAGTACCTAAAGATTCAATTTTGGCATTATCATATGACTTTATGGTGATCATATCTAGCTAAATTTTCTTCATAGTATAACCCAATTATTATACCATCTTGAGAGACATTATGTTTAGCCATGAACCATTGTATATAAGAACCCACTTGATTTTATGGTTTTCAATGATGACCTTGACATATAAGGGGTTATTATGGATAGGACCAAGAGTGGACATGTATTTTTGATCAAATGAAACTTATCAAAATGAAGATAAATTCCCTACAATAATTTGGAATTATTCAGGGTTAATGTCTTGAGGAATAGTATATTATTGAAGGTCACTCAAAATAGTTTTATGAGCTTTAGACATATACAAAATATCTAAAATAGAAATTTATGTAAGGGTTTGACTCAGTTGGTTTGAGATAATATAAGGATTTTCAACATTAGGATGAGATGGTTTGGCCTTGGTGGGTACAATGTTAAATTTTGGGTTTGAAGGCACAATGTTCATGATAGGTTTAGTGTTATAAGAGGGAAAAGGTCCTTGAAACATAACTCATGAGAATTTAGTTGTGAGTTCACAATCTAGAGGTGGAAAGGATCCATTATAATTAGAATATGAAGGTAAAGGGCCTTAGAGGGTGACTTATATGCCTCTAGTTTCATTGGTGCAATTTTGAGTTAGTAAGGAGCCATTATAATTAGAAGAAGGGGGTCTAGAAATAATAACCCATGGAAACCAAGGTGTAATAGAATTATTTGTACTCAACATATTCTTACTTGAGATGGAGGGTGTTAACCCTATAATAATGATTTTAGTATTTCAAGGTTTATAGGATGGTTCATGAGTTTTAACAGTGATAGTGGCAATGTGGTTTTTATAAATATGCCCCATAGTATTATTATAGTCATAAGGCATGTTGGTTTAACCCAGGTTATTAGCATGGGTATTATGATCTTGATTATGATCATGTTGACTATGATTTTGACCTTGATTATTATTTTATAACTAATTTTGTCCTTGGTTTTGATTGTTTCTTGTCAGTTGTTAATTATATTTAATAAATGGATCTTTGAAGATGCCCATATCTTGATTAGTGTTTTGTAAAGTAAGCTTTATTTCAACTTCGTTGATTTCAATCAAATCTTTAATGATATTTCACAATTGAACACATCGATAAGAACCATGACCAAAAACATGATGGAATTTACAAAATTCATTTACCAAATACCAATCAAGTTTGGGTTGATCTTCAATACATGGCATTGGTATAAGCCTCATAATTAGATTAGCTATTATGAGATTTTGGAACACTGTCTCAATAGGCTCCCCCAATTTACTAAATAATCTATATTTTTTATTGAATATTCTTTATGGAGGGAATATTTTCAAGGTGGTTGGTCGATTAGGTGGATCTAATTGCACATTTGGGGATGACAGGTCCTACACCATTTGGACATATCTTGATTCAATCACTCTATTTCCTACCATGTTCTTATTATTATTAAACCCCTTGGGTTTCTTTATTACAATAGTTTGAATAGCTGATTGGGTCTGATTTGACATTTAACCCTATGAATAAATCTTGATAAGTCCTTTGGTGATAATTACCTTCTCAATCTACACATCTTTATCTATAATTTCTCAAATGTTTTTGTGCAAGCAAGTCATAGATTATGTGCCACCTCAGGGTGTAGGTTCTCTACAAAAATATTAGCAAACTTTTTGTCTAGAAAATTATTTTTAAAGCATCCATCTAATGCTCTCCATCATTTTAGATATGCTATGAAGCTTTTTCCATCTTATTGTTTGGCTTTGCATAAGTTAACCATGGTCAACTCATGTTCAATATTATAATATAAATGGTTGAAAAATATTCTAGATAGATCATTCCAATCTACTACAAATACCTTGGGTAACTTAAGGAGCTAGTCTAAAGCTTTTCCCACTAAAATTCATGGAAACAAGAAAAGAAAATAAACATTACTATAAGATACATCTTGGAATAATACAAAAAATGCCTAAATATGTTCACGAGGGTCACCCTTCCCTTTGTATTTTTAAAATTTGGTTCCTCAAAATAAGGTAAAAAGGGGACTTGGAGAATACTTAAATCAAATGGATATAGACATATCTCATCAAATTTTTACTTCTTGATTCGATTTCCCATCTACAATCATGACACAATTTATTTCATTGAATTCCACTCTTGCATGTTTAGTGAATTGGTAGGTGGAATATAATTCTATTAGGGTGGTACATGCCTTTGTTGCATATATTTGTTAGGGATATACACCCTAGGATCTACAATTTTATTTTGTCTCACCCTTGAGTCGAGTAAGTGAGCCACTGATTCTTAGATTGATACATATTCCTTAAAATTTGCCACCTTTCATTGTAACTATTTTATTGATTTTGGGGAGTCTTTGGTCAGTTTACCAAAGTACTCATTGGTTGAGAGGAAATTGAAAAAATATTTTGAATGATTTTATTAATACACACTAAGTGTTTCATTCCTTTATTCTATGAAGGAATAAGAGGCTCTTGATGATTGAAAAATGTATGCTCTATGTCTAAAAAAGCATGTTGCAAAACCTCTTGAGGTTTGGTTTGTTTAATTGAGATACGATGATCCATCATAGTTGCATTCTTAGCTAAAGTATGTTGAATTAGTTATACCACATTCCCTTGTTCCTTGGAAGTGTCATTATGTATTAAAGTGGTATCTAAAGAGTTAGTCAAGTCTATGATAAGTTGGTCTGCATATCATTGACTTATCTTCTTGATCTTGGTGGCAAGATCTTGATCATTAGGTGTTAACTCTATGAGTGCTTCCTTTCCTTTTATAGAAGAAGTGATGTTTGATTTTTAAATATGAGTGAGGGATTGTTCTCACTTTTGTTCTTCTACACTAGCCAATGTATGCAATTATTCCATAAGAAATTATGATGGCAATCTGGTACCTGATTTAATCAACCTTAGGAGTGCTTCATCTTGTCCTCTATGGATTGATGTTTGAAATAGTCTTGTTTAGATCCTATAGTCGTGGGAATGTCTTTAAACACCATGGGATTTTCTTATCCATCATAAAAATTATATTCCTTATAGCTAGGGCCATAAAATACCCCATTATAAGTATACATTTGAATCATGTTTAAAATAATGTTCTCTAGATTTGCTCAGATTTGAAATGTGTTTACAAAAGTTAACAAGGTTTGTTTTGATTTTTTCCAAACAAGTGACCAGGAAAAAAGAGACTATAATAAAGAGAAGTGGCATACTACCACAAAATTTAGAAGAAATGGTTATAAAATTACTCAACTTTGGTGGGTTTAAATTATCAAATTAGAAGAGGTTATGATAACTTTGAAACCTAAAGTGCAAGATAACTTTGGTGGGTTTTTTTTATGAGTAAGGTAAAAATGTGAACTAAGAATTTGAAAATGTGAAAAAACATAAGAACTCCAAAGTATAAAACTAAAACCAAATAGGCAACATAACACTACCACATGGTAATAGGAAGTAGAATGGTTTTGAAAATGAGAGCATGAACAAATTATAACCTAAGTTCACAATGATAAAAAAGTATGATGAGTCTATATGATGGCCTTCAACCAAATTGGAAATCGTACCCAAGTTAAATCAAACCAAGTGCAAATGGTAAACTAATTAACACCTTGGCCTAGAACTTAGAAAGGTGAGATTTTGAGTTTGAATTAAAAATGAAGGACTCGGATATTTTTTCAAAATATTATAGACTTAAATGTATATCATAATAACAATATTTAGATAATACAAACACAATGTTTCAAATGAGGATTTGAATAAGGCAAGAAAAGGTGATTTTGATTTGGTCAGCATAATGCCTCCTTGTTCAAATAAAATGGTGGATAACAAAGGTGTTTGGTTGATGTATTTTGGTTTTAAAATATGTTTTAAATTCAATAATACCAATCAAGTAAAGCATAAAAATACAAAATATAATTAATTATAACATCCAAAGTCCTAAAACTAACAAGGTTGCATCATACCATTAAATTATATCTCTATACATGCTCTTGAGAGGATTTTAAGTATTAATCCAAAAATAAAAGTGCATGAATAAGTAGGGTTTGTACACCCCCTTTATCCCAAGATATTTTATAGTGACATGGAACTTTGAGCTACTCTCCCTACATAAACAATATGTCCATAGAAAGTGGGAATGTTCTAAAACTAAATTTTCATGCCTATCTAGATGGTCCCAAGTGTGGTTAACACTAGAGATGCCTTACATCAATTGGATCTATGTCAATTAGCTTGTTGTGAAAAGGTATTTTAATTTTCATAATCACTACATCCATTACTTTCTCAGTGTAGTGTGTTGTCTGAATTGCCCCTATGGTCCAAGCTAGATTACCACTAACAGAGTTTGCTTAACTACTCAAGTAAAAATCCCAATGGTCACCCTCAATTTGTATACCCCACTATGGATTTAGGCTAAAATGATACTAAGAGATGAATTCCTAGGTCAACACCTCCCTAGAGAACTCATTAGGAGGCTATGAACTCCTGCTCACAAGCCAAGTTTCATAAAAATAAATGACAAAGTGAAAAGACTTTAAGTTTGTGTTTAAATTATACAAACCATATAAATTTGGGAAGATCCTTAACAACATTATTTTCATTCCTTTGGATAAGGCACAAATGCAAATAAAGATTGCTTTTGGTCACCTGAGTTCCTTAAAGAGGATGGCGGAGAGCATACATGTATCCTTCATTTTATAAAAAACAAACAAGTATAAAATATCTAGCATAAAATAAAGCACTTATGAATGTTTATTTTAATGTACTAAATTGAAGTGTTTGTGAATTTTTTGGCCCCTTAGCCTGAGTTAAAAAATTTTAATTTTTTCTATAAAATAATTAATCGTAAACACCTAGATCCTTTTTTAAGCACCAAATAAAGTTTTCAAGACTTGACCATTTTCAATTTTGACACTTTTTATAGCTTGTGTCTTGTAATTTTTAGAGGGTTTATGTCTACCTTGAATCATAAATATCAATGAGAAAATAAGATTATAAAACTTGCTCTCACATTTTTGTTTTGTTGACACAGATACTGATGTCAGTCCCTGTAGGGATTGATTTGGTTATAATAAAATTCATGCTGGTCAAATGGAACTGATGTTGGTTAACTATAAAAAAAAAAAAAAAACATAATTATTTCACACAAATATTTGTTAACCAAACAAATACAAAAATAAAACAAATCTTTGGATTATGTAGAAAAATAACTAGACAAAGAGTTTACAAGTTTGTAAAACCTAGAATAATCACTAGGGGTTTTCAGAAAATTCCAAAAATCTACCTTTCACCATGTTCTACCCTTTACATAAGGACCAATGTTGATTAGGATAGGACCAATGCTATAGTAAATCAATGTTGATCACTGTGTAAATTGTGTGTCTTAAAAATAACAAAAACACATAAAAATAAAGATAAAATTGATTTGTAGAGACTTTTAAGGGTTTTTTTTATAAAATCTAAGAGTATCAAATTAGTCTCCTTAATTTTATGGGATATTTGGCCACTGGGCATGCCAAGATGTAGAGATAGAATCCAAAGTGAGTTAGAGATAGAATCCAAAGTGAGTTAGATCATGTGTTAGTAAATAAAACTCAAATAATCATAAAAAACATAACTCATAAAGACAACTTCCTCAATGGGGTTTTACAAATGAAATATAAGAGCTATTGAAAGAAGGAATATACCATCAAACCTTCCCAAGATAATCCCTCCTCCAAGTCCATCTCAACACATGATTTCCTATTGATTTAGTGCTCCAAGTCTTTAGCAATGATGAGTGGCTTGCTCCTCCATCATCTCTCAATGCACCAATTTACTAGGATCATGAAATTGATCAATGTTATGCCCATAGTTGAAGCTATCCTGTTATAAATTAAGCATAATAACGCTACACAAAAATAGTTTGTGAAGATAATTCTTCATAATAAGTTTACACTAAAGAAGCTTAAAATAATGAGTGACAACTCTTGTATTTATATATTTTTTGAAATGATTAGAATCAACCATGATCATACATCTTGAGATCAAGATGTGTGGCCATGGATGAATTCAATTTTGGAGGCTCAATCCATAAATATCTCCATTAGTATTTAGAGGAAAGGGGCATTAAAGAGGCATGAAAGGGCTTAAATTAGATATTTGTTCCATTTATGTCTTATGGATTCCACCCCATAGATGATGTCACCTGATGATGCAAATATTATAAATGAATTTAAAATTAATAAATATTCAATATATTTCATGGATTTTCCACTTAAGCTCTTGATTTAGATTAATTTTCCTAAGTGAGATTAATTATATTTTTTGCAATTCTTTAGAAATTGGTTATACACTTAATCAAATTGGTTGAAATGTCAATTTACTAGGTCATAATTTGAATAGAGTATAATTAGAAGAATGTTTTAGTTGTGTAAGGACAAATACCCAATTTAGGACATTGTTGACATGAAATAACACATGTGCATGTGTCGTGTATTTCTAAATTAGAAGAATTTAATGGTTTAAATCGTTAAATTGCATTTTAAAAATATTGACTCAAAATGATTTGATAAAATTTAATAATAACATAAAATGTATTTCCCTATTCAAGGATACATTAGCCTAAATCAGCACTTGTATATGACAAGTTCAAACCATTTAATGCATTTTAGTGATTTTGGCCCAAATTACACATTATTGTAGAATTTTAAGTAAGATTGACAGTTTCAACACAATGGTGTTAGGAATTAGATGTATATGCTATTAATGATGAATATATTATATAGGATGGTTATCTCTTCAAGGTAAAATAACTATGTATTCCAGTTGGGTCTTTAAGAGACAATATTATAAGAGAATTTTATATTGGTGGTTTGGTTGGACATTTTAGTAAGGACAAGATAATAATATGAAGAGATATGTGGCAAGGTGTGTTTAAATATTTATAATATGTCAAATGTCTAAAGGCCATGCATAGAATACAATGTTTTACATACCATTATTGCTTCCAAGAGGACCATAGATAAATTCAAGTATGGATTTCATGTTGGGATTACCAAAAACACAAAGAGATAACAATTCAAGTTTTTTTGTTTATAAAAGTTTTAAAATATAGTTCACTCTATTTCATGTAATAAAACTAATGATGACACCAGAGTTGCATAGCTATTTTTAAGGATATCATGAAATTGCACGGTGTTAAGAAAACCATTACATTAGATAGGGACCCTAAATTTAGAAGTAATTTTTGGAAGAATTTTAGAACTAATCTACAATTAATTAGTGAATACCACCTAGAAAAATATGGATAGACAAAATTTATAAACAAAATCTTGGATTTTTTTTTGAGATACATAGTAGAAAAGAAGCCCAAGCAATGGGACTTGGCTTTACCACAAGCTAAGTTTGCATATAATAGTTTAGTGAAAATATATACATGTAAAGCACCATTTGATATTTTTTATTGGATGAATCCTATGGTTATTTTATATTTGGTATAGTTACCAATTTTATAACAAGTTAGTGATGATGCAGAAGCATTTACAGAGCATATACAATAGTTGCAATAAGAAGTGAGGAGAAACCTACAAAAAAGTAATGAGAAGTATGAATTAGTAAAAGATGTAAGAATAAGGTCAAAGTTATTTGAGGAAGGATATTTAATGATGGTTTAATTAAGGAAATAAATATTTATAATAGGCACATACAACAAGTTAAATTACAAGAAAATTAGACCATGCAAATTATGAAGAAAATCAATGGCAATGCTTATACAGTGAGTTTACCATAGCATTTTGATATCTCTCTAGTATTTAATTTTTTAGATTTGTATGATTTACATGGATAAAATGGTGAAGGTTATGAATATGAAGAGTTAAATTGGAAACAACAAGTACCAAATAAAAATAAAGAAAAGATAACATAGGTTCTGGATAAGAAGACAATGTGCATAAGGAAATGAAGTTATAATAGGTATGTATAGTGGGAAAGAATACAATAGGAAGATAACACTTGGATTTTAGAATGGGAGATGAAATTTTTTGATAATAATAAATATCATGTTTTAAATAAGGGAAACTAATAGGACCTAATTTATTTTCAACCATAGGTGAATGATGTAAAGATCAAACTTCTAGAGGCCATACATTTTCTATTTTCTAAGTGTGTCTGCATAATGGTTGAATGAAGTGAATTTATATGAGTTTCATGGATATTGAGGTTGAATTTTCACATCTCAATAGATGATTTAGTGGTGAAAATGGCCTTTGAGTCATAATAATCCTTGTTTCACTTTCAAAGCTTTAAATATCAATTTGTAGTCTTTATCCCATGTAGGCCTATAGGTCTGATAATTCAAATAAGTCCCATTTTATCAATCCCTTTAAATGTTTCCCAAGCATCATCACATTATAATATTTAAAAAAATTATGTGTCATTAATGTCTAACATCTATAAATTTTATTTTTTATTCAATCCAAACATTTCCACTTTATTTGGTAAGTATGCCATGTAGGCACCATTGACATTTAGTAGAAGTGTCACCTCATTGCCTTTTTCCATGTGTTGTTTCATCATTTATTCAACTTTGGTTCAACATGCCATGGGTATTTTGGTAATCAAGAGTTGGGAATCAGGATATAAAAATGTTTGCAAGATGGATGAGTATCCTAAGAAAACATTCTAAACACTTTTGCCAAAGATCAAAATGATTCAGAAGAAAACCCTGAATAATTTTACTAAAGACCTTTTTTTGGGTCAATCTCTTTCTAACTATTTTGTAAAAAAAATCATTGAAGGCTAAAATGTGTTGGATAAATTTACTGAATGAAATTTCCAAACACTTTCATTGAAGACCCCTTTTATGTTGAGTAATTTAACCAAAGGGTCTTGTCGAAAAAATCTTTTGAAGACCCAAATAAGTTGAATTGTAAAACTTTAAAAACATAGTCCCTAAAGAACAAGTGTCAAAGAGTAAATGGAAAAGTGTCCTAATATAGGGAAAATAAAGCTTCAGAGGTCTTGTAAACAAGAATCCTGAACATATTTATTGAACAAATCTTCTAAAGGAAAATGCCAAAGAGTAAATTCCTATGAAGGTCCATATAAATGTGAAGTGATAAAAACTTATGAATATGGGCCTCTAAATAATTATTCTAAAGAACTAGTTATGCTAAAAATAGTTTCGAACAGGTCCACCAAATGAGATATCTAAATAAAATCACCAAAAAATCTTTTGTGCTAAGTAATTTCATTGAACAAGATGAGTTGATACATGCATATACACAAATTTTGAAAATCAATAGTAGGCTAGTCTCAAAATAAAACATGTTCATAGGTCTATCAAATAATAAAGTTAGTGAAACACATAAATCTTTTCCCTTTAGATGATTTTCAAGATAGGGCTGTCAACTAGTTTTGAAAGATAGTGGGTCCCTATTATAAAAAAAGGAATGGGGGTATGTTGGGTACAATAAATGGTGACTCATAGGGGAAATACTCGTAAGTATTTAATAACCTATAATCTTTGGTTAACAACTCTTAGATCAAACATAAACCATTCTACACAAAATAATAAAATTAGATATACAAAAGAGACTCCCACCAACCACATACAACATACTTGCCTTTTTATTTACCCTAGATCTATGTACGAGTAAGTGATTTACTTTTATCCTTATTATGAGGGCTTTAGTAGAGATTTGGGACAACTGTATGTTTCATTCTAGTTTTGAAAAATATTTTAAATTTGGGGAAGCTCTAGAATTTCTCTCCTACTAGACAGGCATCCATAGCCTTGATAGAGGTACCATGGGTTCCTTCTCTTTAATTCTTATATATTCTTATATGATGCATGGTACATTGACCTTACTTCATCATTATTATATTTTTATCACCTTTGTATTTTTATTTATGATGGTTAGATCACTCTTTTAAGGATGCTTTGATATTTATTTTGCTATATTTTTTTATAAAATAATACTAGGAGAGGGAGAGCAGAAACCACAAAGAGTCAGTATCTATGAAAGAATAAGTTTACCAAATTATCCTTTCCATATATACCCATATCCATGGTTATTTCCTCAAATATGTATTAATATGATAAGTGCATCTGATCTAGGGAAAGGGAAAAAACTTTCTAAAATTTGTATGTAGTAATGAGAGCATCCTTTATATTCCTAATTGAAGCATTCAATGTTAACATGTTCATGATTAATTTTTATATTGTATACCTAAATTTTGGAAATTTGAAATGTAAGGGTGTAAAATCCTACAAGTAAACAAATTAGTGTACCTCTTCTTGGTATGTTTTTCCATAGGTTGATCCTTTGGCTTATGAACATGTAATGGGAAGTCCTAATAGGTTGGATACTTACTTTGAGAATATTAGGTAAATTAAATTAGATTTAAATAATATAAATAACAATGTATAATCTATAAATTAGGATACCTAAACTATAAAATGAAGTGCTAAAAACTAGGAATGCTAATCTAGGAAGCAAGGAAACTATTATATGAAATCCATAACACTATTCTAATAAAACTATAAATCTACCCTAATCCTACTCTAACTGTCACCCATTGTGTTACTTAGGGACATCCCTAGATGGTAAAACCATGAATTAATGCTATAAAAACTATACATTGATTGGATATGTCATCTCATTAAATTGGAGGTCCCTCAAATAGAAAGCATTATTATCCAAGATCTTTGAAATATGATAATGGCCAAGCCATAATGGGGTAGACTTGTCATGTTGTCCTTTATTTTCATGATCTTTGTCTCATAGAAGCACCAAGTCATATATTCTAAATATTTTGAATTTTTCTCTTTTTCTGAATCATCTTTTCACTATATCCTTATGTTTACTAAAATTATATAAGGTTTAAGTCCTTAAGTCTTCCATCTCTATTATGTCCAACAATCAAGACTCCACCTTATCAATTAGTTCCATGTACTCCTACATAAAATGATATGTTGGTAATTTAAGCATGATTGGGAAAATATGTTTCCTCTCATAGACTAGTAAGTAAGGTGAGGCATTGAGTGCCTCATTGTATTTTGTTTGATTAGATCAAAATGCATAATTTAATATATTATTCCAATCTCTAGGTTTATCTACTACCAAAAATTTTTTTGGCATCAAACACGTTCTTGTTTATTGATTTATCTAATACATTTCCTTATGGGTAATGGTTGGATGATGACTTGATGGTGATTTAATTGCCATGAAACTATTTAATAAATTTAGATGATTGAAATGTTGACTTGTTGTCACAAAATATAAATATGGGAGTGGCAAATCTACTTGTGATATTTTCCTCTATAAATTTGATCACATCTTATACTCTTGAATGCTTTATAGGTTTAAATTTTGTCCATTATTTGTAATAGTCTATAGTAGTGAGTATAAACTTTTTCTATCTAAATATTTAGGATTAATGGCCCTAATGAATTCCAATCCCCATTGAGTGAATGGTATTCCTTCAATCACTAGTTATAGAGGCATTATTGTGTGTACTTCTCTTTTCTCTAAGACTTGACATTTGTGGCATGTTTAGATGTGAACATGTATGTCCTTGAAGATTTTTGGCAAGTAATAACCCATTTTGAGGATTTATGGGCCGTGGTGTTTCTATAGGGATGACCACTACATGTCTTCATGCAAATTTTCTATAATTTATTTAACTTCCTCTCATGATACACATCTCATTTAGATGCCTTCATAATTCCTTATATATAATATCCCTTTTATGATCATGTAATGAGATGATTTGAGTCTCAAATTTCTCCTTTGTTATCTTTTGAGATCTAGGTATCAGGTACCTATGAGTAAGTATTAAATAATATCAGTATACCAGTCTCTTTATATTCATGTTTTTCACAAACGTCTTCAATAGTCATGCATGGGTAAAGCTCAAAGATGAGCTGAAGGATGACTTGACCTCTAACAATCTTTGTAGAATTTATTTATATGTCAAACTTTTCAATTTTTCAATCCATTTTCCTCTGCACTCTAATTAATTTTGTGCTAAAGTGAACTTAATAGTAGGATTTAGTATAATGGTTATTATCTAGTTCCTCAAGATATAATGTTGAAATCTCCTTACCACTTTAATAAGGGAAAATATTTACTTGTCTATCATGGAATACTTGAGTTCTACTTCCTTCAAGTTTGTGCTCATAAACCCTGATAGGATACTCACTTTCTTCTTTATTTTGGGTGAGCACAGTGGTGAGTAAATACAAGAAGAAGTATTTAGTGAATTCTAGACTTATAGGTATAGTGGCCTGAGATATTACATATTTAATGTATTGAAAAGTCTTTCAAGCCTCTATTTTCCATTCCACTTTAGCATATTATTTGATCATTGCATTTAGAGGTATAACTATTTTTTCCAAACCTAATATAAATTTATCATGAATTTTATCTTCCCAAACAAGATTTGAGTTCCTTCTTGCTATTTGGGAAGATAATTTTGTATATTCCTTGAATTATATCTAAGACAATTTTAATTATGTATTTGGTGATGATGTGACTCAAGAGCTTTCATTCTATGAATTATCTTTTTTTGGGTTCAATGAAATGCCAAACCTTTTTCATATTTCAAATATTGATTATAGGTGACTTACATGATTAGTCCTTGATTTTGAGAAAACTATGAGTTTGTACATTTAAATAATTATACATTTATCTATCAACCCCTCAAAAGTGTTGTCCATGGATCATTAAAATGTGGTACCTACATTAATTAAGACAAATGACATCCATTTATATGCATAATTACCCCACTTCATAGTGAATAGTTTCTTCATTTTATCTTTTGATTCTACCATCAACTGGTTATATCCTAAAAATTTATCAAAGGACATCATTCCTAAACCACTCACCATCTGGATGACTTCATCTAGAGAAGGTAATGGATAATTGTCTTTCTTAAAATATTTATTTAAGTTTTTGAAATCAACAAAGAGCTTAATCTCTCCAATCTTCTTCTTGACTAGAACTAAATTAGCCACCCAAGTAGAATGCCTGATAGGAAAAACTATTTTTAAACTCAATAGGTTTTCCATTTCCTTTTGAATAAAAGGTTTTAGGATGGAATTGACTAGCTGTTACCTCTACCTGAATGGTTTTGGGTCCAAATTTAATGTAATTATATGGTTGATGACCCTTGGGTTGAAAACCTTCAGGTCTTCATATGTCTATGCAATCAAATCCTTGTATTGAGTGAGTAAATTATTCACCCTTTGCCTTTCCCATGGAGTGAAAATGATACCAATATTGACATAGCATGGGTCATAATCATCTCTTAGATTCTCTTTTTTAAATTTAGATTCATTTAATTTTGGTTACTTTTTATACTGAGCTTGAGGATCCAAATCAAATGTCCTTTCCAAAGAAACCATTCCCAAAGGGAGTTAGCTTTCCTCTAGCTGAATGATTCTTTATTCCCATAATTCTTCTTGGCATAAATAACTAATTTTCTTATCAAAAATGATTTGAGACTCAAATTGTCTTGAGTTAGTCAAGAACTGGGCAATCTATTGGTCATCATCAAAGACTTTGAAATTTTCCACATTGTTTGGAATTTATGGACAAGGTACTATTTCAATAGAGAATAGTTATACATTGGATTCTTGTATGGGTTCCAAATTGGTATTTAAAGCATCTAATGAATTAGTATCTTGATTCTATTCTTTATACATATCCACTATATTAAGGGCATCAAAAGACTCAATGGAATCCCGATATCTATGTTTATACCTTTTTAAATGTGACATCTTGCACTGGTATTTATTCTTGACCTGACTGAATACCAACTTTGAATCTCCATAAATTAGTAGTTATTTGAAATTATGTTTAGATAAAAATATAATCCCAAAATTAGTGCCTCATATTTTGATTTGTTATTGGTACATGGTAACTATAATCTATATGTTACCAAGTATTTATTGCCTTGTGTGTCTAACAATTCAACTCTAATTCCTTATCCTTGCTTGGATCATGCACCATTGAAGTGGAGGGTCCATAACTAGGATGGTTCCTAGACTTCTAGTTATTTCATTTCATGCTTTGTAGTGAAGGTATAGATCCCTACATTAGGATATTTATAAATTAATTATTCATTCTTTGTATTGTATTCAGTAATCAAGTGCTTCATTCTTAACTCTTGATTAATTCAAATTTGGTTTGGAATACCTCTCCATGGTAACCAAATGTGAGAGAAGTTTGTTGCTATGTACCTATTCAATGTCTTAGACTATTCTTTACTGAGGAGGATTGTATATCCTTCTAGAATATCCACTACTGGTATATCAATCATCATTTTTACTCATGGTTCAGATGTTACTTGGTTGTGTACATCATTTAGCTCTCTTATTATAGGTACCACAGTCTTATCCAATTGTGAAACTATTTTATTTGATGGGATTGTAGTCAAACCCAAATTTTATCAAATTGAAGTAGGCATCACTATGGGTGAAGCTCCATAATCAACTAAATAATTATGGATGTCCTTTTTAAATGCTTAGATAATCAATAAGAAAGGTGGAAATTTTGGTTTTCTTTTGTATATGACATTAGTGTGAGCAACCTTTATATTATCAATAGTTACCTTCCCTATAAAAGACCTCAATAAGATCTCCTTTTGTTTTGTAATCTAGGTTAATTCATGAAGAGTAATGTTAGCTTTAAATTCTTCATGTCTTCAATAATGTTATACCCTCTTTTTATTTGTTCCTCTTTATTCTAGAGCTATTCATTTCCTTTTGGGTAAGGTAGATTTTTTTTGGTTTTAGATTTGGTAAAATAGTAGTGTTGTTTAGAAGAGTAGACATTATGAATGGATTCTTATTCCTCATATTTTATTTTCCATTTTTATATTATTGGAAAGCCTGCACTTCATCAAAGTTATCCTTTGGTTCATTGTCATCCTCTTTTGAGAAGAAAGACTCATTTATTTAAAATACCATTACAGTGTTTGAAGATCCAAATTTTGGATGGAATTATGGTGGATTATTCATCAAGTCTTAATTTACCATCTCCCTTTAGAATATATAAAACACTACACAAAATTACACACATTCAATTTCACCATGTTGTGATGTATTATGGACTCTACACCAATTGGGCAGATCCATTTTTACTATGTTGATCTCTAGAGACTTGTTGGGATACTGATATATATTATTCATACACCTATTAAAGGGTCTATTTTATCTTCTAAACCCAAAATTTTGGTTATTATCATATCCAATGGTGTTTCCCATCTTCCTTTGCATATTCAAGAAGTCATTTCTCAATTTATGGAATATTCTTTCGATGGAATCCAATTCTACTTTGGTAGAATTAGTACCTTGTACAAAGGAAACATTAGAGGGAATTAAATATTGATTATGTTGATGACTATTCATTTGTACTTGGTTATTCATATAACCATAATTTTGATTGGACATTTGTTGCATCATAGGAGGTAGTGCATATAGTTGATTTTGATTGAAAGTAGGGACATTTTGATTAACATTAGGGACTAGATTTATTGCTAGAAAACCATGATTGATGTTGGGAGTGTTAGGTGTTTGATGGTTCAAATATCTATCAATTTTGATAGCCTATTTATATGTTGAATATAGAGTGGTGGAATTAGTAGCTCTTCATATAAATACTAAAGTGATTGGGTCCAGAGCATTCCTATAGATTTCCAACAACAATGGTCCATCTAGCATATACTCCAAATTAAGCCATGTTTACATCTTATAAAACCTAGCATTGAAATCCTAAATTGTCTCATTAGGCTCCCTCTTCATGCTAGTAAAATGTTGATACAACAACCCAGGGTTGGTGACTTTTTCACATTGGGCAAGAAACATGCTCTGACATACATTCTAGGAAGTGATCGAGTTCTATTAAAGGTTAAGGTGCCAATCATAGGAAAAATCTTGTAAGATAAATGGGAAAATACTATATACAACATATTTATTAGTAAAATTCATTTATCTTAAAAAAAACTTTGAAATAATTAATGTATTTCTCTATAGTTCTTCCTCTTGAAGGGGAGAAAGAATCTATATATTTATCTAGGTTCCTAGATAAATTTTACACATCTCCTAGGCTAGAAATGGTAGATCCAACTAACCAAATGTGTTATTGGGCCATAGGATGATTGATGGGATGGATATTTCTAATTGGAGATGGTGTTCTATCCCTAGGTATATTGGAAAAAAATAGTGCATATCTAGGCCTTCAATGTGTTGATAAGGGTGAAACCAAAATACTAGTTTGGACCCTAGAACTAGTAACTCTCTTAGATGTATATAGTATAAATCAACATAGGGTATAAACTTTTATTAGGGAAGGCACACAAGTGGCCCTCCTTCTAGTGCCATCTTTATTTTTGTTGATGTGGGTCCTATGCACATTCTAAAATTTAAATGAGGTTGCCTCTAATGTTTCAAGATCTTAATGGATGTAAACTCCATTTCAAGGAATGAGTTGTATATATGAGTTAAACAACCTTATGGTTGAATAGCAAGCAAAGCATGTAGGTTGGTAACTAGATTTTATTATAGTGAAATGAATCCTAGTAAATAAATCAAACCTAAGTGAGTGAGATGGATGGGTTATATATAATCTAGAGTGGTTAGGTCTTAATCAAATAAACTTCAAAAAGACGGAATGGTAAAGTAGGAAAGAAGGTTTTTTGATCTCAAGAGGTCACTTCCTAGGCTATTTTCTTGGTGGAAAAGTGTTTTCAAAACTAGTTCTTGCTACTTGTATCTATTACACACTTGTAAGAAAACACAATTATGAAGTCTAGGAAAAATGGTATAGGAAACTTGATGGTCTTAATTTAAGGTTACTCTCTTTAGAGTTACTATTACATACCCTTAATTGTAAGATTACATCTCAGACCAAGAATATGTCTAAGGTATTTATTATACATGCTAAGAAAATTATATCAGAAAGAAAACACTCCTACACACTAAGAATATTAACATAATTTTAAACAAATTTCTTAAAAAATACTAACAATAACTTTTGCACATCTAAGGTTATCATACATTAGTAAAGCAATTATAATTATTCATAGATTTTTTATACTTCAAATTAATGTATTAAAATAATTAGGAAAGTAAAACCTTAATGAAAAAAAAAGGAGAAAACACCAATGTAGTTGTATGATAATAAAAATGATTTCTTCCTATATTGATCAACTTACAACCCTTTAGAATGTGAAATTACATAAGTATATATACTTGGGGAAAAGATGCCTCATCCTCTAAGTGCATGAAAACTCATGGTTACAATATGTAATTAGAACCTTAGTTCTATTTTATCCTCAAAATTTCATGTTTGCATGCTCATAAATTACTAAACCTATAGCAAGATCAATTGGATTATATAATGTAATTCAATGTGTGCATGCTTACAAATAGTTCAGGCAACTTTAAATTTATGCTCTAAGTGTAAGAAAACTATAAGTACAAAAATTAAGTATTATCTACATGTATACATATAAAATTAGCCTTAAACTCAAGGTTGATTGGGTGTTTGCATGGTAGGTCAGGTTGTTAGAGGCATTAAAGTGGATGCTTATGTCAAACTAGGAGTTAAAGCACCATCATTATTATTTTTTTAAAAATCTTGATAATGCTTATGGCCAATGTCATACTAGTATCTAATTGTGTCCATGTTAAGTAATGAAGGTATATGTACCCTATTTACCTATTCTAGGAACCTTGCATGTTCATTATTTGTATTTGTAAAGTTAGTTTTGAAGATCTCGACCTTTATGACCTTTTTCTTGGCAAAATTGTGCTCGAATTCTATTTCCTCTAAGGTCTTTCCTTGTGTATTCTATTTGAAGCTTTCTGAAGCCTATTTTAAGAGATGATCAAAATTAGCCTTGTTGATAAGCCTACCTAAGGAATCCTTGGCCTGTGAAAGCTTTAATTCATCCAAAATCTACTAGATGAGAGTTTTATGTTCTAAGTACTTAGGCATGACTTCCTCAATTGCATCGACCCACTTTTTGGCCTCTTGTGTACTAATGACTACCAAATTGAGGGCATTGGTAGCCTAAAATGGTGCCGTCATATTTAGGTGTGTTATGCTTTGCCATTTTTAAAAATAATAATAAATTTCAATTTATTTTAAAATAATTAAATAATTTAGTAGTTTATACTATATGAGGTGCCAATTATACCCTCATTGCACCAATAGCTTCAAGAATATCATATAACCTAGATGAAACATTATGGGCATCTATCTCTATTTATACTGGAACATGCATAGTTTTATATTGTTCCTTATTTATTCTAATTCTTGATCTAGATATCTCCTCACCATTTCAGTTCCTTTATGTATTTTTAATAGATCATATTTTTGAGTTTCAAAATAAGATTTAAAATCCTCTATATATGGGGACTACCCCAATTTTTTGTCCTTCTTCTTGGATAACATAAACATTTCTTCTCTTTCCTCCATTATGACTTCTCTCCTAGTATCATCTTATAGCTTCCCCTTTATAACCCTTTATATACTTCCAATGGATTTTTCAAATATGGAACTCATAATGGGTAATTCTATTATTACTATATCAGGCATATTAGAAGCCTTTGACTACATGTTTATTTCCCATTATGGGAGGACTATCTAGGTTGGATATGTGGGTTAGGTGTCTAAAACTATAGTCTCACCCAATATTTATCCTGATGTCTGCCTAAAATTTTACTCTAGTAGGGGATTAGGAAGTGAAGGTTAGATAATTTTAGACTAGTCTACTGCACCATATTGTGGTAGTGGGTAGACTATGTAAACTAGTTTATTCTTGTCAACCCTCCTGGTTGTTATCATCATTATATCTTGAAAGGAAATGTAGGGAAACACTGGTAGAACTATCTAAATAGATGACACATGGATTTGGGGACTAATAATGCTCCCCTTGCCTTCTTTATTACCTTTTTCTTTTTTTTTGTAGGGGCTAGGATAGTAGTGGGAGGAAGAATAATATTAATATATAAAAATGGATAATATGTAATTGGAGGAAAACTAGCTGGGCAAGTAGGAATGGAAAAGGTAGAGGAAGGATCCTCTACCTTTAGAAACAACAAGGTTGGTCGAGCAATTGATTTTGTAGGAACAACCTTCACCTTAGGGACTAAGAGGGGAGGGGGACTAGGAGGACTGAATGAAATAGGATCAAATGTACTAAAATTAAAAAGAGAAACATGAGATACAATAATGGTAATGGAAATTGAATGGGTTAATTTCTCACCTAATGGTTGATTATATAGTGGTGTTTTTTCCCTCTGTGTCATGTAGGATCAACATCTTGGATCTCTATAGTTATGTTTCCTCATCAGTGGACTCTCTTCTAATTTCCTCTTGTGTGCTTGGCTCCATTGATGGTGCTTCAATTT
Organism: Torreya grandis; assembly: GCA_037957365.1. Lineage (NCBI taxonomy): Eukaryota > Viridiplantae > Streptophyta > Pinopsida > Cupressales > Taxaceae > Torreya > Torreya grandis. The sequence continues at coordinate 2,955,457 of JARHVA010000483.1, forward strand.
CTAGGCTCTATGGAGGGGATTGAGCCCTTGTCTTCCTTGTATAACAAATGGTTATCTTACTAGTTATGGAAGGGGCCTCTTATGTGGTTGAGGTAACCACAAAAATAACCTCTAGAATTGATACATGTGGTTTGGTAGGATCTTCAAAATTTTAGGAGTTAAGACAAATAAGTTCATCTTGTTTTGCCCCAAGTGAGGTATCAATCACCCCTTGTTCCTTATTTACTTATTGGAGTTTCATAGTGGATGTTTGGGAGGGATACCCTTGATATTTTATTAGTTAATAGGCTCTATTATCTAATAAATATGATGAATCCCATCCTCTAGTTGGTGGGAGTCTAGTTTTTTCCTCTGATATAGAAAGGGAAGGTTCTACTTGAATAATTTTCAATAGGTATTATTTCAACTTAATCTATTGTGCCTTTCCTAGACTTGGCCATTAATATTTGCATTGAGGAATATTAAATCATGAGCATAGGGATCATTTTGATAATTTATGCCAATTCCCTTGATATGTTTCTACACCTAACCATGGGTATCCTAGCCCCTATGTGGTAATGTGGCTATTGAATAATATTCTATGTACCTACCTACTTCATAAAAGTGATTTTAGTTTGTGTAGTAAATATTTATAATCATCAGGTGGGAGCCATGAAAGTAATATTTCTTTCTCTTGTGCATGTCTTCATCAATATCCCACCATAACAAGTAGGCCATTTCCTACTTTGCCAATTTATTGGGGATATACTTGGGGAGGTGTAGAAGTGATACCTTGTGGCCTATAATCATGATAACAACATAATCTAATTAAAACTAGGGGTATCCCCTAATCAATAATGTATCTAAAATTATGTTTGATGTCTTAGTTAGGGGGATCATGGATATCCATCCATATTTATGGGTATATGTCCTAAAATATGTGCACAATGTTGTGAGTGTATGCGTATATGTGTATAAAAGAATAAGAATTGCATATACCATTAATTATAGTCTAGAGTAAGTTTCCAAAGTGACCCATTATGAATGCAGACTATGTCAAGGACTACATCGAGGATATATTAAATCATATATAAATGACCTTGAGGAAGTCTCTTATCCTTATGTAATATTTTCTCTCATAGCTTTACTTAAATCACTTCACCCAGAGTGAATGTCAACTTTGAGGTCATTAGTAAATCAAATAATGGAACCCACTCCATGTGGAGGAATATAATGCTTAGATATAAAAATAACTTATTCAATAGGGCCATCCCAATTTAGATTCCCATTCTAAATTTGGTTATTGGTATGGGTTGCTTATCTTTGAAGTTGATGGTTTCCCTAGGGAGCATTTAGCTATTAAGTGTCTTCTTAATTAATTTTTATTTCTTCCATGTTAGTACCATATATAAATCATAAGTGGCATCTAAAATATGGATGGAAAGGTACCTTTTAAATTCATCACTAGAGATGTATGTCATGACTATTTTATGCTCCAAATGGTGTAGGAATGCTCCTTTAGTTATCTTTCCAATGAAGAATAAGTCTTGTAGGAGGTTAGTGTAAGGCATGACCTCTGGCTTCATTATTGAAAATTCTATCCCTCAACACTTGAGTGGGATGAGGTTTATAGTCAATTAGCTTTGATTTTAAGTTAAATTTCCTTCATGCATATGTGCATCAACCTTGTTTATGACATCCTATAGAACTAAGCAGTTATTATAATCTTTGTTAAATATTGTAAGTTCAAAGAATGTATCTTTATATTTGGTTGAATATTTGATGTAAAACCTTGAAGGGGGAAGATTTATTTAGAATTATTTAGATGAGGATGCTATTGATATTAAACTATGATGATATTAGTCTTGTTTATAATTTAATCACTCAGCTCTCCTGAGTATGTTTTTAGGTTAGAAACCCTAGTAGTTAAGGATTGATCATAAAGGAACAACTAAATTTGCAAGATATCTTGAGATCAAATGGGTATGTCATCATTTGAACTAATTTGAGATATATTTGTCATTCATTTATAAATTATTCACCATTAATTTCCAACATCTATAAGTTTGATTTATTTGTTTAATTTGAATTTTTCCACTTCATTTAGAGGGTATGCCACATAGGCACCATTGATGTTTAGTAGAATTTCCACCTCATTTCATTTTACCAAGTGTCATTTTGTAATTTCTTTAGATTCAATTTGGTGTGCCATGGGAATTTTAGTAGTTTGGAGTCAAGAAATCCCTAAACAATTTTACCAAAGACATTTTTTGGGGCTGAGCTATTTCAAACTATTTTGATGAACAAAATCATTAAAAGACCAAAATATGTTGGATAAATTTTCCAAACAAAATCATTTAACACTTTTTTCTAAGACCCCTTTTATGTTGAATAATTTCACCAGAGGTTCTTGATGAACAAATCTTCTAAAAACCCAGATAAGCTAAATTGTAAAAATTTATAAACATGTTCCCCTAATAATAGGTGATGAAGAGTAAATGGAAAATTTCTTTGATATATGATGAATAAAGATTTAGAGGTCCTATATAAATAAATCCTAAATAGATGGTATAAAAAAATATTTTGAAGGAAAACACTAAAGAGTAAATTCTTGTGGAGGTAAATATAAATGTGAAGTGCCAAAAACTATCGAAGATAGGCCTCTGAATAATTGTTTTGAAGAACCAATTCCACTAAGCATAGTTTAGAATAGTTTTTTTGAATGAAATATCTTAACAAAATCTTTGAAAACCCTTTTTTGCTAAGTAATTTCACTGAGGAGTTTCACTAAACAAGATGAGCTAAGACATGCATATACACAACTTCCTAAAGTCATTAGTAGGTCAGTCTTAAAAAAACATTTTTATAGGTCTACCAAGTAAAAAATTTAGTGTAATACATAATGTATTTCCCTTTAGAATATTTTAAAGGTAGGGATATAAACCAATTTTGAAATATAGTGGGTCTCTATGCTAAAAAAGAATGGTGTATATTGGGTAAAATAGAGTAAATTGTAGGTTATGTTGACTATTTTAACCATAAGTCAAAATAAGTCAACCCCATTATAGTATTAAACTTTTATATGAGTCTATTAATGTCTTAAAGTGTGTATTATGGTCTTATAAATGTCATTTGATGTATCTTTAACTTTGGTCATAGTCAATTTTAGTCCTTAGATAGTCTATGTCATATTAGGGGTCATATTTGATTCATTTATGAAGGTTTGTATAGTTTTAAATATAATAAAAGGTATCCAAGTGTTTCTCAACATATTATATTTTATAATGTTGTCATAGGTAGTATTCTATAACTGAAAATATGTAGGAGTAGCATCAAAACAAGAAAATCAAGTAGTTAGAGAGAGTTTAGGCAGTTGTTTAGACTGAAAATAATATTTAGCAAATGGATAAGACTTATAATGTGACCCTTCAAGTCCCCTTATCTCATTTACACACTTGGTCACTCTTTAAAATCTCAAAAATGGAAAAAAACTACTTTTTTCCTCTTTTGCTCTCTTTTATAGGTAGAACTAGTCAATCAGTTTTGGTTTGGTATAGATAATAGGAGATAAATTAGATTAAATGAACTTGATGGGAGGTTTTAACCTTTGTATACTTTCATTTCATGGAAATATCTCTAGGATTGGTGTACCAAGATCTATGAACCATTTCTTAGAAGTCTACTATCTTTTTTTGCATACTTATCCCCACCACCTTAAGGTTTCTCTTCTATTTACCTAGTTTCATATAAACTAATGGTTGTAATTGATTCTAAAGAGTGTGAATAACCTTCACACATTGTTATTGGTTTGGTTTTTATTTGTTTTAAGAGAGAGAGAGATAGGAAAAATACTTTATATTGCTAATGATAGACACCATTGAGTCTACAGGCAATTTCATTAGTTATAAGAGCTTGTATAATGATTAGACCTTCATAACAATTGAAAATGAAAGTTAACATGTTATGATTTGATATCTCACTATATAGTGAGAAATATATTATTGTGAAGGTTTGGTCTCAAAGGCTATATTAATAAATAACAAAGTCATATGCGGTACATAATTAGACTTCCCTGCAAGTATTCACCTATAGGCAGGTAAAATGAAATGTACAAAGCCATGGTGATGTAATTAAGAGATTCAAGATTGTGATAAGTATCATAAGGTGGAAATAATAGTTTTTGGGAGCCTAATTAGACTACGTGTGGACCCATGCTAACTTTATTGACATCTCAACATGAGGTTCAACATGAGGTAATCATTTGGTATGATTTCTATTTTTATCCATTTTTGTGCTAACTAGAGGAATCAATGCATACCTTGTGCCATTTGGTAGGTGTCTAACTAATTACATGATGTCTCAAAAAAATTTAATAAGTGGCTTCACTTGTAAATCACATCATGAAGGGTGTAAGGTATTGAAGCTAGTGGAATGATTGTAAAAGCTCCAGATTAGCACCTGATGTGTGCAACTCCAACCTAGTAGAAGATACTCCTACATGATATAAATTCAAGCTAAAACTAGTGAGAAAGGGGACGAGATGTGATTTTATATAATGAATCCCTAAAAAATTGGTTCCATATATATTGATTTTATTACCATCAAAACTTAGGATTAGCATGGATGCCTTTGAGGATTCATAATGTAGTGCCCAAGCTTGCTTGTGAGCCTTTGGGCCATTAGTAACTTTAGATAAGCATTTTCTCTACTTCACTCATCATTTAATCTAGTTAATAGGACTTTGTTTATTGAATAATGGCATTGAACCTAATTTATTTTGATCTAGTTTATAGGGTTATGGTAATGTTCTTTAAATGTGATTATTATAATAGTGTAATTTTAACATATAAATGTTAGGTTATAGTGAACCTCTAGTCTAATTCATTAAGGGCATACCTATGTAATAAATGATGTCAACATATTTTATGAAATATCCCAAGTGGATAGAAGGTCATGAAGTCAAACTTTGGTACCCTAGCTATATGTGTAAGCCCAGGATGAGTCTTCTAGTGAAAGCATCCCCTTGACCCCTTAGAGCAACTGAGTGGTGCTAAGTTTAGTGATAAATAAACTTGCACCCTTAAGGTTATAAAAATAACCCAATAAAGAATTGCATCTTTATGGCCAGAATGAGTTCCCTAAATAGGCTTATGCCTATAGATCATCAGTATTAGCCTAGAAAGGCTTGCACCCATGAATCTACCAAAAGCCTTCTTTCTTTTGACCAAGTCCTACATGTGATGCATTCCACCATGGCATAACTATCCCAACATGAGCCTCAGTTCTTTCTCTATTATGTTTTAGGTGAGCACATAAGGCTTGCACCTTATGTGAATTAATGCTAACATAGTTGAGTGATAAATGTTAAGTGATATAGGAATAAAATATCTTTGCATCTAGTTGTAATTAGTCTAGAACTAACTTGAATAACTAGATAAGTACCTAAACCCTAATTAAACTACAAAATTTTGGTTCTATTGTCAATACCCATGTTGAATTTTGTTTTTATAATGGTATGATAGAATAATTATCAAACTCTCCCTTGAAAACATCAAGAATTGGTTACAATAGGTAGAAGATCATTTTTTTCTAAAGCATCCATCCTGTAAAGGATAGAGTTGAGTAAGTGGGTCTAGAATAACTTATATGATGCTTTGTATGAGGTCTTCTTTTATAAACTACCTAAGTACATATACCGATGATTAGCTACTTATGTAACCCATAGAATATGAGCTATGGATATCACCTTGAGTGGACTAAATAGTTCTTAGAAAATCTTGAGAACCTTGAAGCCACTTGGACTAGAGCTATAAATAAATGGTGACAAGGAGTATAAATAGTTGCACGCTTGATTTTGCAGTGTTGAAATTTTTGCATGAGCCTAGAGGCATGTTTGTGAAATATTTTGGTGAAGAGATTAAGAAACTAATGGTGGATTATGGCTTTGAAACTATGATAATAGAAAGCTAAGTCCTTTCACATATAAGCAATGTAATGAGGAAGAAGGGGATGTGTAGGTAAAGTGAAATGGAAGGAGATGACCATATTAACACCTGAGAGCTTAGGTAATAGAACTATAACAAGAGAAGGCACAAGATAATAGAATATATGGAACCTAAAAGTGCTGAGACAAACCATAGAGAGTGGGGTGAGCATGGGGAAGGATATCTTGAAATATAAAAATGCCAAGAGGAGGTAAATAATGAAGTCATGGATTGAGCTCAATAATTGACAGGTTTAAAATGCTCTAGGTTCCTATAAAATTTGACCATTGAAGATGTGCTAGATGATCCTACCCCATTTGAACCTATGGCATAAGCTCATGCACTAGATCCCCCATAGGAAGAAAGAAGAGTGATAACTAACCTTGTTGTCAACCTAGACTTTGATCATTTTGTAAACTTGAACTATAATTTTGTGATTGAACAAGTTATTCCTTATGAAGAGTTAAGTTAGGATACCTCTAGACCTTTGAGTATTAGATCGATAACATAAAATATGAGTGCAATCATTCTAATTTAGCAAATGTCAGCTACATAGACTAGGTAATAGTGCACAAGAAGTGGCCTAGTGCCACAATTAAATAACACCATCCCATCAATGTTAACAATGCCAATAATAACAATGGGGTTGATGCCCAATCTAGTAACTAGAGGCATTAGATGACTACCACTAGGACAAGTACCAAGGTTAAATGCCTCGAATGCTAGTGCCCTTGTAATAAATTTAATATTAGATGGTTGTGTACTTGATAGAATATCATGGTGTGTAAAATTCTATAGAGCATATCCTAAAATATGAACTACAATAGCACACTTGGGGTATAACCTAGTCATAGTACAAGGCAACATAGTTTGTGACAACTTTACTTGATCGTACTCATACCTAGTATAGGAAATTTGATCCTAACTAGACTATGATTGACTATGACACTTTGAAGGAAGTATTCTTAAAGGAATTCAATATTCCTAAGTTTGAATAGCAGAGCATCACCATGCTTAAGGAAATTAACCAAGGACTATCAAATATCATGTGCTTGTATGATGCCAAGTTCAAAAGTCTTCTTTATAAGCTTCCTTATGACATTCACCCCTCATAGCATGCATAATGCTTTATTGGAGGATTGATAGTACCATTCAGAAGAGTAATATCCATGAAGACATTCATGGAACCTCATGAAGCACTTGAGGCCATAATCTGAGCCAAGACATTTAGGAGTGTTGAAATGGGAATAAACCCATTCATGGAGGTGAATATTATGTATATGGCCTCTCAAATACAAAATTTGACTGGTATTTCATCATAAGATGCTTGAAGTAGATTATGGTGCACTAACTATGAGATGGAAGGCCATAACAGGAACAACTATCCCTAAAGGAATGTGTGCACATTGGTTCTATATTGTGAGGTTTGTCATGAGGTACATGATGTTAAAAACTTCCCTTTATTTTAATGTGATAGTTAGGTTAACACAATGATTTATTATTAGTTGTGTGACACCTATACTTATGTCATAGCTAATTTCCATGTAACTAATTAAATGCATGAAAACATGGAGATAGGCATAAGGTAAGAAACTACAGTAGCTAGAGGATAGGTGACCCAAGGAAATGAGGGCTATGGACAACACAATGTAGGTTATGTAATGTAAAGAAGCATCAGAGGGTGAGGTGGAGGATGTGGTGGAGGAAGATTCCCACTATACTTGAGTTATAAGTACAATTAGATAGAGCATTATTAGTGTGACTACCCTACACATCCAATGTGTGGGTATTATCAATGAACACATAAGGTCAAGGAATGCCTTGACTTGTATAATAAATTGACCTAAGCTAGGAATATCATAGATAAGGGTACAATAATGATTAGGCATGAGTTGAAAGCATAGAAGTTGACTCTAAAGATGCATCCAACTTGCATGGAGCTAATCAAAGTGCAAGAAACTAATCATAGTGGATTCATCACTCAGCCACCAATTGCACTAGTACTTGAGTTGCACCTAAAATATGGGGAATATATCCATAATAAGTGCATAGTGTATCCTAAACCCAAATCTATACCTTACCCAAACCTTTAACACCAGAAATATATATTGTAGTGGGTTATGAGTGTGATTTAGAACCTACAAGTGGAGCTCCAACTAGTGTGAGATCTATAAGTGCAAGATGCCACCTCTTACAAGAAGTAATATGGTCAAGATGCTAAGTTACAAGAGATAATAGAGATATTTCACATATTATAGATAGAAAGGATGATACCCCATTGAATAACTTAATTTTAGAGCATGTATGGAAAAAACTAGTTGAATTCACTACACCATGCATGGAGAGGGTGTGAAAAGTTAGACATACACAAAATATAGAGTAGGATCAAGAACTCCTAGTGAATTCTACCATTGATGGATGGTCTATATGAAAGGTCCTCATAGATATAGACACTGAGGTTAATATATTGATAAAGAACACATGGGAGAAGGTGGGTAAACCACCCTTGAGGCCTTCCCATCATGTACTTTTCATGGCCAAAAAATATAGGATGTAACCAATCAAAATTCTAAAAAGTGATGTTTTAGATATCATGGGCACCGATTTCCATGATCACTTCAAAGTGATCGAGTTGGATGAATAAGATAATTATCTAGTGTTCTTGGGAAGGCCATGGTGATACATGAATAATGTCGATATGCACTTCAATAAGTGTTATATGACCTTTGAAAAGGGAAAGGAGAGAGTAGTGATCCCCCTCTCAAGTGACTGAGGACCCCCTATGTAAAAAGGGTTGATCTTGAGGATGAGATCAACCATATCTAAAACATCAAGGTGAAAGGAACCGAGACTCTCAACCCTAATGACCAAGGAGTGTTTTCTTAATAATATGGATAATTAGCCTAAAAAACCACCAACATTGCTTGCAACTAATGGTTCAAAGAATATTATGATATGACTATTCATAAGTAATACTTAGTGAGCATAAAGGCACTAAAAATTATGAGGATTGGATGGGTCCATATTGATTGCATTTCAAAGAGATGGGTCCCTTTAAATAGAAATAAGGGGAAGAGAGCATTTATCTTGAGCAAAGGTAAAATTTACACACTCCTAAGGTATGAGGGGAGAAAACCTATGGAATATTATGTCCATAAACTAGAATCATGCATCCTAAAGGAGATAGATAGAATGGGTACACTGGTGTATACTTTAAGGAACACTATCGATAGTTGGTGGGTAGTGCAAAGGACTAGATTGCCAAATTAGAAATATGTAAAAGTAATAATATGTACCAATTTTAGGAAAATAAATGAGGACCTAGATATCTCTACCTATTTTGGTGATTTTAACCCTATAGCACATGTGTACTTATGAAAATAAACATAGACTGTCTACAGTGAGAACATCCCAAGGAGCCTATAGGTGCACACATTCTATAGAAACTTAAAGACATGGGTGTGAGTGTGGTACATTGATAATGATACATGTCATGAGATATAAATTTAAGATGTACTTAAGGATCAGTTCATGCACACCTTCTCTTTTTCTTCATAGAACCTGGAATTGATTGAGTCACTATAAGTAATTCATAGGGTAGTGTTTGAAGACATTGCAATCCTAGAGGAGTGCCTCAAATATATTTTTAGGGAAAAAGGGTTTACACTCCCAAATTTATTTTAAGAACAAGTGATCAATAGTGACTCGAGTGAAGAGGATGATGAAACTTAGAAGGTGCATAACTAGATGACCTTGACAAGCAAAAATAAGCTAGTGTGCCAAGTTAATGATAGCCACCCTGATGCAAAATATCTTACTCATCTTCATATAGATACAATTTGGGGACTCATCAAGTTGAGGAATCACACTAGGAAATAAATGAGCCCTACTATGTACTGTTAAAAAATGCCAAGGTAAACATTAGCTCAGAATGGGAACCAAAGATGACTATTCTAGGCACATATTGGTTTGAGGTGAAGCTAACATGAAATGTGGATCTCCAAAAAGAGTTTCAAGACTTGTTATCTTTGATCTACTGAGATATTAAGGGAACCCACCCATCCCTTAGTAATATGAGCATAAATATGGAGGATGGTACATGACCTATCAATAAGTTCCCCTATAGAATGAATGCCAATCTCCATGCCAAGGTCAAAATGGAAATTGATGGTATGCTAGCCACAAGATTGATTTACCTAATGCAAGAGTCAAAATGGGTAAGCCCCATGGTTATTATTATCAAAAAGTATGGGTGCATCCATATCTACATTGATTATAAACTATTAAATGTTATTGCATCACTAACCCCTTCCCAACTCTATTCATTGATGAAGTCTTAGATGGTGTCATAGGTTATGAAATATACACTTTCACTTATGGGTTTTCAAGATACCATCAAGTCTAGATTAAAGAGGAGGACAAGCCTAAAACAACTTTTGTGATTGAATAGGGTTATTTAATGTAAAACAATATATCCTTTAGACTAAAAAATGTGCTATCCATGTTCTCTGGAGTGGTGATCACTACATTTAAGGACTTCATCCACAAGTTCCTCCAAGTATACCTAGATGAATGGACAATATATGGGTTAGTGAAGGAACATTATTGAAACCTATGCTTGATGTTTGAAATTTGAAGGCATCTATAAATATCCTTTAACCTCAAGAAGTGCATCTTCATGACACCTTTTAGATTCTTACTTGGACATATCATCTATAAATATGGTCTGCTCATAGATCCCATAAAGATTGGAATAATCATTTAGCTCCAGACCCCTTTAACACAAAAATATGTTCATGTCTTTCTTGTCTATTATGGATACTATAAGAAATTTATAAGTAGTCATGAAAATATTGTGATGATACTAGAGTAAATATTGTGCAAGGATGGCCCATTCTACTAGGTCCCAATACAATAAGATGATTTTGAAATCTTGACACTCAAATTAGCTAGCATGCCTATTTTAAAAATTCCCAAATGGACAAATCCATTCCACATCCATGTCGATATACCTGGGTATGTAATTAGCACCATTATAGTAAAACCTAATGAAGGTAATATGTATCATCCCATCTCCTTTACAAGTAGGAAACTAACCCAAGAAGAGTGAAACTATACCACCACTAAGCATGAGGTGCTAGCCATGGTGTATGCCCTACAAAAATTTAGGCATTATGTTTTGGTGACCCCATTCATCTTCTTCACCAATCATGAGGGGCTTAAATACCTTTTGAATAAGCCCATTCTTCATGGGTGAATTTGTACATGGATAGTTATATTTCAATAATTATATTTCTTAGTTGTTATCAAGCTTGGAAAATAAAACTCAAGCCCAGACCATTTATCTTACATCAACTTTGGTGATGTAATAGTGCCTATTAAGGATGACATGCCAAATTCATAACTCTATAGATTTTAGTAATTCCTTGAGGACTTAGAAGAGATAGCCACTTTTTTAATGTTTGGATTTATACCCATACTATGACAACTAAAGAGAATAAATAGCTCATAGTTCACACCTCACCTTTTCACCTCTTTAGTGGGGAATTGTATAAATTAAGATAAGATGAAATATTGTACTGAAGTGTCTTAGAATATGAAATGGACTCCATTTTAAGTGAGGCACATGAGGGGATAATAGGAGGCCATTACATTGGAAATGCAATGATGCGTAAGGTGTGACAATCAAGTTTATGGTGGCCAAGTCTTTTCCAATATGCAAAATATTACACCAAGGCATGTGACATATGCCAACACATAGGGAAACCCAACCACTAGGAGGATATTCCTCTCATCCCTATTCTTTCCTAGGCACCATTCAAAAAATGGGCCATTTATTTTGTTGGGCCAATCACTCCCATAGCAAGGTGTATAGGTGCAAGATATATTTTGGTAGCTTTCCACTATTTCACCAAGTGGGTCAAGGTAGCACCAACCAAAAAACACACTAAAATCACAACCACAAGGTTCATATAGGAGAACATCATACATCTTTATGGGTGTCCACTCAGTTTGACTAGTAATAGAGGAACACACTACATCAATGAAACTATGTAGATCTTATTGACCGAATACATGGTGGCACTCCATAAAATAATGCCTTATCATTAACAAGTAATGGCATAGTTGAATCATTCAAAAATATCTTAGGGATGTGCCTCATGAAGATATGTGATGTTAGTTTCAAATATTTGGATGATTGAGTGTCAATAGTACTATGGGCATATTACACAACTATAAGCACCTAAACAAGGCTACACCATTTCAATTAGTGTTTGGTGTTAAGGAAGTTATACTAATAAATTTCATGGTTTTAACATTATGCATTACATGTATTAATCATTTGGATGACCAAGAATAACTGAGTTTAAGGCTAGAGGACTTGGAATGCTTGGATGGGGTGTGATCCCAATCAAGGTGGAGCCATCAGATAGAGAAGGTGAATCAGAATTTGTGGCATGATAATCATATTAAGCATAAGGTACTAACTAAAGGAGCATTGGTCTTGCTCTATGATTCCAAGTACCTCAAGCACTTAATAAAGCTAAAAATTAGGTGGATGGGGCCATATGTCATCCATATCATATTGGAAATTGGTGTATGTAAGTTATGAATGTTGTTGGGTGAAATTTTCCCTAGGCATTTCAATGGAAACTGATTAAAGCCTTATAGGTAATAGGATGGTGCTTATGCCATCAAACACTAACTTCCTAATCATAAGTTGGTTGTGTTTTTCTAACTGAATAACATTTTAGCACAAGATAAACATTTCCTTATATTTTTTGTTACTATTCATGTCTGAGTGAATAAATGGCACTTTGAGAATTGTAGGAGAACTATTCTAGCATTTCAATGCATAACTCTAGTTAGGTGAGTCAAGCACAAATATTTTCTAAGTGCCTGAGTTCAAACACCTAAGTTTTTGGGTGCGTGAACTTTTTTGAACTTTAAACATATGAGTACCAAATAACAAAGGGTGACACATAGGAAGCTATTGCATAGGGAATGAAAGGGAGGCACATAAGATGTTAAGTGTGTAAGAAACTTTGAGAGTGAAGTGCTAGATGATTAACATAGGAATTTGTATGGGGTAGGGTAGGCTAAAACAAGATGAAAGCATAGATAAATTAACCAATGAAAGAGAAGTATGCTTGGTATAAAGTGTAACATTGAAAAATGGGACCATGGAGGTTGAATTTCACACATATGAAGCACTACACCCAAGTTGTCATAAGTAAGGCAAATGTCATGCCTAGTGAAAAAATCACATGAGGAAGATCATCAAGACAAGCTGGTATCCACCCAAAGTTAGGTGGGAAGTGATCATTTGAAATACATGTCACTTCACCAAAATACCATTTAGAGAATTTAATGAGGTGATGGTAGAGGCACAAAGATCCATATTGAATGCATAGGTAGTATCATATTTCCATATATTTCATGGGTTTTAGTGGATTCCAAGAAATATAGGCACCACCATGCCATTACTCACCTATAATTATGATAGTAGCTAAAATTAAGGTATAAAGAAGTGAAAGGTTGATTGTTTTAGGTTATAAACCTTAAGAAAATTTAAACTAAACATGTAGATCTAAACTAGAGCTAAGAGTGAGAAAAAGCTACCAAAGAGAGTCTTGAGAACATTTGAGCAAAGAGTGAAATCGCATTCCCTTTGAGATTAAAAGAGTGTGAGGCACAAATTATGAGAAAATAAGTCAAAAAAAACTTGAGTGACATTAAGGCCTCTATTAATGGAGACAGAAGCTTTAAATCCAAAGTCATAGTTGTAGACCCCATGACTATGAGAAATGCCAAGAAACATTAAAGGCTTTATAAAAATCAATAGGCCATGCTTCAACACTAGTTAGTTCAAAATGGGGAAGAAACAAATGAGTTATAGTCTATTATAGGCATATAAGGATGCCAAAAGGGTGTGGATGATAGAAGATATAGTCATTGCAAAGAAGAAGGTGTGGCTAGTGGAAGGGGATAACATCACAATAGTTGACCCTGAGGTGCTTGTAAAGATGTCATACACGGAGATGTAATTTCCTCTAGAGGTCTTAGTGGGTAAGAATTGGGCATCATTTGTGTACCCCTACTATTTGAAATAATACAAGCATCATACCCCAATAATTGCAAAATAGCTAGCACAAGACTGGATGGTTGACACTAGAGAAAATATAGAGGTGAGAATAAAATTATTTGACATATGCATTTGATACAAGATTATAACCACCAATGCAACTCAACTCTATGAGTTACCAGGTTTTTATCAAACTAGAAGAACTCATGTAGTTCTTCCTTTCACATGTCCATGGGGATCACTTCTAATTTATAGGGTGGCACATGTGGTTATCAACATGCCTAATTATTATAATCATTAGGCCCCAATAATTTGGTGTAGACATCTACCAGATGATGGTGGATGATGTTGAATTAGAAAGGGTCATGAAACTCCTTGGGTACTATAAGGGAGGATTTGCATTCTTAATAAAAGATATAAGGGACCCTGGTATGAGGGTCACAACATGACTCATGAGTTCCAATATTTGCCCTAGTGGAAGATATATGGATATCATCAAATCCTACTTGTGTATCACCTATCACATGGCATAAGGGGTTAAATTCAATGTTCCTTTTTTTACTAAAAAAATGATAAATAACATGCTTGAGTGTCATATGATGAAAGAGAACTTTAGGTGGGGGTCAATATTGATTTTAATAGTCATAGAAGAGATCAGTGTGCCTAATGGAAATGATGACAATCTATAGGTATTCTTAATGCATAAAGACTCCCCAATATTGAAGTACCAAGACTTCACCTACCCCCTTTCTTCTCCTAGAAGTATAAGACTCGAGTGATGGGGTGGTGTATGAAATACATAGATCCATTCAGGATGGAATGTCTTATCCCTAAGGAGCTTCCCTAAAACATGTTTGGAATGATGACCTTAATCATCATGCAACACTTTTGTGTAGTGTTCTTGGTGCTCATAGATCACAACCATTCAAGCTAGAAAAAAATCCTTAACACATTTTCCATGAAGTATTTTAGGGATGCGGTAAGGAAAATTCCAAACATGCAACAAATACACATTCTAGTGAGGGCTATGGATTTGGAGAAGAGTAGGTTGTAATGATAATATGTGAATCGAAGAGGAAAATCTATAAAAGATGAGGAGGAGGACTCAGATTGAACTGACCTCCATCCCCTCTAGAAGGAAGTAATACTTGAGCACATACATATGTTATATTAAATCTCCCCCTTTGGAAGAAGAATCACTACATGAATAGGAATAATAAACCTTAGAGTAAAGTTATAAAGAGAATGATAGTACTAAATAAAAGGTAAAATAAAACATAGAGCTAGCTATCATAAAAGAAGGTGAAAAATTGAGCCTTAGGGAAAAGATGTAAAAGGGGTGGATAGAGGAAGAGTTCTACATGTTTGAATACATACCCCTCCTCAATCTACCATGGATAGGATGTGAAAATATCTTTAGTTTTCATTTGATAGCTACATAGATGAGCCTTATTTTGAGGTGCCTCAAAATTCTATTTTGGGTATAGATAAACCTGAGGAGGGGAAAGACTCCTTTATCCTAAATCCCCATATTATAAACCTAATTAGGTTTGCTAATGCACTCATCTAGATGGCCAATGAATTTATGTGAAAAACATCATTAAAGATGTTAGGGTGAATAAATGGAAGAAAATCATGTAAGACATAGAGGAAAAAGTTCAATCCATCAAGTTTAAGTTGAAACAACTATTTGAGCAAATAAAAATAACCAAGACATCCCTCTTAGATGGATATGACACATCAAACCTCTTAGAGGTTGACAAAGTATGCATGTTATTAGAGTAGATTCTCTCTAGATTGAAGGTAGAGTTGAAGCAAGAAGAAGAGGAGGACCCATGCACCATGATACAAAAGGAGCTAGTTGCAAATATAGAATAGGTATAAAAACTCCTTACCAAACTTTAAGAGGGTGTAGATGCAACTGATGCCATCTTCTGTAGCTTCTCTAACTAGGCATCAATCATATATACACACCTCAAGTAGGTAAAGGGGGAGAAGGAGGAGCTAATTGCACAAGTATATACTATAATCAAGTTTGAGTGCACCTAGATAATGGGAAAGGTAAATGCATTAATCACCTAAATCAAAGACTAGGAATATAACTTGGAAGCACTCTTACATTCCTTATAAACTAAGGCCTATGAACAAGGGGAAATATTGGATGGAGGAGTGATAAAAGCTAAGGCAAATCTTAATGCCTTCAAGAAGGAGTTAGAGAAGACATATGTGCTCATAATCAACATTACCTCCATGGAGATAAATAGTGCCACTGAGGAACTCAAGCTTGTTATCAAGGGATTTGAGGACTTCAACACCAAGATGAAGGAGAGTGTTCCCAATTTTTGCATGATGAAAGCTTTGAAATCCTAATCCAAGGTGGACTAATGATTTTATATATGGTAATGTTGGGCCCATAATTCAAATAAGTATTGACCCATGCCAACTTGATTGACATATTGACATGAGGCAATCATTTGGTATGATTATTTTTTTGATCCGTTTTTGTGCCGGCTGGAGGAATCGATACACACCTTACACTAGCTAGCAAGAAGATAAATGACTCCATGATGTATTATACATATTTAAGAAGTGTATACACATAGAAATCATAGTGAAAAGGGTGTAAGGTAATGGAATTAGTAGACTGATTGCAAATGCTCTAGTTTAGCACTTGATGTGTACAAATCCAACCTAGTAAGAGATGCTCTTATGTGTTATAAAGCTGAGCTCAAAGTAGTAATCAAGGAGAGGAGACATGATTTGATGTAGAGAATCCCTATAAAATTGATTTTGAATACATTTATTAGACCTTTATTAAGAATTTGGATTAGCATGGATGCCTTTGAGAATCCACATTATAGTGCCCAAGCTTGCCTGTGAGCCTCTAGGCCATTAATATCTTTAATTAAGCATTTGATATTATTCACTTATCATATACTCTATTTACTAGGACTTTATTTAATGAATAATGGCATTTCACCTAATTGATTTTGATCTAGTTTATGTGGTTATGGTTATGTTCTTTGAATGCGAATTGAATGCAATAATTATAAAAGTGTAATTTTAACATATGAATGTTAGGTTGCAGTGAAGCTCTAGTCTAGGTGATTAATAACATACCTATATAATAGATGACATCAACATATTCTATGAAATATCCCATGTGGAGATAAGTTCATGCACTCAAACTTTAGTACCCTAGGTAGATGCATGAGCCCAAGATGAGCCTTCAAGTGATAGAATCTCCTTGACCCCTCAGAGAAATCAAATGGCACTAATTTTAGTGAAAAATAAACTTACACCCTTGAGTTTATATAACCAACCCAATAAATACTTGCACCCTTATGTCTAAAATCAGTTACTCAAATAGGCTTGCACTTATATACAATTAGTCTTAGCCCAAAAAGGCTTACACCCATGAATCCACCAAAATCCTTCTTTCTTTTGACCAAGTCCCACATGTGTTATGTTGTGACATGACATAACTAACCCAATGTAGGTCTTGGTTCTTTCTTTGCTATACTTTAGGTGAGTATAATAAGGCTTTCACCTTATGTGAATTGATGTCAGTGTAGTCAAGTGATAAATGTTAAGCACTACGAGAATAAAATATCTTTGTACCTAGTTGTAATTAGTTGAGAACTAACTTAAACAATAAGATAAGAACCTAAAACCTAATTAAACTATAACAATAGTGAAATTGATCCTTCAAATAGTTGGTTGTAGATCCCAACTCTTTCCACATTGTATTGTATCGTATCTCCACCTATAGGTTTCAAATAGTAGTTAGACTTTAGCTTCAGTAAGGATTTGAGGGAGTTGAAATGCAGGTGTTTAATAACTTCATCAGGTCTAAGAACATGGAGGTAATAACAATCATGTGGAGTCTAAAGGTGGTAGGCATACTTGATAATCATGTTCATAGTTGAATAAAGTGACTTAAGGGATACCTTACCTTAAAGCCTCTAAACTAGGGTTTCCACCTTTCTTTTGATCCTTCCATAATGAAATATTTTAAGTATAAATCACTCTAATGGCTTCCATCATGTATCTCAGGCATAGGGGTAGTGAGTTGATATGATAGGATGAGTTTCTAGTCCTAAGAGATAATGTGGAGGAGGCTTATATCTTATGTATTCTTTCATTGTAGAATGTTAGTGTTATCTATAGTGTTTTGAGTTTAAAATGACCTTACAGTTCAACAGTGGTATGATGAAATCATAGCTTGATAATAAGTGACTTGGTTTGGATGTGAAGTGATATAATGACCTTGAAAGGATTATAAACCATGGACTATAAGGTTTTATTTGCTAAACACCACATATAAGGGTCTATTTTGCCCTGAGTGCACCTACAGATTGACTAAAGATTATTAACATGTTAGATCATGACAAGTTTGGGTGTTAGATAAAAACCTATTCATGTTATGGATATGTTTGATTATGAAGGTGAGCTCAAACTATTAAACATTATCATTTATTATGGGAGATATTATTAAGCATTGACTTTTAATGTTTAGCTTTGATATTTAATGTTATCATTGATGTCAAAGGTTCTTTTGAAAATTATTGGTCAATTAAATCTTTAGGTATGTAAATGAATGAGTTTTGTTACTAGCAGAATGAGTGTTGTTGTTGTGATGAAAGAATATTGTTTAAAGAATGTTCTAATGTCAGCTTGAATAAAATATTTGAGAAGTATTATGAGTGATTAGGTCAGTATAACAAGTTTGAATCATCTTTTAATGTTTTTGCTAGACCTTGTGAGATGGTATTTATAGGTGGAATGATGAAATGAGTGAGCTCTGAAGAAGAAGTTTTGTGCTCTGAAGATCTATGTAAGAAGTTTAAAACATGCTTCAAATGAGATACAAAGATGAGAATGCTCTAAAGAACACTTGATAGTGCTTGAGCATGAAAGAGATTATTTGAGGATATACATGAGGTGTTGATGACCTAGTAATTATTAAAATATCAGATATGAAAATTAGTGTTTGTATCTGTAAAGATGTTATGAAGATCTCGATCATGCTCTAAAGATTTGTAAATAGTTTTGATGAAGAGTAAGTGTATGAGGTTGATTTATAATACACAAGAGGCATTGGAACATAATAAATTTCCAAGGTTAATTCTATAGAGTGGTTATAAGGTCAAATTCAAGGCCTAATAAGACTTACAGGTCATGGCTTAGAAAAAGAAGAGAGATGGTGGCCAAATGAGGTAACAAGATCAGTTTCCTTAACATGATTGAGTAATTAAATATTTAATGAGGTGATTCAAGTTTTTTTTAGTATTTTCATGAATTTTTAAGTCATTCTTTGTAAGAAAAAGGCTTTAAAAGTGTTTCAAGGCTTCTTGAGTACACAAAATGAAGAGTTATCTACCTCAAAAGGTTTTTTTAGTGCTCATTAGCATGTGAAAATTCTACATGAGAATATAATTTTTTCATGGTAGATGATGAATGGATATATCTCAAAATTCCAAGCATTGGTTTTTGGAAAGAGGAGCTAAGTTTTATGAATGATCATTAAGACTTGAAGATGATCTAAACCCTCATAAAACCCCAACTATGACCCAATGTTGAAGATCTTGTTCTAAAGAGATTATAATCATTTCATATGGTCATAAAAGTTATTTTAGGGTTAATTAAACTCTCCCAATAATATCTAGGTGTGATTGGTTTCTTAAGTGAGTGAGAATATCCTATAGAAAAGTGTTTGTCTTTCGAAGACTTTCTCTAGAGAACAAAGTTGATAGAGTCAAAGTTACTAAGTGTATGAAGATCAAAGTGTGATATTTATAGTTGATTTTCATGAAGATTTATATATAGGTTCTATATATTATGTGTGTAAATTTGGTGATCCAAGTTGGCTAGTTGTTAATAGACCTAGTGGTACAGATAGTAAAGAAATTAGGGAGAAGTGAAAAAGATGTTTCTTGATGTATTTTCATGTAAGAATGATTAATTGAAATAAATGATTATGTTTTTTGGGTCTTGAATGATTTATCCATGTTTTTTATAATCTTTTAAGTTATTGTAAGAGGTTTGAACATTGAAACCAAAATGGCTTGTCTAACTGAGTAGAGTATATGAGAGATAAGGTCAAAAGATTGGTCTATAAGTCCAATAGTTTTAATTAGATATCATGATATGATTGATTGAGGCTTTAAGGATTTTATAATATCCTTTTGATTAATTTAAATTCCTTTAATTTATTTAATCATATGTCTGATGTTCATATTTCTTTGACTATGTTTTTGAGTCAGTTGGTAGTTCTGAGTGGACATCTTGAAAAAAAGTGTTTGAGCCTGTTTACCCTAAGTTCAAGCATCAAATAAAGATTTTGATGACCTTTAGTTCATGATGTTTTTGAATATATAATTATTTTTCATGTTTATTTTTAATAATTAAGTATATGCCTTAGTTTTTCAATATAGAGTTTTTGTATATGCACATGCCTTTAATAAAAGTGATTTGAAAAGGGGTTCAAGTGGTAGTTGGACCTAAGAGGTATTATGGACATAAAGTGAAGTTTAATAATGTATATTTTAGTGGAATATTAATTTTATATACCATTTGAGGTGTTTGGATATGCTTAAATAAAGATCAAATGGTAACGTGTTGTTAAAAGTCTTATTAGGTCTCCATAAGCCTAAAAAAGGAGTAAGGGCTAATTGATGTATGAACAAAATATTGTATTTATTTATTCATGATTAATTCATGATATTTTTGATATTAAAATACATATTAATGGATTAATTAAGTTATTTGAATATGTATTTGACTAAGAAGGATATGATCAAGTGACTTGTATAAAAGCAAGGTAGTTTAGGAATATTTGGTATGCTTAGAGAGAGAGCATAAGAGTATAAGAAAATAATATAGATCATTGGTGAGAATAATGAGGTCATGAATACCATAATATAAATTTTATGAATATCTAATATAGGTTTTATATATGAATATCAAGGTTAGAAGACCTAATCAAGCCATGAAGAGGGGTAGTTGAGTGAAAAAGGTTGGAGACTAGTTTGAGAGGGACAAACATGAGTAAAGAGATAAAGGAGTAGAGTATCATATATTTTATAATCAATAAGGGTTTTTTAATTTGATAAAATAATCAGGTAGCTAAGTTGGTACTAAGTCATCTAAGGGGTTGGTGCCTCCTTAAAAGTGGGTGCTTGCTAAATCCTAGCTAAGTTGGTGTTGAGAAAATTAGGGTTGGTGTTTCACTAAATATTGATGATTGTCTTATAGGAATATATTCCATTTAATTCATTAGTGGGTTTCCTCCCTTAGAGGATTTCCCATGTATATGTTGTGTTCATATGTTTCATGCTCTTATGATTTGATGTGAATGCTTGTTTAGATGTACATGCTTGTTAGAATGGTTAAATGGAATTGAATGAAAAGTTTGGAAGATTGATTCACCCCCCCTTCTTAGTCATCTTGTTTCCAAAAATTGGTACCAGAGCTAGTCCTTTGGAGTAGGCTTCAAAGCCTAAAGGAGATTCTAAGAAGTAAGGATGGCTAGTCAACAAGCTCAAGGTGGTTTCTGTACTAATAAGGCTTTGTTGTTAAATGGATCTAAGTATTACTTTTGGAATGTTATAATTAAGATATATATAATGTCATAAGGACATGATATCTAGTATTTATTTATGGATGGATATATTTCACCTCTAATTCCACCAATAGATGCATCATGTAATAAGGATAGTGAGAATAAATCCAAGGTAATGAATGTCATTTTGTGTGGCCTATCAAAGGCAAAGCTAGTAAAAGTAATGCATTGTGTTTCAAATAAATACATATGGGACAAATTGAAGACCATATATGAAGGAGACACCAAGGTGAAAATGGATAAATTATAGACCCATATAAGATAGTTTAAAATCTTTTAGATAAATGAAGATGAAACTATTGCATCATACCTATTGAGGGTCGATGAATTTTTAAATATAATAAGAGTGGGAGAAGAAGTGAAAGAGTATACTATTATTCAAAAATTATTGAGATCACTAACTCCTAAGTTTGACTCTAAGGTGTCTGCATTAGAAGAGATGTAAGATTTGGAGAAGCTAGAGATGAATGGGCTTCATGGCATCTTGACTACATATAAGATGAGATCAAATGAAGGAATACCTCTCAAGAAAGAAGTTGATTTCAATGTTGAAAAGAAGTCAAAGGCTAAGAAGGTCAAATATGAGGTATGTATAGATATTGATGATGATGAACTCAAAGCTATGTTTAATAGAAAGCTAAGAATAGGTTTAAGTAATTAAAAAGGTAAGTTGGCATTTGAGTGTTTTAACTATGGAGAAATTGGACATTTTGCAAAAAAGTGTCCTCATAAGCAAAAGATTGAGTATGATGATATAAAAAATAAGTCTTATAGGTCTAAAAATCAAATAAGAATTTTAGAAAGTATGAAGGGGAGAATAAATCATTCAATAAAAGAATAAATTTTACACCAAATAAGACATCTCATTTGATGTAAGTGATTCAGACACATCTAATAGTAATGATGATAGGAATCAATTTGAATATGAAAATAATGAAACTCTATTCATAGGCATAAAATTAGACAATGAGGGTTGTTCAAATAGGAAAGGTGTTATGATTGATGTAGAATCAGATGAAGTATACTATGATAGTGAAGAATTTAAATTAGATCTTGAATAAAAAATGGTAAGTTCCCTATAAGAGTTGAAGATTATGAAGAAAAGAACAAGAAACTGAAGTCATCATTTTAGGACTATGAGGAGTAGATCAGATTATTTAAGGAAATATTGAGAAATACTTCTAAGGAATATGAAGAGATAATTCAACAAGTTTAAACCTAGATAAATATTATGGTAGCAATCCTAAAGGGTAAAGATAAAGATTGCAACATATGTGAAATTGAAATAGAAACCTTGAAATCTGAGTTAGATTAGACATCTAAAAAGTTGAAGAACTTTGTGAAGTTTGAAAAGAGAATTGGGGCTCTAGATGATATCCTAATTAGTCAAAGGTATGCAAGTGACAAAATAGGTATTGGATTTAAAAAAGACCAAAATAAGGCACCTCAAGTTGAGAAAAAAAGACTATTTAAGACAAGAAGGTCAGCATGAAAAGACATATTATACAACTTAATGCTAAAATGTATGTTATTTATTTTTATGGTTATTATTTTACATGCATTCATTTTAACCATAGAGCAAGAGAATTTAGAATACCCTCCAAGAATGAGTACTCATGAAACTATGAAAGAATAAGCAATTAGTCAAAGGGAAATCCTAGACATCATCAGTCAAATGGTATGTATAATGTGTTATGTTATATTTGTCATAATGTAGGACACATTGAAAGATTATATATTAATAGAGTTAGAAGGCCATCCAATCAAGACAAGAAGGTTCATAGTCATGCGATTAAGAAATGGATAAATAAGTTAGACTCTGTAGATAAGGTAAATATGGATAAAAAGACTAAAGAAGAAGATTATATGAAAGCTTAGAGTATAGATTTTGGTTGCTTAAGTCACATGTCAAGATACAAAATGTGTCTTGGTTCTCATATGATTTATCAAAGTAGTAAAAATAAAGAGTTGACTAAGAAGAAGAAAGATGACAAGGTGAATCATGATCAACTCATAAACCAAGGTGGGTTATTTTCTACTGTATATCATAAATTAAAAGTGAAGGAATGTTATGACCACTTATTATCATCATGTGTTAGAAAGGTAGTCAAAGAAAAGAAGAAGGATGACAAGGTGGATGATGAAAAGGCCAAATCAAAGATCAAGCCTAAGTTTTTATTCAAGACTAGAAGAATGTTGAAGAATATTCAGTATTTTAAATACATGGAGATCTAGGAATCTCCTAAGATCATATTGTTTTAGTTCCCTATAAGAAGGGGGTGGTTCTATTAAATCTTCATGGAGACATTATTCTATTAGTAGAAGAATGTGGGTGCAGTCAAAGAAGGTTTATTTTGAGAAGATTCTAGGTTATATATGTTATACGGAAATGAAGATGGATATTATCCATTCATGTGTTTATATATCTATGGTTTGAAGTAGTAGCATAATGAGAGATCTAAGACTGGTATCAGGTATCTAAAGTCAAAGTGAAAAAAATTGGTATATAATTGGTAAGCTTCTAAGATCTGTATGTTATGATTAATTGATGTATATCTATGAGGACAAAGGGGGAGTCCCTATTTATAAATTTAGTATCTAGTATGGGATAGTCATGTGTGTATTCAAGAGTTTGATCTTATTCAACCATGTCAAGAAAGGTATCTAATCTTGAGTCCTAGTTCTTATAAATAAGATATGCTTAGTCTAAGGGGGAGCTTGGTAGTTATGTTTATTTGTCAAGAAAGTGATTTGATTTTGATATGCATGGAGATAAGGAGAGATTGTGTTTGAGATGCTTCATAGATTATATTTTCTATGATTTTTATGAATAATCTAGGAGAGTGACTTGTTTGAGAAGTTTTTGAGAATGGTTTGTCATAAGTGGTTGCCATATTTTCTAAATATTGTGTGTCATCTAGTGTATTTAAGAGATAGTATCAACTCATAGGGAGAAGAGTATGATTTTAGTAGTTTTAGATTATATTTGATGTCTAATGATAATAGAATCATGGTGGATGCTTGGTTTGATAGGGAGCTATTCAAGTTATTAAACTAAGATTGATTTATGTTGAATTGATCTTATAATCTGAGTTTATTATGAAAGAGATGATAGTTGTGGAAGACCTTTCTCATTAATGTCAAAGGGTGAGAAAGATCAAAAAAGATGAGAAAGGAAGAAAGATAAGAAAGGGTGTTAAAGAATAGGAAATAACTAGATCTAATAGATGATTGTCATCAAGAAGTGGTTGACAAAGTTTTCTAAGTATGTTTGCCATCAATGACAAAGGGGGATATTGTTGAACAAATTCATTGATTAAGGGAGAGATTGTTGAGCATCATCTTTTAGTGTTGAGATTTTCTAATTAATGTTGTCATTGATGTCAAAGATTATTTTGAAGATGCATGGTTCTTTAATTAATGTCAATCTAATATCATTGATGTCAAAGGTTCTTATGAAAATGCTTGGTCAAGTAAGCCTTGAGGTATGTATATGAATGAGTTATGTTTCCATCATAATGAGTGTTATTGTTATGATGAAATAATATTGTTTGAAGAATTTTCTAATGTTATCTTGAGTGAAATATTTGAAAAGGAACATGAGAGAGTATAGGCCAGTACAATAAGTGTAAAGAATATTTTAATGCTTTGTCTAGACCTTGTGAGATGGTATTTGTAGGTAGCATGATGAAATGAGTGAACTCCAAAGGAGAATCTGTATGCTCCAAAGATTTATGTAAGTAGTTCTGAAGATGCTCAAAATGAGCTACAAAGATGAGAATGTTATGAAGAACACATGACAACTTTTTATCATGAGAGAGATTTTTTTATGTTGTACATGATGTATTGAGGACCTCAAAAATGATTAAATTTCAGATTGAAAGATATGTGTTTATATCTCTAAAGATGTTATGAAGATCCTAGTCATGATTTGAAGATATGTAAGCAGTTATAGATGAAGTATTGTTCAAGTTCTTAAGAATATTAAGTGTATGAGGTTGATTGATAATACACAAGAGGCATTATAACACAAGAAATTTCCAAGGTGAAGTCTAAAGAGTGGCTAGAAGGTCAGATTCAAGGCTTAATAAGACTTACAGGTCAAGGCTTCAAAATTAAGAAGAGAGATGGTGGCCAGATGAGGTAACATGATCATTTTTCATGACATGAGTGAGTAGGTGAACATTGACTGAGGTGATTCAAGTTATTTTTAGTATGTTATTGAAGTTTTAGGTCATGATTTGCAATAAAAAGGCTTGAAAATTATTTCAAGGCTTCTCGAGTGCACATAATGAAGAGTTATCTACTTGACAAGGTTTTCTCAGTGCTCATTGGCACATGAAACTTATGAATGAGAACCTAAGATTTTTGATGGTAAATGAGTAATGGTTTTAGCTAAAAATTCTAAGCATTAGTTTCTAGAAAGAGGAGCTAAGTTTTATGAATGATCATTAAGATTGAAAGATGGTCTAAACCCTCATAAAACCCTATGTCCCAATGTTGAATATTTTGTTCTAAAGAGCTCATAATAGTTTGATATGGTTAGGAAAGTGATTGGTGATTGAATTCAACTCTCCAATGTATCTCTAAGTGTGATTGGTTTCTTAGGTGAGTGAAAAGATCCTATAGAAAAGTGCTTGTTTTTTAGAGACTTGTTCTAGTAGACAAATTTAACTAAGTCAAAGTTGTTAAGTGGATAAAGATCAAAGTGTGAGACTTATAGTTGATGTTCACGAATATTTATATATAATATATATATTTTATATGTGCAAATTTGGTGATCTAAGTTTGCTAATTGCTAATAGACCTAGTGGTGTAGACAATAAGGAAATTAGGTATAAGTGAAAAGATGTTTCCTAATGTGTTTTCATGTCAAAATGATGGATTGAAATAAATGATTATGTTATTTGGGTCTTTAATGATTTATACATTTTTTTAAAAATATTTTAGGTTGGTTTATTATGTTGGAAGATTGAAGCCAAAATGACTTATCCAACTGAGTAAAGTATATGAGAGAGAAGGTCAAAAGATTGGTCTATAAGACTAATATTTTTCATTAGATCTCATGATCTAATTAATTGAGGTTAATCTAAGGATTTAATAAGATCATATTCATGCATTGAAATACCTTTAATATATTCAATCATATGTTAGATGTTCATGTTTCTTTGACTATGTTTTGGAGTCAATTGGTGGTTCTAAGTGAACATCTTGTAGAGAAGTGTTCAGGCCTATTTACCCTAAGTTGAAACATTAGATGAATATTTTGATTAACTTAAGGTCATGAGGTTTATAAATATATAGATTTTTTACCATGTTTGTTTGAAAAAATTAAGTATATACCTCAATTATTCAATAAAGAGTTTATGTATATGTACAGGGCTTTAATGAGCAATGATTTGAAAAGGGGTTCAAATGGTAGTTAGACCTAAAAGGTATTTTTGGACCTAAGATAAAGTTGGATAAGTTCTATTGGAGTGGAATATGACTTGTTCTTACCATTTGAGGTTTTTTTATATGCTTAAATAAATATCAAAAGGTAACATGTGTTTGTAATCAGAAATGCATCGTGTCTATAAATCAATCCTAACTCAGAGAAGATAGATCATACCATACTCTTCAGATTGGGGATAAATTTTTTAAGTGGGAGCATGACCAATATAAGGATATTCTAGACCCAATTAGGAGATATATTACCCTAATAAACCATGTTAAGTATGGTTCCAAATCCTTCAGTCTAATATAATCATATAATAACCCTAAAGGGGTCCTGAATTTTTATATTTCACCTATACAAATAACAAGTAAAGTAAATCTAATCTATTGCTCATCAAAGCTTGTGGTGCAAAGTTGGGGTTATAAATAATAAAATTAAACATGCATAGAAGACATATACTCAAATAATCTTAATTCATGGAAGATAATTACAAATGCATATCTATGTAATCATACAAAGGAGAAATAAAGTTAGGAATACTTACCTTTAAAGGTGAACCCATTGAGCCTCAATCTCTCCCTTGGCCAAGGTGCTTCGTAATAGGTTGTTGTGGTATGTAAGGATGACAAAGACAAATCATCTCTAGGCTACATAATCTATCAATGCATCTAAAATATTTCTCCACAAGATAATATCCATATCTCCAAATAAAGTATGGAACCCTAAGCTTTACTTCTCAAGTAGAATGGTAAATAAATAGATGTTCATTTTTTCTTACTTATTCCTTTGCTTCTTCATGATAAATGATGGAAATGAACTTTTATTTATAGGTGGATTTGACCCTTGACCCTTGTAAAAACCCTAGCCGATAGGGTTAACCTAATCGACCTAGCATAATTTTGGATAATTGTTCACCAGGTCATGAGCTAGGTTGGCCATGATCCAAACTAGTTCTTAAGTGAAAATTAACCAAAATTGTATAGGGCTGACCCAATAAACCTAGTATCGATGACTAATAAAAATGGATTAAGGTGAGAAAATGGAGGATAAAATGTGGGAAATTACTAGAGAGGGTGAAATAGAGAATAACAAGCTTAAGGATAAGGTTTTTAGGAGACAAGCGTGTAAATAACAAGTGGAAAAAGGGATAACAATCCTACAAAACACTAATGGTCTCTCCACCCCTTTCTCGATGCACCCTTTAAGGTGTGCACTCATAGATATTTGAGACCTGATGGGTTCTTACAAGGTAAAAAGTGTCAATAGTTGATACAATTTTGAAAATATTATGTGTATATATATGCCCCTCTCTAAGCTCATCACATGTCATGTGAGTGAAACACAGGATGGTGCTTCAGGAAATAGAACATGATAACACGTAATGCTGATGGTGAGAAAAGTGAAATAAGTAGAAAATAAGATAAATGAAAGGATATAATTGAAAAACACGTAACTTTACTTACCTTAGTATTGTATATAAAGAAGTAGACTATAAGAGAAGTGAAGGCATCCAAATGTGAAGAACATTAGGCAAACCTATAGAGATTATTGTAAAAAATAGCCAAAAAAATAAATAAATAGAAGATAGACATATAGTAGTGAAAATAATTCTCTCCATTGTCATGATTCCAAAACATTTTATGGTTCAAAAAATGTATTATTAGAAACAAAGATATAGGTAAAACAAGGAATCTACCAAAAAATATTTGAAAAGTTTAAGAATTTTGAAAAGTGATATTAAATAGGGTCAAAGGAAAATTATTTGGGATTTTTTGACTTGTGAAGGAGAGAAAAAGAGCTCAGAGAGACCAAACAAGCTAGGATGGCAAGGAGATGATATGATAGATGAGAGGGACCCCTAAAAACAATATTGGGTGCAGCACAGGTAAGCAACTAAGAATCTCAAGCTAGTTTTTGAATATTTTATTGAATTTACATGTTTTTTAGAAATTTATAATATAGAGCATTTCTAAACATCAAAATGAACCCAAAATAGATGCAAAGGGTAGGAAAAACCATTTAGGGAAATGGGTTGGAAGGGTTTGAGGAAATAACTATTAGAAGGCACTTATTTCACAAAATGTAAGTGGTCAGAAGGGAAAAACAACTAGGTCGATCTAGTCAACCTAGTAGGCTAAAAAATGACAAAATCCATACTGCTAAACTAGTAGGTATGTACCAACATAATTAGTTTTTCAGACTGTTGACCTAGTATATTTTTTCTAACTGAGTAAAAAATTCCATTATGATAACATAGTACTAAGGGGGAAAATAAGAGGGTTGACTAAGATTTTTAAGACAACCAAGTCAAAATAGGGAAATTTTGGTCAAACTAGTGTTTGACCAGGGAACTATAATAGTATAGAAATGCATGCAATAGGCCAAAAGAGTGTTAGAAGGCCCCTGAATGATTGAATAAGGGATAAAAGGGTTGAGTAGGATAGAATTAGGTCTAATTGATTGAAAATGAATAGATTAAAGCAATTAGGCTTGTTTTTATATTTTAAAAGAATGTATTTTGATTATACATGACATGAAGGATCTAATACATCTTTTGCTATTTCATAGTTGTAGGGACATTAGATATTTTAGTATTTAGTGGATGCATCATGGCTCCCAAAATTATTAGAGTGCTTATCAATAGAGGATAGAGTCATATTAATTTATTTAAGCCTAAATAGCATAACAGATATGTGTAGGATACCCCATAACTCAAATCTATTAGTCATGTTCCTAGAATGTTAGGAATGATTGAATAACACCTTCAAGTGGTAGGTGGAGGGGGATAATATAGAGGTGGGTATCACCTTTGAGGATGTGCATGTCATCCTAGGATTTCCCATATCAAGGATACCCATAATTATAGGAGTACCTGAGAGCGAGGAGGAGAGGAGAGCCTTAACCATATGGGCAATAAGATCAGAGATGATACACCTTAGATTGAGGATGAATATGTTTTATGTATATATGGTATATATTTTAAACATAAAAAATGCTATGATAGGACTTATGATAGCAAAAGTTTTGTGTCACAAATTGAATAAACATGTAACATTCTTTGTGATAGCCTTAATCCAAATGATATTATAGTAGAGGGTATTATATGACTTGGGATCTATCATCTAGGTATGACATGTATGGAGTATTGTCCAAAGGGAAAAAGTCTATGGGACTGATTATATTGTTGATGGTATGGATATATGATATATTTCTCATGTATTAACCAGTTAAGTTACCCCATGCAATCAATGATAGGTTACCTCAGGTTCAAAAATAGATTCAAGACCAAGTAGTGTACATCATGCCCCACATGCCAATATTGTAGATGGTGAGATGAGAATATATTGTATAGTAGCCTTATGGGTACATCAATACGATATGACCTAACTTAGAGATAGTTGTACCATCTTTGACATAGATAGAGGTGATAGGGCACTATACTGGTGGATGAAATCACATTTGGTGGCATGTGTACCATGGTAGATGGGATAGCCTCACCTAATGGTGTTGGTAGTGGTACCCACATTTTGGGCCCAACATGTGATATAGCCATGGGGGAGAAGAAGATTAGAGCCACCAGTTGTGAGGATAGAGCTTAGAACACATCATGAAAGACCATGGACTATTTAAGCATGATAGGCATTAGAGCAAGATGAGATAGATATAGAGGTAGGAGTACCAAAGGTACCACCATCAAATACATAGTAGTAGGAGTAATGACCAACATAGATATAACATCAATAGAGGCAAAATGGAGTATAGATAGTAAACATCTTAGATGACCCATTAGATGAGCTAGGTCAAAGTTGGGTGATAGAGAGACCACTCAGGCATAGCCTGAGATGAGCATGAGTGGAAAATCTAGGGTTTGTTTTTGGGAAATGACTGACATATGAGGTTCTTAAAAGATGCATATATGGGGAGAATATGATTGGTGATTGAGTAGATAGAAAGATAGTGGTAGGTGACACTCAGATAGGTAATAAAATGTGATTAAATTTTAATTAAGTTTACTTAAAATAGACTAGAGATAGACAAATTTTAAGATATATCAGTGATCTAATGTCTATCTAGTTTATTTTTTATAAATATGGCAAAGGATGAGGAGATTATATGGGGGTCCCTAGTGAGGGAAACACTCTATAATTTCCTAGATGAGGCATCAATGTTGTATGGCCCCACTTCACTAGATGATCCCAAGGTACCATCTACCCTAGCTCAAACAAGTTAGTTTAGACTAACAAGATAAGTTGTGAGGCAAATACAAGTTCATAGAGAGGAGATGCAACCATTGACAAAGGTGAGTATAGGAGAGACATAGGCATGATAAAATTTATCTAAGGAGAGATATATAAATATGGCTATAGTGAAACAAATGACACAAGCACATGCCCAAGAGAGAGTGACACATGTAATGACCCTAACCCATATGACACAAGTATAGGAGTAGGAGAGAGCGACACATTTGGTGACCATGGCCAAGTTAGCATACGTTTAGGCATAGGTAGTTCATATATAGGGGTAGGTGTTAGGATTGAGATCTTGAATAGCCTCTTTATAGCATTTCTTGTGGAAGAATCAAACTGAGGCATCTATAGGTAGCATGGCTAGGCCACAAGATGGGTAGGATTGAACCCAACCATAGAACTAGAGCATTGTATATGGTTGCATTTTTGTAAAAAAACTCATGATATATATAGATGTTTCATTTTGGTAGTTAGATAGTTGATTGTATGTGTTGTAATTATGGTTGTGGTTGTTGATTATTATATGTATTTCTTTATATCAATATTTAATTGTTTGTTGTATATGTTATGGTAGCATTATGTGGGGCACATGCATGGTTAAAAATAAATAGGCAAAAAGGACTTGGTAAAATATAATCAATAAAAAACAAATGTACTACACATTATTTCAAGTTGGAAAATGTGTAATAATAAGAAAATGACTAAATATAAAGAACCAAAAAGGAATGTTAAACAAGATGGTAAAAAAATTGTTTTTAAACTAAGAGAAAGATTGACACTAAATTAAAACAAGTAATATCACACTAAATCACATAGGGAAGTATGAAAATAATGTAATAAAGTGGAAGTCATGTAAAAGGACAAATGGAATAAAAATAAATCAATTAATTTAATCAATCATACTAAATCATGTTTAATAGTATAAGTGAAAAAACAAAATTGGCAAGAATTGGTCTTAAATTTATCACACTAATTCAAGATGGGAAGTATGAGAAATTTAAGAAATGGTTGGATTCTTACATGTAATCAAAAAATAAGAAGATAAAGGTGAAAGAAAAATGAGTTAAGTATAAAACATCCTAAATCAAGCTTGGAAGCATGTTAATGATGTGTAACTTCATAATTGATCACATCTTATCTCATTTTTAACACATGTAATTTTGATTGTGACTTAGATTATTGGAAAATTTTGTGAGGAAGGTCAGGTCCTATCTATGGTCTTACACTACAACTCTCAATGGAAACACCAATGAGGTAAAATAAATGTGAAAATTAATAAATAAAGGATGTTGGTAATAGGAATGTGAAATTATGGTAATTTGTGAGGAAGGCCAGGTCATATCCATGATCTTACAATCCAACTCACAAATGGAATCCCTAGGGGAGTGATCAGTGAACTAAATAATATTTATCAAGAGGAAATATGAATAAAATAGGGAGAGAAAATTGGAATGTAAAAATCATAACTTAGGCATCTTATGAGAATACTTTAGGATATAGGAGGAATACTAAGGATATGAGAAGACATTAAGTGACTAGTGACCATCAATATATAAAGGAAACCTATTCGATATAGACACAAAGCTTTATAGGCAAATAAGCATGTTACTAAGATCAACTCATGATGCTATATTGGTACAAGAAAATTAAAATGAAACTACCTTCCCATGATGTGTTCCCTATTCCTCACGACCCCTTATAGAGTCATCAGTCTACTACACATATTAGGTACTTGTGTGAGAAAGTAAGTCGCACTTAAAGAGTTTTTTATTCTTTTATTCTAATCTACTAGCCTGCTGCACCCCAATGGACCTTAGCTCTACTATGAGGCCAACTTTGGAGCTTGAGCTTTGACTAGAAGAAGGATATGTGCTTTTAATCACATCTTTTGGTGTGCTTTGACTTTTAATAATTTTAATGTTTTTACATGTTATATCATTACCTTTTATTAAATTATTTGGATTTCAACTATTTTTAATTATTTTTAAAATTCCTCCTCCATATGAACTTGGAATGACCAATAATGGGAGATAGAGTGATACACATGAATGAGATGTAGGATTAGGATAAAGGAAGCTAAGTAACCAAATTCAAGACTAGATAGGACACTTAGGCTTAAAATTAAACCATGTTATCTCAAGTCTCAATTGTGTATATGCTTAGTTTGTGAAAAGAGGAGAAAGGGAAAAAGGAGATCCAAAAGTGGACTAGTGAAAGGATATTATAATGAGATGAATTATTTTCTAAATAATCACATGGTAATAGTAAATTACTAAAGGGAAAAAAGTGTGTATAACCAAGTCACAAGGATAATTATCCATGAAAAAGAGATATAAGAGAGAAAATAATCATAAGGAAATGAGAAGAGAATTTGTAGGAAAGGAAATTCAAGAGGGGAAGAGAAAGCAATGATAAAGAAAACCATCCCTAAGAAAAATTAAATGATAGAATAATAAATATAGAGTGAAAAATTAAATATCACCATGTAAGATAAATAATAATTTGACATAATGTTAAATGATATAACAAATAGATAAAGATAGGATTGTAGCACACGTCCAATCCAAAATGATAATGTAAAGAACACCATGTATGTTCTCATAAATACTGATAAATTTTCCCACACACATTATCTAAAACATCTAATAAATATCTATGAAGCTAGATGTGAACTATTACTAATATCTCATCAATCTTCAGTGAAAACTAAGAAAATACTTCTTGTCTAATCTCCTCAATATAAAAAGTATGAATGTTGGATGGATCATGCTGAGGAGGAAAATTAGGCAAGGGATACTCAGAGGAATGCATGGGAGTGGAATATATGGGAGATGTATGAATCACCAATGGGGAAAGATCCATAGGTAATAGACTCAGGTGGATAAGGATCCATAGGTGAGGGAAGATCCATGGGTGAAGTATTCATAGATGGAGAAATAAGAGGTGAAAAAGAGACCACAAGAGGGCATGGAACCACTAGATGTGAACCATTGGAGAAGAAGGGGGAGCCTTCTTGTGGGAATGACATGTGGAATGAATAGGAGAAGGTCCAAGAATAACTATAAGGTGATGTTTAAGGTGTTGTTGAAGTATGCATTAATTATTAGTGTGATGGGTGCCATATTGATGCCAAAGATAATACACCTCTCCATACTTAGGAATATACTTAGGTAATACCTTTAAGGGAGGCATGGTCTTATTTGAGGACTGAAGTGAAAAAGGATGCAAAGTATCAATATATTGTCATAGCTTATGATAATGCATGGAGGAATGATTATCCATTTTGTGGAAGCAACAAATATGCCTATGAGTAAGCTTTGTAGAAGTACTCATAGGAGGAGGTGTAATAGGAATAGAAGGAGCTTGGGAAGGCCCATCAGCCCATTTAGTGGGAAACAAATCCATTTAAGGTAAAATAAGCAAACCATCACCTAGAGAAGATAATGGTGGGGAAAGAACTAGATTAGGCTCAATAGAAGGAGAAATGGGATCATAATCAGGGATAGATTCAGTGATAATAGGAGCAAGAATGAGCTCAACTATAGTAGGAACAAGAATGGGATCAACAATAGTAGGAATAGGAATAGGCTCCAAAATTGGATATACTGAGGGAGGATTAGGGTCTATATAAGGTCGAAGAAGGGTTATACATATCTTTGGGATAAGCAAGCTATAGGGGTCAGGGTACCTATCAAAGTGGTAAGGCCTAGTTATAGTACGATCCATGAGCATACTCCTATGAGGTTCCTCAAAAACAAGAGGTGTTAATACCATATATACCCTATGATAAAGAGGTAAAATACTAAGATTAGGAAATATAAATGATGGAACATGGGAAGAATAACTAAAATATTGAAAGCAAAGAAGAATGATAATATATAATATCAACATCATAGGCTTGAAGAAGACCAACTAAAAATGGATCATCTAATGTGTAACCATCATAATAGTCAAGGGTATGAAGATAAATGGCACAAGTAGGGATGAACTTGTCATCCAATAAAGTATGATGAATATAATGTTGAGTATTAGTCAAGACAATGAGAATATCATCACAAGAAGGTTTGTGAAAATGAGGCTATAAACAATTAGGAAGCTAAGAGATGAGATGAGGTGAGAGATTAGAATTTTTAATGTTTAGGATGATCTCATCAAGATCATCATCATCAAAATCTAATAGGTTATGAATAATATTCCCAATGAGTTTGGGTTGACCGTTATAACCTCAAGTTGAGTTGACAGGAAAGTTGAATCATTAAGACTCATGAAATGGAACGCCAGACAAAAGTTCAAGAGTAGGAATCTTGAAGACACCAAGGTATTGGAATTGTTTGAAATTGTAAGGGTTAGTGTCACCCTAAATCTTATAGATGGATCCATTATGAGGGAATTTTACACATTCATAGGTGTAATAAGAAATTAATCTAATATGATGAGTCCATGGCCTACAAATTAGGATGTTATAAGAAAGAGGAAATTTAAATATCATCACCTTCCCATGAATGGTGATAGGTTGGATGGTAGTGGGAAGCCACACATAACCTAAAGGAGGCATTTTCCTTTGATCATATCCTTGGCATGTGTTATGTGTGGATTTAAGATTGCATTTATAATATCCAAAGGTTTTGATAAAATCAAGAGAGGAAACATAAGTGCCTAAACCCTAATCAATCAAGACACACTTGACTTAGATATCGCTAGTTCAGATACTAATGAATAGAGGAAGATAATCTACATGAATTAGAATCTCATTGAGAATCATAGAAGTGATAGTAGATTTTAAGGAAAGATAAGTTTCCATTATTTCATAAACATGGATGGACATATCTTCACATTTTGTAACATGATATCTTTAGATCTAGATAAGGTTGCTTCACATCCTTATAGGGGAGGATGAGGGATGTTCATTTCAAAAAAGAGTTATATAGGATGGTTTTGATGATGTAGAGAGGTCCTCATAAGATCAAGGAATAGAATTTGAGATGGGAGATTAGTGAGTTCCATGATGGGATCCCACTCATCATAACCCATAAGAATGTTATTAGAAATAAGTGAATAGTGATTAAGAAGGTCCTTGGAAGGAGGAGATGAAGTACATTGGAATTTATGCTGATAAAAAGGAGAAGGATTAGAATAATGTTGTAAATTAAATTAAAAATATGAAGTAGTTGGTTTAGGTGTAGGTTGAGAGTCAGTAGAATAAATTTTAATAGAAGCTTGATTATCATCAATGTTAGGTAAAGAAGATGAAGGGAGAGTAGAAATAAAATGGGAAGTATTATCCAAAGGAGGAATGAGAATTGGTTCATAAAAGGTTATAATTTAATCTTTCCCCAACTCATTTAAATGAGTTGGAGAAGAATAATGGATAACACAAAATGTTTGGGATAATAGAGGAGTGTAGATAGGTTGAGGATAAATAAAAGAAACCAACCTTTTATTGTTAGTCATGTTGACCACATTCTCTTTGGAAGTGGGGTCAACAAGACTTTCTACATTATTGGTGGAATAGGTGGGCTTATCTTGGGTATCTTTATTAGGCTAGTGGTTAGGAAGAGGGTCTTTATAGATAACCAAATGAGCATTATCTTGATTTAAGGCTTGAGATTTAGTATGATTTTTGTGAGCCTTAAAATTAATATCATAGGCTTCTTGATGCTTTCAAATGATAGAATCATGATCAAAATTAGGACCAAGAAAAAAATCCATAGCTAAATTATTAATATACCTAAATGTCTCATGAGAATGACCCCAACTAACATGAAACCAACAAAACTTGTTAGGATCATACCAAGATTTCATAGGATGAGTAAGATCAAGTTCTCATGGAAGAGGCCTAGGTAGATGTTTAGTAATTCAGCTGAGGATAAAGGTTTGTGAATGTTGATGGTATTAGGTGAAGATAAGTGAGGATTGGTATATTATTGATATGGTAGAGCTAGTTCTAAGGATTAGTTAGAAATAACAACTTGAATAGTGTGAATAGTGTCATAAGAGTCTGTGACACCATCATTAGTAGCATTATGATTCTTGTTCTTGAGTAAGATGTGAGGACCCATAGAAGGTTCAAGTGGCTCAAATTGATGCATAAGGAAATCTTGACATTTATCCTAGTTAATAGCCTCCTTCAAGGTACATGAAGAGAGAGTAAAGACCTGATATTGTAACTTGGGAAAAAGAGTAGTGGTAAAGAGATGGAAAAGGTTATCATTGGCCATGTTATGTTGACATTTGTTGGACAATGTTTTCCACCTTTTAATAAAAGATTCGGTAGTTTCATTTTCAAGTTTTTTACAATGTATGAAGTGGATCAAAGTATTTTTAGGAAGATCACTAGTTTGGAACTCTTAAACTAAAGCATTTACTAAATCTTCCAAATCAGTATTAGAATAAGTTTTATGTTGGTTGCACCAATCTAAGGCATCACCCATAAGAGTTTGGGCTAATATCTTGGTAGAAGCAAAGGTATTCAATTTGACCTAGTCTTTAAAAAGATTTCCAAATGTTTTAAGATGAAGGGTAGGATCAGTTGATCCATTCTAGGAAATGGTAGGGGTGATACCTCCTATATCGATATTAGTAATTTAAGTTGTAAGAGGCTCATTTAAATATTATTAATGGTTTTTTTCACTAAATGAGGTTGAGGGATGAGATTTCCATGGGAATATTAAATAGGAGGAGGTGGAACATTTTGATTATGTGTGCCCTAAGTCATTAGATGAGGATGAGTTTGAAGATGAAGAACGTGATTTTGCATTCTTATCATCTGATTTGTATTATGAGATTGAAAAGTATTCATTTGATTAAGTGTTTTTAATAAGAGTTGATGAGTTTTATTGGCATTTGTATCATTAATTGAAGCATTAGTGTTGGTATTAATGGATTGGATAACACTATTGGTGTCAGTAGGATCTTGAGAGGAACTATGAGAATGTGAGGCACTAATGGCAAAATTTGCTTGTGTGGAAAAAGATGGAATAATGAAAGGATGAAAAGAATAAGTACCATTAGCATGATTACTTGGGTAGAAAATGATTCACTAGTAGAAAGATTAAGGATAGTGGATCTTATGAGAGGTCCATTAAATGTATAACCTACCATGTTAGTGGAGATACTAGGCATGGAGGTAAAAGAAGTCAAAGATGAAGAGGTCATGATATGAGAAGGCATCATAATTAAGGGAAGAGGATGAGAATAAAATAAATTGGTATACACAAATCTAGTTGAGAATGTGGGAGTAGGTGAATGAGGCTCTTTAGATTGAACACTAATCATTAGATGGGAAATGGTAGAGGGATATTTTCTTTGATGTTGAGGAAATTTATAAATAAATAAACATTTCAAGGGTATACTCTAATTCAAGTTAATTTTCAAGTGAGAAGGGAGGATTATGCTATGAAGAGGAATGAGGAAGGGTCCTATAGTTCATTATGCGAGTGGTTATGTGAACATTACTTTCATCTAAGAGAGGATCCCTACTCTACATATGGGAGACCCTATGAGGGTTGGTAAAACTCATCATGTTTATTGAATTAAACTCAGTGTTGTATTCAAACATAAAATTCATGATGAAGGAAAAAGATTAAACCATGAAAAATAGATGAGAAAGCAAGGAAATAGGAAGTGAGAAAAACCATATAGAGGCAGAATGGTTTCATATGGTCATAAAAGTGGTGTTGTGTTCTAAAGAGATCAGAATGGTTTCATATGGTCATAAAAGTGATTTTATGTTGAATTAAACTCTCCCAATAATATCTAGGTGTGATTGGTTTCTTAAGTGAGTGAGAAGATCCTATAGAAAAGTGTGTCTTTCAAAGATTTTCTCTAGAAAACAAAGTTGACAGAGTCAAAGTTACTAAGTGTATGAAGATCAAAGTGTGATATTTATAGTTTATTTTCATGAATATTTATATATAGGTTCCATATCTTAGTTTTGTAAATTTGGTGATCCAAGTTGGCTAGTTGCTAATAGACCTAGTGGTATAAACAGTAAATAAATTAGGGTGAAGTGAAAAAGATGTTTCTTGATGTATTTTCATGTAAGAATGATGCATTGAAATAAATTATTATGCTTTTTGGGTCTTGAAATATTTGTCCATGTTTTTTATAATCTTTTAAGTTATTGTAAGAGGTTGGAACATTGAAACCAAAATGGCTTAGCTAACTGAGTAGAGTATATGAGAGATAAGGTCAAAAGATTGGTCTATAAGTCCAATAGTTTTAATTAGATATCATGATATGATTGATTGAGGCTTTAAGGATTTTATAAGATCCTTTTATTCATTTAAATCACTTGAATTTATTCAATCATATGTCTGATGTTCATGTTTCCTTGACTATGTTTTTGAGTCAGTTGGTAGTTCTGAGTGAACATCTTAAAAAAAAGTGTTTGAGCATGTTTACCCTGATTTGAAGCATCAAATGAATATTTTGATGACCTTAAGGTCATGAAGTTTTTGAATATATAATTTTTTATCATGTTTGTTTGTAAATATTAAGTATATGCCTTAGTTTTTCAATATAGAGTTTCTGTATATGCGCATGCCTTTAATAAGAGTGATTTGAAAAGGGGTTCAAGTGGTAGTTAGACCTAAAAGGTATTATGGACATAAATTGAAGTTGGATAAGGTATAATGGAGTGGAATATGAATTTTTCATACCATTTTAGGTGTTTGGATATGCTTAAATTAAGATCAAATGGTAACCTATTGTTAAAAAGTCCTATTATGTCTCCATAAGCCTAAAAAAGGAGTAAGGGCTAACTGATGTATGACCAAACTATTATATTAATTTATTAATGATTAATTAATGATATTTTTGATATTTAAATACATATTAATGGATTAATTAAGATATTTTAATAGATATTTGACTAATAAGGATATGATCAAGTCACTTGTATAAAAACAAGGTAGCTTAGGCCTATTTGGTATGCTTAAAGAGAGAGAGAGAATAAGAGTATAAGAAAATAATATAGATCATTTGTGAGAATAATGAGGTCATGAAGACCATAATATAAATGTTATGAATATCTAGTATAGGTTTTATATATGAATATCAAGGCTAGAAGACCTAATCAAACCATGAAGAGGGGTAGTTGAGTGAAGAAGGTTGAAGGCCAGTTTGAGAGGGACAAACATGAGTAAAGAGAGAAAGGAGTAGAGAATCATATATTTTATAATAAATAAGGTTTTCAAAATTTGATCAAAGAGTTAGGTGGCTAAGTTGGTGCTAAGTCATCTAAGGGGTTGGTGCCTCCTTGAAATTGGGTGTTTGCTAAATCCTAGCCGAGTTAGTGTTGAGAAAGTTAGGGTTGGTGTTTCACTAAAGATTGATGATTGTATTAGAGGACTATAATCCATTTAATTCATCAGTGGGTTTCTTCCCCTAGATGGTTTCCCATGTATATTTTTTGTTCATTTATTTTGTGCTTTTATGATTTGATGTGTATGCTTGTTTAGATGTACATGCTTGTTAGAATGGTTAAATGGAATTGAATGAAAAGTTTGGAAGATTGATTCACACTCCATTCTCATTCATCTTGTTTCCAATAATTGGTACCAAAGCTATTCCTTTGGAGTAGGCTTTAAATCCTAAAGGAGATCCTAAGAAGTAAGGATGACTATTCAACAAGCTCAAGATGGTTTCTCTACTAATAAGGCTTTATTATTTAATGGATCTAAGTATTACTTTTGGAATGTTAGAATGAAGATATATGTAATTTCATAAGGACATGATATCAATTATTTAGTTATGTATGGCTATATTTCACCTCTAATTCCACCAATAGATGCATCATGTATAAGGCTAGTGGGAATAACTCCAAGGTAATGAATGCCATTTTGTGTGGCCTATCAAAGGCAAAGCTAGTAAAAATAATGCATTGTGTTTCAACCAAAGACATATGGGAAAAAATAAATACCATATATGAAGGATAAACCAAGGTGAAAATGGCCAAATTATAGACCCATATAAGATAGTTTAAAATCTTGTAGATAAATGAAGATGAAACTATTGCATCATACCTATTGAAGGTCGATGAATTTTTCAATATCATAAGAGGAGTGGGAGAAGAAGTGAAAGAGTCTACTATTATTCAAACATTACTGAGATCACTAAATCCTAATTTTGAATCTAAGGTGTCTAAATTAGAAGAGATGCAATATTTGGACAAGCTAGAGATGAATGGGCTTCATGGCATCTTGACTACCTATAAGATGAGATCAAATGAAGGAATACCTCTCAAGAAAGAAGTTGATTTCAATGTTAAAATGAAGTGAAAGGATAAGAAGGTCAAATATGAGGTATGTATAGATATTGATGATGATGAACTCATAGTTATGTTTAATAAAAAGCTAAGAATAGGTTCAAGCAATTAAAAAGGTAAGTTCACATTTGAGTGTTTTAACTATGAATAAATTGGAAATTTTGCAAACAAGTGTCCTCATAAGAAAAATATTGAGTATGATGATTATAAAAATAAGTCTTATAGGTCTAAAATTTAAATAAGAATTTTATAAAATATGAAGGTGAGAAGAAATCATTCAATAAAAGAAGATATTTTACACCAAATAAGATATCTCATCTTATGTAAGTGATTCAGACACATGTGATAGTAATGATGATAGGAATGAATCTAAATATGAGGATAATGAAACTCTATTCATGGGCATAAAATTAGATAATGAAGGTTGGTCAAATATGAAAGGTGTTATGATTGATGTAGAATCAGATGAAGTATACTTTGATAGTGAAGAATTTGAATTAGATCTTGATGAAAAACTGGTAAGTGCCCTAGAAGAGTTGAAGATTGTGAAGAAAATAATAAGAAATTGAAGTCATAATTTTAGTACTATGAGGATCAAATCAAATTATTTAAGTAAATATTGAGAAATACTTCCAAGGAATATGAAGAGATCATTCAACAAGTTTAAACCTAGATAAATATTGTGGTAGCAAGCCTAAAGAGGAAGATTGCAACAAATATGAAATTGAAATAGAAACCTTGAAATCTGAGTTGGATCAAACATCCCAAAAGGTGAAGAAATTTGTGAAGTTTTAAAAGAGAACTGGGGCTCTAGATGATATCCTAAATAGTCAAAGGTCTGCAAGTGACAAAACAGGTATTAGATTTTAAAAAGACCAAAATAAGGCACTTGAAGTGAAGAAGAAAAGACTATTTAAGACAAGAAGGTCAGCATGATTAGACCAATTATACAACTTAATTCTACAAGGTATGTTATTTCTTTTTATGGTTATTATTTTACATGCATTCATTTTAGTCATAGATCAAGAGAATTTAGAGGACCCTCCAAGAATGAGTACTCATGAAACTATGAAAGAATAAGCAATTAGTCAAAGGGAAATCATAGACATCGTCAGTCAAATGGTATGTATAAGGTGTTATGTTATAGTTGTCATAATGTAGGATACATTGAAATATTCTATCTTAATAGAGTTAGAAGGCCATCCAATCAAGACAAGAAGATTCATAGTCATGCAACTAAGAAATGGATCAATAAGTTAGACTTTGTAGATAAGAGAAATATGGATAAAAATACGAAAGAAGAAGATTCTATGAAATCTTAGAGTATATATTGTGGTTGATTAAGTCACATGTCAAGATATAAAAGATGTCTTGGTTCTCATATGATTTATCAAAGTAGTAAGAATAAAGAGTTGACTAAGAAGAAGAAATATGACAAGGTGAATCATGATGAACTCATAAACCAAGGTGGGATATTTTCTACTATATATCCTAAATCAAAAGTGAAGGAATTTAAAGACCACTTATTATCTTCATGTGTTGGAAAGGAAGTCAAAAAAAACAAGAAGGATGACAAGGTGGATGATGAAAAGGCCAAATTAAAGATCAAGCCTAAGTTGTTATTCAAGACC
The DNA here is from genome assembly GCA_037957365.1 of Torreya grandis. Lineage (NCBI taxonomy): Eukaryota > Viridiplantae > Streptophyta > Pinopsida > Cupressales > Taxaceae > Torreya > Torreya grandis. The sequence continues at coordinate 2,998,712 of JARHVA010000483.1, forward strand.
AAAATAATGTTGAAGAATATTCAATATTTTAAATATATGGAGATCTAGGAATCTCATAAGGTCATATTGTTTTAGTTCCCTATGAAAAGGGGGTATCTCCATTAAATCTTCATGGAGACATTATTCTATCAGTAGAATAATGTGGGTGCAGTCAAAGAAGGTTTATTTTGAGAAGATTCTAGGTTGTATATGTTGTAAGGAAATAAAGATGGATATTATCCATTCATGTGTTTATATATCTATGGTTTGAATTAGTAGCATAATGAGAGATCTAATATTGGTATCAGGTATCTAAATTTAAAGTACAAAAAATTGGTAAGCTTCTGAGATCTGTTTGTTATGAGTAATTGATGTAGATCTATGAGGACAAAGGGGGAGTCCCTATTTATAAATTTGGTATCTAGTATGGGATAGTCATGTGTGTATTCAAGAGTTTTATCTTCTTCAACAATATCAATAAAGTTATCTAATCTTGAGTTTATAGTTTTCATAAAGAAGATATGCTTGGTCTAAGGGGGAGCTTGGTAGTTATGTTTTATTTGTCAAGAAAGTGATTGGATTTTGATATGCATGGAGATAAGGATATTTTTTGTTTGAGATGCTTCATAGATTATATTTTTTAATATTTTGATGAATCATCTAGGAGAGTGACTTGTTTGAGAAATTTTTGATAATGGTTGTCATAAGTCATTGCCATAATTTCTAAATATTGTGTGTCATCTAGTGTATTTTAGAGATAGTATCAACTCATAGGAAGAATAGTATGATTTTAGTATTTTCAGATGATATTTGATGTCTAATGATAATATAAGCATGGTGGATGCTTGGTTTTAAAGGAAGCTATTCAAATTATTAAACTAAGTTTTATTTATGTTGAATTGATCTTATAATCTGAGTTCATTCTAAAAGAGATGATAGTTGCGGAAGACCTTTCTCATTAATGTCAAAGGGTGAGAAAGATCAAAAAAGATGAGAAAGTAAGAAAGATAAAAAGGGTGATAAAGAAAAGGAAATAACCAGATCTAATAGATGATTATCATCAAGAAGTGGTTGATAGATTTTTCTAAGTATGTTTTCTATCAATGACAAAGGGGGATATTGTTGAATAAATTCATTGATTAAGGGAGAGATTGTTGAACATTGTCTTTTAGTGTTGATATTTGATAATTAATGTTGTCATTGATGTCAAAGGTTATTTTGAAGATACATGGTTCTTTGATTGATGTCAATCTAATATCATTTATGTCAAAGGTTCTTGTGCAAATGCTTGGTTAAGTAAGCCTTGAGGTATGTATATGAATGAGTTATATTGTCAAAATAATGAGTGTTTTTCTTATGCTGAAATAATATTGTTTGAAGAATTTTATAATGTTATCTTGAGTGAAATATTTGAGAAGTAACATATGTGAGTATAGGTCAATATAATAAGTGTAAAGAATATTTTAATGCTTTGTCTAGACCTTGTGAGATGGTATTTATAGGTATAATTATGAAATGAGTGAACTCCAAAGAAGAATTTGTATGCTCCAAAGATTTATGTAAGCAATTTTGAAGATGCTCAGAATGAGCTACAAAGATGAGAATGTTATAAAGAACACTTGACAATTTTTTATCATGAGAGATATTTTTTGATTTTATACATGAGGTATTGAGGACCTAAAAAATGATTAAATTTTCAGCTTGAAATATATGTGTTTATAGCTCTAAAGATGATATGAAGATCCTAGTCATGATCTGAAGATATGTAAGTAGTTGTAGATGAAGTTTTGTTCAAGTTCTAAAGAATATTAAGTGTATGAGGTTGATTGATAATACACAAGAGGCATTTTAACACAAGAAAGTTCCAAGGTGAAGTCTAAAGAGTGGATAGAAGGTTATATTCAAAGCTTAATAAGATTTGCAGGTCAAGGCTTAGAAAGTAAGAAGAGAGATGGTGGCCAGATGAGGTAACATGATTCGTTTTCATGACATGAGTGAGTAGGTGAACATTGATTGAGGTGATTCAAGTTATTTTTAGTATGTTCTTGAATATTTAGGTCATGTTTTGTAATAAAAAGGCTTGAAAATTATTTCAAGGCTTCTCAAGTGCACATAATGAAGAGTTATCTACCTGATAAGGTTTTCTCAATGCTCATTGGCACATGAAACTTATGCATGAGATCCTAACATTTTCATGGTAGATGAGTAATGGTTTTATCTAAAAATTCCAAGAATTGGTTTCTATAAAGAAGAGCTAAGTTTTATCAATGATCATTAAGATTGAAAGATGGTCTAAACCCTCATAAATCCCTAACTATGATCTAATGTTGAATATGTTATTTTAAAGAGCTCATAATAGTTTGATATGGTTAAAAAAGTGATTGGATATTGAATTAAAATCTCCAATGTATTTCTAGGTGTGATTAGTTTCTTAGGTGAGTGAGAAGATCCTACAAAAAAGTGCTTGTCTTTTAGAGATTTGTTCTAGTAGACAAAGTTAACTGAGTCAAAGTTGTTAAGTGGATAAAGATCAAAGTGTGAGACTTATAGTTAATTTTCATGAAGATTTATATATAATATATAGATTTAATATGTGAAAATTTGGTGATCTAAGTTGGCTAATTGCTAATAGACCTAGTGGTGCAGACAATAAGGAAATCACGTAGAAGTGAAAAGATGTTTCCTAATGTGCTTTCATGTCAAAATTAAGGATTGAAATACATGATTATGTTGTTTTGGTCTTGAATGATTTATCCATTTTTTACAAGATCTTTGAATTTGGTTTATTAGGTTGGAACATTGAGGCCAAAATGACTTATCCAACTGAGTAAAGTATATGAGAGAGAAGGTCAAAAGATTGGTCTATAAGACTAATAGTTTTCATTAGATCTCATGATCTAATGAATTGAGGTGAATCTAAGGATTTTATAAGATCATATTCATGTATTGAAATACCTTGAATATATTCAATAATATGTTAGATGTTCATGTTTATTCGACAATGTTTTGGAGTCAATTGGTAGTTCTGAGTGAACATCTTGTAGAGAAGTGTTTATGCCTATTTACCCTAAGTTAAAGCATTAGATGAAGATTTTGATTAACTTGAGGTCACGAGGTTTATAAATATATAAATTTTTTACCATGGTTATTCAAAAAAACTAAGTATATACCTCAATTATTCAATATAGAGTTTATGTATATGTACAAGCCTTTAATGAGCAGTGATTTGAAAAGGGGTTCAAATGGTAGTTGGAACTAAAAGGTATTTTTAGACCTAAGATAAAATTGGATAAGCTCTATTGGAGTGGAATATGACTTGTTCTTACCATTTTAGGCTTTTTTATATGCTTAAATAAATATCAAAAGGTAACGTGTATATGCAATTAGAAATGCATCATGTCTATAAATCAATCATAACTCAGAGAAGATAGATCATACCACACTCTTTAGATTGGGGATAAATTTGTTAAGTGGGAGGATGAACAATATAAGGATATTCTAGACCCAATTAGGAGATATATTACCCTAATAAACCATGTTAAGTATGGTTCCAAAGCCTTCCGTCTAACATAGTCATACAATAACCCTAAGGGGGTCCTAAATTTTTATATTTCACCTATATAAATAACAAGTAAGGTAAATCTAATCTAGTGCTCATCAAAGCTTGTGGTGTGAAGTGGGGGTTATTAAAATAAAACAAAAGATGCATAGAAGACATATACTCACATAATCCTAATTCATGGAAAAGAATCACAAATGCATATCTATGTAATCTTACAAAGGAGAAATAAAGTTAGGAATACTTACCTTTAAAGATGAAACCATTGAGCCTCAATCTCTCCCTTGGCCAAGGTGCTTCACAAGAGGTTGTTATGGTATGTAAGGATGATAAATACAAATCATCTCTAGGCTACATAATCTATCAATGCATCTAAAATATTTCTCCATAAAATAAGATTTGTATCTCCAAATAAAGTATGGAACCCTAAGATTTACTTCTCGAGTAGAATGGTGAATAAATAGATGTTCAATTCTTCTTACTTATTCCTTTGCTTCTTCATGATAAATGATGGAAATGATCTTGTATTTATAGGTGGATTTGACCCTTAACCCTCCTAAAAACCCTAGCCGATAGGGTTAACCCAGTCAACCTAGAATAATTTTTTATAATTATTCACTAAGACATGAGCTAGGCTGGCCAAGATCCAAACCAGTTCTTAAGTGAAAATTACCCAAAATTGTATAGGGCTGACCCAATAAACCTAGTATAGCCAACTAAAAAAAATGGATTAAGGTGAGAAAAATGAGGATGAATTGTGGGAAATGACTAGAGAGGGTTTAATAGAGAAGAACAAGCTTAAGGATAAGGTTTTTAGGAGACAAGTGTGTAAATAACAAGTGGAAAAAGGGATAATATTCCTAAAAAACACTAATGGTCTCTCCACCCCTTTCCCAATGCACCCTTTAAGTTGTGCACTCATAGATTTTTGAGACCCAATGGGTTCTTACCAGATACAAAGTGTCAATAGTTGATAAATGTTTGAAAATATTATGTGTATACATATACCCCTCTCAAACCTCATCAGATATCACATGAGTGAAACACAGGATGGTGCTTCAAGAAATAGAACATGATAACACATAATGCTAATGCTAAGTAAAGTGCAATAAGTAGAAAATAAGATAAATGAAAGGATATAATTGAAAAGCATGTAACTTTACTTACCTTAGTATTATAGATAAAGAAGTAGACTATAAGAGAAGAGAAGTCATCCAAATGTGAAGAACATTAGGCAAACCTATAGAGATTATTACAAAAATTAGCCAAAAATCAAAAAAATTAGAAGATAGGCATATAGTAGTGAAAATAATTCTCTACATTGTCATGATTCCAAAACATTTTATGGTTCAAAAAATGTATTCGTAGAAACAAAGATATAGGTAAAACAAGGAATCTACCAAAAAATATTTGAAAGGTTTAAGAATTTTGAAAAGTGATATTAAATAGGGTCAAAGGACAATCATTTGGGATTTTTCGACTTGTGAAGGAGAGAAAAAGAGCTCAGAGAGACCAAGCAAGCTAAGATGGCAAGGAGATGATAAGATAGATGAGAAGGACTCCTAGCGACAATAGTGGGTGCAACACAAGTAAGCAATTGAGAATCTCAAGCTAGTTTTTGAATATTTTATTAAATTTATGTGTTTTTTTACAAATTTATAATATAGAGCATTTCTAAACATCAAAATGAACCCAAAATAGATGCAAAGGGTAGGAAAAACCATTGGGTGAAATGGGTTGGAAGGGTTTGAGGAAATAACTATTAAAAGGCACTTATTTCACAAAATGTAAGCAGTTAGTAGGGAAAAATAAATAGATCGATTTAGTCAACCTAGTAGGCTAAAAATGACAAAATCCATATTACCGACCTAGTAGGTATGTGACAACATAATTAGTTTTTTAGACTGTCGACCTAGTATAATGTTTCTAATTGAGCATAAAATTCCATTATGATAACACTGTACTAAAGGGTAAAATAAGAGGGTTGACTAAGATTTTTAAGTCAACCAAGTCAAAATAGGGAAATTTTGGTCAAATTAGTGTTTGACCAGGGAACCATAATAGTATAGAAATGCATGAAATAGGCCAAAAGAGTGTTAGAAGTCCCTTGAATGATCGACTAAGGGATAAAAGGGTTGAGTAGGCTAGAAGCAGGTCTAATTGATTGAAAATGAATAGATTAATGCAATTAGGCTTATTTTTGTATTTTAAAAGAATGCATTTTGATTATACATGACATGAAGGATCTAATACATCTTTTGTTATTTCCTAGTTGTAGGGACATTAGATATTTTGGTGTTTGGTGCATGCATCATGGCTCTCAGAATTATTAGAGTGCTTATCAATAGAGGATAGAGTCAGATTAATTTATTTAGTCCTTGGTAGCATAACAGATATGTGTAGGATACCCCTTAGCTCATATCTATTAGTCATGTTCCTAGATTGTTAGGAATGATTGAATAACACCTTAAAGTGGTAGGTGGAGGGGGATAATTTAGAGGTGGGTATCACCTTTGAGGATGTGCATGTCATCCTAGGATTTCCCATATCAAGTATACCCATAATTATAGGAGTACCTGATACCGAGGAGGAGAGGAGAGCCTTAACCATATGGGCAACGAGATCAAAGATGATATACCTTAGATTGAGGATGAATATATTTTATGTAAATATGGTATACATTTTGAACATAAAAAAGGTTATGATAGGACTCATGATAGCAAAAGTGTTGTGTCACAAATTGAATAGAAAGGTAACATTCTTTGTGATAGCCTCGATCCAAATGATATTATAGTAGAGGGTGTTAAATGACTTGGGATCTATCATCTGTGTATGACATGTATGGAGTGTTGTCGAAAGGGAAAAATTCTATGGGACTGATTATATTATTGATGGTATGGATATATGAGAGATTTCTCATGTATTGACTAGTTAAGTTACCCCATGTAATCGATGATAGGTTACTTTAGGTTTAGAAATAAAGTCAAGACTAGGTAGTGTGCATCATGGCCCACATTCCAATATTGTAGATGGTGAGATGAGAATATATTGTATGGTAGCCTTATGGTCACATCAATATGATATGGCCTAGCTTAGAGATAATTGTACCATCTTTGACATAGATAGAGGTAATAGGGCACTATACCTGGTGGATGAAATCACATTTGGTGGCATGTGTACCATGGTAAATGGGATAGCCTCTCCTAATGGTGTTGATAGTGGTGCCCACATTTTGGGCCTATCATATGATAAAGCCATGCGGGAGAAGAAGATTAAGGCCACCAGTTGTGAGGCCAGAGATTAAAACACATCATGAAATACCATAGACTATTTAAGCATGATAGGCATCAGAGCAAGATGAGATAGATGTAAAGGTAGGAGTACCAAAGCTACCACCATCAAATCCATAATATGAGGAGTAATTACCACCATAGATACAACATTGACAGAGGCAAAATGGAGTAGAGATAGTAAACATCTTAGATGACCCATTAAATGAGCTAGGTCAAAGTTGGGTGATAGAGAGACCACTCAGGCATAGCCTGAGATGAGCATGAGTGGAAACTCTAGGGTTTGTTTTTGGGCAATGACTGACATATGAGGTTATTATAAGATGCATAGATGGGGAGACTATGATTGGTGATCGAGTAGATGGAAATATAGTGGTAGGTGATACATAGATAGGTAATAAAATGTGATTAAATTTTACTTAAGTTTACTTAAAATAGACTAGAGATAGACAAATTTTAAGATATATCAATGATCTAATGTCTATCTGGTTTATTTTTTGTAAATATGGCAAAGGATGAGGATATTAGATGGGGGTTCCTAGTGAGGGAAGCACTCTATAATGTCCTAGATGAGGCATCAATGTTGTATGGCCCAACTTCACTAGAGGATCCCATGGTACCATCTACCCTAGCTCAAACAAGTTGGTTCAGACTAGCAAGAGAAGTTATGAGGCAAATACAAGTGCATAGAGAGGAGATGTAGCCATTGGCAAAGGTGAGTATAGGAGAGACATAGGCATGGTAAAATTTAACTAAGGATAGATCTATAAATATGGATATAGTGACACAAATGACACAAGAACATGCCCAAGAGAGAGTGACACATGCAATGACCCTAACCCATATGACACAAGTATAGGAGTAGGAGAGAGTGACATATTTGGTGACCATGGCCAAGTTAGCATAGGTGTAGGCATAGGTAGTTCATCTATTGGTGTAGGTGTTAGTATTGAGATCTTGAATAGCCTCTTTATAGCATTTCTTGTGGAAGAATCAAACTGAGGCATCTACAGGTAGCATGGCTAGGCCACAAGATGGGCAGGATTGAACCCAGCCATAGAACTAGAGCATTGTATATGGTTGCATTTTTGTAAAAAAACTCATGATATATATAGATGTTTCATTTTGGTAGTTAGATAGTTTATTGTATGTGTTGTCATTATGGTTGTGGTTGTTGATGCTTATATATACTTCTTTATATCAATATTTAGTTGTTTGTTGTATATGTTATGGGAAATATATGATTTGTGGTTTCTTTTCTAGCATTATGTGGGGCACATGCATGGGTAACAAGAAATAGGCAAAAAAGACTTGGTAAAATATAATCAATCAAAAACAAATGTACTAAACACTATTTCAAGTTGGGAAATGTGTAATAACAATAAAATGACTAAGTATAGAGAACCAAAAAGGAATGGTAAACAAGATGGTAAAAAAGTTTTTTTTAAACTAAGAGAAAGATTGACACTAAATTAAACTAAGTAAGATCACACTAAATCACATTGGGAAGTATGAAAATAATGTAATAAAGTGGAAGTCATGTAAAAAGACAAATGGAATAAAAACAAATCAATTAATTCAATCAATCATACTAAATTATGTTGAGTAGTATAAGAGAAAAAACAAAATTGGCAAAAATTGGTCTTAAATTTATCACACTAATTCAAGATGGGAAGTATGATAAATTCAAGAAATGGCTGAATTCTTACATGTAATCAAAAAATAAGAAGTTAAAAGTGAAAGAGAAATGAATTAAGCATAAAAAATACTAAAGCAAGTTTGGAAGCATGTTAATGATGTGTAACTTCATATTGATCACATCTTATCTCATTTTTAACACATGTAATTTTGATTGTGACTTGCATTATTGGAAATTTTTTTGAGGAAGGTCAGGTCCTATCCAATGTCTTACACTAAAAATCTCAAGGGAAACACCAATGAGGTAAAATAAATGTGAAAATTAGGAAATAAAGGATGTTGGTTATAAGAATATGAAATTATGGTAATTTGTGAGGAAGTCCAGGTCCTATCCATGATCTTACAATGTAACTCACAAATGGAATCCCTAGGGGAGTGATCAATGAACTAAATAATATTTATCAAGAGGAAATATGAATAAAATAGGGAGTGTAAATGGGAATGTAAAAATCATAACTTATGCATCTTAGGAGATAGGAGTCATACTAAGGACATGCGAAGACACTAAGTGACTAGTGACCATCAATGTACAAAGGAAACCTATTCGTTATAGACTCAAAGCTTTATAGGCAAATAATCATGTTACTAAGATCAAATAAGATGGTATATTGGTACAATAAAATTAAAATGAACCTACCTTCCCATGATGTGTTCCCCATTCCTCATGACCCCTTATAGAGTCATCAATTTATTACAAAGATTGGGTACTTACGTGAGAAAGTAAGTCGCACTAAAAGATTTTTTTATTCTTTTATTCTAATCTACTAGCCTACTGCACCCTAATGGACCTTAGCTCTACTATGATGCTAACTATGGAGTTTGAGCTTTTACTAGAAGAAGGATATATGTTTTTAATCACATCTTTTGGTGTGATTTGACTTTTAAGAATTTTAATGTTTTTGCCTATTATATCATTACCTTTTATTAAATGATTTCAATTTTAACTATTTTTAAGGATTTTTAAAATTCCTTCTCCATATGAACTTGGAATGACCAATAATGAGAGATAGATTGATACACATGAATGAGATGTAGGATTATGCTAAAGGAAGCTAAGTAACCAAATTAAAGACTAGCTAGGACACTTAGACTTAATAATAAACCAACATGTTATCTCAGGTCTCAATCGTGTATATGCTTAGTTTGTGAAAAGAGGAGAAAGGGAAAAAGGAGATCCAAAAGTGGACTAGTGAAAGGATATTATAATGAGATGATTTGTTTTCTAACTAAGCACATGGTAATAGGAAATTACTAAAGGGAAAAAGGTGTGTATAACCAAGTCACAAGGATAATTATCCATGAAAAAGAGATATAAGAGAGCAAACAATCATAAGAAAATGAGAAGAGAATTTGTATGAAATAAAATTCAAGAGAGGAAGAGAAAGAAATGATAAGGAAAACCATCCATAAGAAAACATAAATGATAATATAATAAATATAGAGTGAAAAATTAAATATCACCATGTAAGATAAATAAGAATTTTACATAATGTCAAATGATATAACAAATAGATAAAGATATGATTGGAGCACACGTCCAATACAAAATGAAAATGTAAAGAACATCATGCATATTTTCATAAATACTAATAAATTTTCCCACACACATTATCTAAAACATCTAATAAATATCTATGAAGCTAGATGTGAACTATTACTAATATCTCATCAATCTTCAGTGAAAACTAAGAAAATACTTCTTGTCTAATCTCCTCAATAGAAAAAGTATGAATGTTGGATGGATCATGCTGAGGAGGAAAATTAGGCAAGGGATACTCAGAGGAATGCATGGGAGTGGAATATATGGGAGATGTAGGAATCACCAATGGGGAAAGATCCATAGGTAATAGACTCAGGTGGATAAGGATCCATAGGTGAGGGAAGATCCATGGGTGAAGTATTCATAGATGGAGAAATAAGAGACCACAAGAGGAGATGGAACCACTAGATGTGAACCATGGGAGGAGAAGGGGGAGCGTTCTTGTGGTAATGACATATGGGATGAATAGTAGAAGGTCCAAGAATAACTATAAGGTGATCTTTAAGGTGTTGTTGAAGTATGCATTAATGATTGGTGTGATGGGTGCCATATTGGTACCAAAGATAATACACCTCTCCATACTTAGGAATATACTCAAGTAGTACCTTTGAGGGAGGCATGGCCTTATTTGAGAACTGAAGGGAAAAAGGATGAAAAGTATCAATATATTGTCATAGCTTATGATAATGCATGGAGGAATGATTATCCATTTTGTGGAAGCAACAAATATGCCTATGAGTAAGCTTAATAGAAGTACTCATAGGAGGAGGTGTAAAAGGAATAAAAGGAGCTTGGGAAGGACAATTGGCCCATTTGATGGGAAACAAAGCCATTTAAGGTTAAAAAAAGCAAACCATCACCTAGAGAAGGTAATGGTGGGGAAGGAACTAGATTAGGCTCAATAGAAGGAGAAATAGGATCATAATCAGGGATAGACCCAATGATAATAGAAGTGAAAATGAGCTCAACTATAGTAGGAACAAGAATGGGATCAACTATAGTAGCGGTAGTAATGGTCTCCAAATGGGATATACTCAGGTAGGGTCAAGGTCAATAGAAGGTTGAAGAAGGGTTATACATATCTTTAGGATAAGGAAGCTATACGAGTTAGGGTACCTATCAAAGTGGTAAGGCCTAGTCATAGTATGATCCATGAGCATACTCCTATGAGGTTCCTAAAAAACTAGAGGTATTAGCATCATATCTACCCTATGATAAAGAGGTAGAATAATAAAATTATGAAATATAAATGATGTAACATGGGAAGAATCACTAAAAGATTGAAGAAAAGAAGAATTATAATGTATAATATCATCATCATAGGATTGAAGAAGACCAACTAAAAATGGATCATCTAATGTGTAACCATCATAATAGTCAAGGGTGTGAAGATAAATGACACAAGTAGGGATGACCTTGTCATATAATGAAGTGTGATGAATAGAATGTTGAGTCTTAGTCAAGACAATGAGAATATCATCACAAGAAGGTTTGTGAGAATGAGGCTACAAAGAATTAGAAAGTTAAGAGATGAGATGAGGTGAGAGATTGGAAGTTTTAATATTTAGTTTGATCTCATCAAGATCATCATCATCAAAATCTAATAGGTTAGGAAGAATATTCCCAATGAGTTTGGGATGACAATTGTAACCTCAAGTTGAGTTGATAGGAAAGTTGAATCATTGAGACTCATGAAATGGAACACGAGACAAAGGTTCAAGAGTAGGAATCTTGAAGACACCAAGGTATTGGAATTGTTTGAAATTATAAGGGTTAGTGTCACCATAAATCCTATAGATGGATCCATTATGAGGGAATTTTACACATTGGTAGGTGAAAGAATAAATTGATCTAATATGATGAGTCCATGGCATACCAAACAGGATGTTATAAGAAAGAGGAAATTTAAATATCATCACCTTTCCATGAATGGTGATAGGTTGGATGGTAGTGGGAAGCCACACATAACCTAAAGGAGGAATTTTCCTTTGATCATATCCTTAGCATGTGTTATGTGTGGATTTAACATTGCATTTAGAATATCCAAAGGTTTTGATAAAATCAAGAGAGGAAACATAAGTGCCTGAACCCTCATCAATCAAGGCACACTTGACTTGGATATTGCTAGTTCAGATATCAATGAATAGAGGAGGATAATCCACATGAATTAGAATCTCATTGGGAATCATATAAGTTTTGGGAAATTTTAAGGAAAGATAAGTTTCCATTATTTCATCAACATGGATGGACATCTCTTCACATTGTTGTAACATGCAATTTTCAGATCTAGATAAGGTTGCTTCACATCCTTGTAGGGGAGGATAAGGGATGTTCATTTCAAACAAAGATTTATATAAGATGGTTTGATGATGTAGAGAGGTCCTCATAAGATCAAGGAAAAAAATTTGAGATGGGATATTATTGAGTTCCAGGATGGGATCCCACTCATCATAACCCATAAGAAGGTTATTAGAAATAAATGCATAGTAATTAATAAGGTCCTTAGAAGGAGGAGATGAAGTGCATTGGAATTTATGCTGATAAGAAGAAGGTTTAGAATAATGTTGTAAATTATGTTACAAACATGAAGTATTTGGTTTAGGTGTAGGTTCAAATTCAGTAGAAGAAATGTTAATAGAATCTTGATTATCATCAATGTTAGGTAAAGAAGATGAAGAGAGAGTAGAAATAAAATGGGAAGTGTTATCCAAAGGAGGAATGGGAATTGGTTCATCGAAGTTTATAATTTCATCTTGCCCCAACTCATTTAAATGATTTGGAGAAGAATATTGAATAACACAAAATGTTTGGGACAATGGAGGAGTGTAGATAGGTTGAGGATCAATAAAAGAAACCACCCTTTTCTTATTAGTCATGTTGACCACATTCTCTTTAGAAGTGGGGTCAACAAGACTTTCTACATTATTGGTGGAATAGGTGGGCTTATATTGGGTATCTTTATTAGGCTAGTGATTAGGAAGAGGGTCTTTATAGATAGCCAAATGAGCATTATCTTGATTTAAGGCTTGAGATTTAGTATGATTTTCATGAACCTTAAAATCAATATCATAGGCTTGTTGATGATTTTGAATGATAGAATCATGATCAAAATTAGGAACAATAAAAAAATCCATAGATAAATTATGAATATACCTACCTGTCTCATGAGAATGACCCAAAATAACATGAAACCAACAAAACTTGTTAGGATCATACCAAGATTTCATAGGATGAGTAAGATCAAGTTCTCATGGAAGAGGCCTAGGTAGATGTTTTAGTAATTCAGTTGAGGATAAAGGTTTGTGAATGTTGATGGCATTAGGTGAAGATAAGTGATGATTGGTATATTATTGAGAAGGTAGATTTGTTTCTAAGGATTAGTTAGAAATAACAACTTGAATAGTGTGAATAGTGTCATAAGAGTCTATGACACCATCATTGGTAGCATTATGATTCTTGTTCTTGAGTAAGATGTGAGGACCCGTAGAAGGTTTGAGTGGCTCAAATTGATGCATAAGGAAATCTTAACATTTATCTTGGTTAATATCCTCCTTCAAGGTACATGGAGAGAGAATAAATACCTAATATTGTAACTTGGGAAAAAGAGTAGTGGTAAAGAGATGGAAAATGTTATCATTGGCCATGTTATGTTAACATTTGTTGGACAATGTTTTCCACCTTTTAATAAAATCTTGGGTTGTTTCATTTTTAAGTTGTTTACAATTTATGAAGTGGAACAAAGTATTTTTAGGAAGATCACTAGTTTGGAACTCTTAAACTAAAGCATTTACTAAATCTTCAAAACTAGTATTAGAATGAGTTATAAGTTGGTTGCACCAATATAAGGCATCACCCATAAGAGTTTGGGCTAATATCTTGGTAGAAGCAAAGGTATTCAATTTGACCTAGTCCTTACAAAGATTTCTAAATGTTTTAAGATGAAGGGTAGGATCAGTTGATCCATTCTAGGAAATGGTAGGGGTGATACCTCCTATATCAATATTAGTAATTTAAGTTGTAAGAGGCTCATTTTGAAGATTATTAATGTTTTTTTTCACTAAATGAGGTTGAGGGATGAGATTTCCATGGGAATATTAAATAGGAGGAGGTGGAACATTTTGATTATGTGTGCCCTAAGTCATTAGATGAGGATGAGTTTGAAGATGAAGAACGTGATTTTGAATTCTCATCATCTAATTTGTATTATGAGATTGAAAAGTATTCATTTGATTAAGTGTTTATAATAAGAGTTGATGAGTTTTATTGGCATTGTTAGCATTAATTGAAGCAATAGTGTTGGTATTAATGGCTTGGATAACACTATTGGTGTCGGTAGGATCTTGAGAGGAACTATGAGAATGTGAGGCACTAATGGAAAAATTTTATTATGTGGAGAAAGATGGAATAATGAAAGGATGAGAAGAAGAAGTACCATTAGCATGATTAACTTGGGTATAAAATGATTCACTAGTAGAAGGATTAAGGATAGTGGATCTTACAAGAGGTCCACTAAATGTATAACCTACCATGTTAGTGGAGATACTAGGCATGGAGGTAAAAGAAGTCAAAGATGAAGAGGTCATGATATGAGAAGGCATCATAATTAAGGGAAGAGGCTGAGAATCAAAGAAAGTGGTATACACAAATCTAGTTGAGAATGTGGGAGTAGGTGAATGAGGCTCTTTAGATTGAACACTAATCATGAGATGGTAAATGGTAGAGGGATATTCTCTTCAATGTTGAGGAAATTTAGAGATTAAAAAAAACATTTCAAGGGTATACTCTAATGCAAGATAATTTTCAAGTGAGAAGAGAGGATTATGCTATGAAGAGGAATGAGGAAGGGTCCCATAGTTCATTGTGCGAGTGTTTATGTGAACATTACTCTCATCCAAGAGAGGATCCCTAATCTACATATGGGAGAACCTATGAGGGTTGGTAAAACTCATCATGTTTGTTGAATTAAAATTAGTGTTGTCTTCAAACATAAAATTCATGATGAAGGAGAAAGATTAAACCATGTAAAATAGATGATAAATCAAGGAAATAGGAAGTGATAAAAACCATATAGATTCGACTAGGTCAATCTAGAATAGGAAATAGATCCAATAAACTATACAGGGTCAACCTATCATAGTATATAAAGGCTAAAAAGGTGTATAGGGTTGACTGGTTTGACCTAGCATAGTAGATAGGGGAAAAAAGATAGTTTATAAGAGACTGTGTTGACTAAAATGATTGTGTAAGAATTATTTTTCAATTATTTTGAAAAGCAATAATTAAAAGGAAACACATAATCAATTAAATCAATGAGGTTGATCCAATTGAGGTACACAACACAAAACATTACACCAACAATGGCTAATACAAGGCTTTGTAATACAAACACATAATTGAGCAAAGAGCAAGCAATGAAATTAGAAAATAAAAGATAACTAAGTGGTCAACCTAAATGCTATTATATTATTAGAATATAATTTTAAATTTCATAGGAAGTTGGCTATAATCAAGGTAATAGAAAAAAATCTAAGGATAGTTTTAGGATGTTTAGGTTGAAATGGATTTGTATTGGTAATGGTACAGGCTTGGTATTGGGGCATACCCCCCACTTTAGACACCATAGAAATGAGGGTGTTGGGTGCTTATCCAAAATATACCATTAATCATGTATTTATACTTGTCCAAAAAACCAAGTCATCTTCCCCCTTAGTGATGAAATCCAAGTAGGTAGGCCTTGGGTAGACAATTATTAAAATGCTTGTTAAGATTTTATGATTTGGTAGTGTGTGCATAAAATATAAAAATAGTGAAACTAAATGGTATATTTTGAACCACCTAATTAGACAAAATGAAAGTGTGAAGAAATTACTAGGCTATAGATGTTAATTCCAACTTTGAAACATGGTGTAATGTTGATTTAGTTGATAGTGAATGTAGAGAATACAGAACAAGGTCGACAAGGTCACCTTTGTACTATGGAAGAAAAAATTATAAAATTGAAATACATCAACAGAGTCGACCTAGATTTATATACTGCACATAGAATACAAAACTACATCGACAGGGTCTACCTAGTTGACTGTATAGGGTTAGTTTTAAAAACTACAAACTATAAAAAATAGGACTGTAAGGAAAGAAAGAGAAATAAAGGAACCTTTGTGGGTTGGAGGATGAAGAGAAGTGATATTTTTATTGAATAACCTTTTTAAATTCTTGAAATATTGATAATTATTTCAACTAGGTTGACCAAGCTTTGTAAAAACCTATTATTAAGTGCCTAAAATGTACAGGGTCAACTAGGTCGCCCTAGTAGTCTGAATCTAATGTTTGAAAGTATACAAGGTCGATTGGGTTGACCTATTAGTCTAAACTAGAATTTTAGAAAACTTATCCAAATATAATAGAGTCATTTTTATGTGACTATGTGTCAAACCTATACATAGAAGTTATTACTATGTTGATATAGTCAACCTAGCATCATAAATTTATGAAAAATAAAATGATGGAATAAGTGAAACAAATATTACAAGGTTTATATTCACATCAAGTTCACCATAATGTATGAAATCATAAATTCATCATGTTTATAAATTAATCCTAACTTGAAGAAGATATATAATACCATACACTTTTAATTGGGGATACATTTGTTAAGTGAGAGCATGACCAATATGGGGATTTGATAGACCTGATTAGGGGATATATTACCATAATAAACCATGATAAAGAGGGATCCAAATCCTTCAGTCTAACACAATCATGAAATAACCCTAAGGGGTTCCTAAATTTTGATATTTCACCTATACTAATAATAAGTAAAGTAAATCTAATCTAGTGCTCACCAAAGCTTGTGACACAAAATAGCGGTTAGAAATAATAAAAATAGACATGCATAGAAGACATAAACTCACATAAATTTATAAATAATCCTAAAGCATGGACTAGAATCACAAATTAATATATATCTACTCTTATAAAGAAGAAATAAAGTTAGGAGTACTTACCTTTGAAGATGAACTTGCTGATCTTCAATCTCTCCCTTGTTGAAGGTGATTTATAAGAAGTTGTTACAATATGTAAGGATAAAAAAGAAAAACAATCTCTTGGATACAAAACCTATCAATTAATTCAAAATACTTATAATATAAGATCTATATCTCTCAATAAATTATGGAACCCTAAGCTTTACTTCTCAAGTAGAATGGTCAATAAGCAGATGTTTATTCACTCTTAGTTCTTATTTCACTTATTCTTAATAATTGATGAAATTAAATTGTATTTATAGGTCGATTTTACCCTTGAAATTTTTAAAAATCTTGGATGATAGGGTTTACCCAGTTGACCTAACATAATTTTGGATAATTATTCACTAGGTCATAAGCTAGGTTGGTCAAGAGCCAAACTAGTTCCTAAGTGAAAATCACCCAAAATTGTATAGGGTTGACCCAATAAATCTAGTATAACCAAGTAATAAAAGGGTATTTAGGTGAGTAAAATTAGGATAAAATGTGTTAAATGACTGGAAAGGGTACAATAGAGAAGAATAAGCCTAGGGATAAGGGTTTTAGGAGACAAGTGTGTAGATAACAAGTGACAAAAGGGACAACAATCTTGTAAAACACAAATAATTTGCCCACCCCTTTCCAAGTGCACCCATTAAGGTTTGAAATAAAATATATTTGAGACTAAAATGGTTATTATAAGATATAAAGTTTCAATAATTAATAAAAGTTTAAAAATATTATGTGTATATAATGTGTTGTTAAGGAGGCCTATTAGGTCTCCATAAGCCTAAAAGAGGAGTAAGGGCTAATTTATGTATGGATAACCTATTGTATTGATTGATTAATGATTAATGAATGTTATTTTTTATATTTAAATACCTACTTATGGCTTACCTAAGTGATTTTAATATGTATTTGGTTAAGAAGGATATGATTGAGTGACTTGTATAAAACCAAGGCAATTCAAGCCTATTTGGAATGCTTCAGCAGAGAGAGAGAGAGAGAAAGAGAGAGAGAGAGAGAGAGAGAGAGAGAGAGAGAGAGAGTTTGATGATAAAGAGAGAGAGAGAGAGAGAGAATAATAATATAAATGAATTATATATATCATTTTTGAGCATAAAAATTTCATGTGGACCATAAAATAAATGTTATTAATATATAATATAGGTTGTACATATGAATATCAAGGTTAAAAGGCCTAATCAAGCAATGAATAAGTGATGCAAATAAAAGGAGGATTTAGCTGTTGAGTGAAGAATGTTGAAGGCCACTGAGTATGCAGTCACTGGCGTCGGCAGGCCACAACTGACGTCGGTCAGGGATCAGTGTACAGCAACCAACAAGGGATCAACCAACCTCCACGAAGATAGGGACTGACATCGGTTGCTTGTGGTGGTTCCAAAACTATTGTTGATGAACAGTCAGTTAAGTAAACGGGTAGTTTGCATGATGAAGACTAGTTGAAGTCTTGAGCCGCAAGATATGAAGGCATAGATAATAATATATTTTATAAGGAAAAAACATTTATGAAGGTGATAAAATAGTCATTTGGGTGAGTTGGTGTTGAGTCATCTACGGGGTTGGTGCCTCCTTGCAAGTGGGTGCTTGCTAAAGCCTAGCTGAGTTGGTGTTGATCTAGTTGGGGTTAGTGATCCATGTTAATTTGATGTTTATATTATAATACTATAGTTCATTTAATTCATCAGTGATTTTTTTCCTATAGAGTGTTTCCCATGTATATGTTGTGTTCATGTGTTTCATGCTCTTATGATTTGATGCTTATGCTTAGTTAGATGTACATTCTTGTTAGAATGGTTCATGAATAGATAAATGAAATTGAATGAATTTTTTTAAATATTGATTCACCCCCTTATTATTCATCTCTAAAAATTGGTATCAAAGCTAGTCCTTTGGATTAGATTAAAAATCCTAAAGGAGATCTTAAGAAGCAAGGATGACAAGTCAGCAAGTTCAAGGTGGTTTCTCTACTAGTAAGGCTCTATTTTTTTAATAGATATAACTATGTCTTGTATAATAATAGAATGAAGATATATATTATGTTCAAAAGGACATGATATTTTGTATTTAGTTATGGATGGCTATATTACACCTCCAATTCCACCAACAAATGCAGTAGGTAAGAAAGCTAGTGAGAATAACTCCAAGACATTGAATATTATTTTGTGTGGCCTATCAGAGGTAGAGATAGTAAATTAATGCATTATTTTTTATCCAAATACATATGAGATATATTGAATACCATATATGAAGGAGACAACAAGTTTAAAATGGCCAAATTATAGACCCATAGAAGATAGTTTAAAACCCTGAATATGAATGAGGATAAAACTATTCCATCCTACCTGTTGAGGGTTGATGAAGTTGTCAATATCATAAAAGGATTGGGAGAAAAAATAAAAGAATCTAATATTGTTTAAAAGGTATTTATATCATTAAATCCTAATCTTGAATCTAAGGTGTTTGTAGTAGAAGAGATTTAAGATTTGGACAAACTATAGATGGATGGGCTTCATGGCATCTTGACTACCTATGAGATGAGATAAAATGAAGGAATACCTCTCATGAAGAAAGCTAATTTAAAGGTTGAAAATAATTAAAAGGAAAAGTATGTCAAAGATGAGTTATGTGTAGATATTTATGATGGTGAACTCATGACTGTGTTTTCTAGAAAGCTAAGAAATGGTTCAAGTAGTAAAAAGGTAAGTTGTCATTCAAGTGTTTCAACTATGGAAAAATGAACATTTTAAAAACAAGTGTCCCCATAAGTAGAATACTAAGGATGATGATATAGATAATAAATCGTATAGGTATGACAAGAGTAAGAAGAATTTCAAAAATTATGAAGGTGAGAAGAAATAATTTAGGAAGAAGAAGATACCAAAGAAGACAACTCATCTGATATTAAGTGACTCAGACACATCTAAAAATAATGATGATAGGAATGAATCTGAATATGAGAATATTTAAGCTCTATTTAAAGGCATATAATTAGATAATGAAGGTTATTCAAATAGGAAAGGTCTTACAATTGATGTAAAATTAGATGAAGAAGTATACTATGATAGTGAAGAAGCTAAACTAGATCTTGAAGTAGAAATGGTAAGTGCCCTAGAAGAGTTGAAGATTGTGAAGAAGAAGAACAAGAAAATGAAGTCATCATTTTAGGACTATGAGGAGAAGATAAAATTATTTGAGGAAAGATTAAGAAACACTTCTAAGGAATATGAAGAGATCATCCAAAAAGTTAAATCCTAGATAGAGATTATGGTAGCAAGCCTAAAGGCTAAAGAGGAAGATTACAACATATATGAAATTGAAATAGAAACCTTGAAATCTGAGTTGGATTAGACATCCAAAAAGATGAAGAGATTTATGAAGTTTGAAAAGATCATTAAGGATCTATATGATATCCTAAATATTCAAAAGTTTACAAGCGATAAGATAGGTCTTGGATTCAAATAAGAACAAAAGAAGGTACCTCAAGTTGAGAAGATGAATATTGAAGACAATAAGGTCATCATAAAAATACCTATTAGATAACTCAATGTTATAACGTATACTAGTTGTTTTTATGGTTATTATTTTACATGCAGTAAATTTGGTCATAGAGTAAGAGAATATAGAAGACCCTCCAAGAATGAGTACTCATGAAACTATGAAATAAGAATCAATTGGTCAAAGGGAAATCATAGTCATCATTAGTCAAATGGTATGTATAAGGTGGTTTATTACAACTATCATAATGTCTAACATATTGTAAGATTCTATCCTAACAAAATTAGAAGGTCGTCTAATCAAGATAAGAAGGTTCATAGTCATGCCACTAAGAAATGGATCAAGAAGTTAGACTCTATAGATAATTTAAAGATGGATAAAAATAATAAAGAAGAATATTGTATGAAATCTTAGAGTATAGATTATGGTTAATCAATTCACATATTAGGAAGAGGTCTTAGTTATCATATGATTGATCAAAGTAGTAAGAATAAGGAGTTGACTAAGAAGAAGAAGGATGACAAGGTGAGTCATGATCAACTCATAAAAAAAGGTGGTATGTTTGATATTATAGATCATAAATTAGAAGTGAAGGAATGTCAAGAACACTTATGATCTGCATGTGTTGGCAAGGTACTCAAAGAAAAGAAGAAGGATGACAAGGTGGATGACGAAAAGGTTAAATCAAAGGTTAAGCCTAAGTTGATAGTAAAGCCTAAAATAATATTGAAAATTATTTAGTATTATAAAGACATATAAATATTGGAATCTCCTAAATTCATATTGTTTTAGTACCTATGAAAAGTGGGTGGCTCCATTAAAGTTTATTGGAGATATTCTTCTATTAGTAGAAGATGTGGGTGCAGTCAAAGAAATTTTCTTTTGAGAATATTTTAGGTTGTATATGTTGTAATAAAGGAGATGAAGATGGATATTATCCATTCCTTTGGTGATAACTCTGTGGTTTGAAGTAGAAGCATAATGAGAGATCTAAGATTGGTATCAAGTATCTAAAGTCAAAGTGTAGAAAATTGGCATATAATAGGTAATCTTTTGAGATCTATCTGTTATTAGTAATTGATTTATATTTTTAAAGACAAAGGGGGAGTCCCTATTTATACATTTGGTATCTACTATGGGATATCCATGTGTGTAGTCAAGAGTTTGATCTTATTTAGCCATGACAAGAAAGGTATGTGATCTTGAGTTCCTAGTTATTATAAAGAAGATATGCTTAGTCTAAGGAGGAACTTGGTATCTCTATTTTATTTTTCAAGAAAGTGATTAATTTTTAATATGTATGGAGATAAGGAGATATTATGTTTGATATGTTTCATAGAATCTATTTTTTGATATTTTGATGAATAAATTGGGAGAGTGACCTGTTTGAGAAGTTTATGAGAATGGTTTTCATAAGCGGTTGCCATAGTTTTTAAAGACTGTGTCATATAGTGTCTTTGAGAGTAGTATCATCCCACAAGGAGATGAGTATGATTTTAGTAGTTGCAGATGATCTTTGATGTCTACTAATAAAAGATTCATAGTGGATGTTTCATTTAAGGGGGAGATATTCAAGTTATTAAAGTGAGTTTGATTTGTGTTGAAATGATATTTTAATTTGAGTTCATTATGAAAGAGATGATATTTGTGGAAAAAATTTGTCATTAGTGTCAAAGGGGAAGAAAGATCAAAAAATATGAGAAAGGGAGAAAGATCAGAAAGAGTGAGAAAGAAAAGGAAAGAACTAGATCTAACTGATGATTGCCATCAAGAAGTGATTGATAGATTTTTTTGAGTATGCTTGATATCAATGATAAACGGGTGATTATTGAACATTGTCATTTATTAAGGGAGAGATTGTTGAGCATTTTTTTTTAGCATTCAACTTTGCTATTTAATGTTATCTTTGATGTCAAAGGTTTTTTTTAAGTTGCATGGTTCTTTCATTGATGTAAATCTAATATCATTGATGTTAAAGGTTCTTGTGTAAATGTTTGGTCAAGTAAGCCTTGAGGTATGTATATGAATGAGTTATGTTTCTAGCATAATGAGTATTGTTGTTGTGATGAAAGAATATTATTTGAAGAATGTTATAATGTTAGCTTGAGTGAAATATTTGAGAAGCAGCATGAGTGAGTATAGATTAGTAGAACAAGTTTAAATCATCTTGTAATTATTTGTCTAGACCTTGTGAGATGGTATTTATAGGTGGTGTGATAAAATGAGTGAGCTCTAAATAATAATCTATGTGGTCGAAATATCTATTTAAGTTCTAAAGATACTCTGAATGAGATACGAAGATGAGAATGCTCTGAAGAACACTTAATAGTGTTTGATCATGAGAGAGATTGTTTGAGGCTATACATCAGGTGTTGATGATGTCAAAAATTATTAAAATATCAGCTCCAAATATCTATTTTTGTAGCTCTGAATATGCTACAAATATCTTAATCATGTTTTGAATATTTGTAAGTAGCTTATAAGAAATTATGTTGAAGTTCTAAATAAAATTAATAGTAAGATCTTTCTTGAGCATATACAAGAGGAATTGAAACATAGGAAATTTCTAAGGTAAAGTCTACAAAGTGGATATAAGATCATAGTCATGGCCTAATAAGACTTGTAGGTCAAGGCTTAGAAAGCAAGAAGAGAGATGGTGGATATATGAGGTAATAAGATTAGTTTCCATGACATGAGTGAGCAGGTGAACATTGACTAAGGTGAGTCAAGTTTTTTTAGTATGTGCATGAATTTTTAGGTCATGGTTCACAAAAAAAAGTCTTGAAAAGTATTTCAAGGCTTCTTGAGTGCATAAAATGAAGATTTGTCTACTTAAGAAGGTTTTCTCAGTGCTCATTGGAATTTAAAACTTAAACATGATAACCTAAAATATTCATGGTAGATGAGGAAGGTTTATAGATCAAAATTATATACATTGGTTTCTAGAAAGAGGAGATAAGTTTTATGAATGTTCATTAAGACTGCAAGATGGTCTAAACCCTCATAAAACCCTAACTATGACTTGATGTTGAATATATTGTTATAAATAGCTCATAATGGTTTTATATGTTCAAAAAAGTGATTAGAGGTTGAATTCAAGTCTCCCAGGCATCTCCATTTGTGATTGGTTTCTCAGGTGAGAAAGAAGATCCTATAAAAAAGAGTTTGTCTTTCAAATATTTGTTATAGTAGACAAAGTTGACTAAGTCAAAGTTGATAAGTGGATGAAGATAAAAGTATGATAATTTTATTTGAATTTCATGAACATTTTTGTACAGGTTCCATGTCTCAGGTGTACAAATTTGGTGATCCAAGTTGGCTAGTTACTAACAAACCTAGTGGTGCAAATAGTAAGGAAATCAACCAGAAGTGAAAATATATTTCCTAATGTATTTTCATGTAAGAATGATTCCTTGAAATACATGATGATGTTTTTGGGTCTTTAATGATTTATCTTATTTTTTTATAAGATTGGAAGTCAATGTAAGAGGTTATAACATTGAATCCAAAATGGCTTATCTAACTGATTAGAGTCTGTGAGAGAGAAGGTCAGAAGATTGGTCTTTAAGACCAATAGTTTTCATTAGATCTCATGATCTAATTAATTGTGGTTGCTCTGAGGATGTGATAAGATCCTATTCCTAATTTGAAATACATTTAATGTATTCAATTATATGTCATATGTTCATGTTTTTTTGATTGTGTTTTGGAGTCAGTTGCCATTTCTGAGTGAACATATTGTAGAGAAGTGTTTTAGCCTGTTTAACCTAATTTGAATCATCAAATGAAGATTATGATAACACTAAGGTCATGAGGTTTCTGAATATGTAATTTTTTTCCATGGTTATTTTAAAAAATTAAGTATATTCCTCATTTAATTAAGATATATTTTTTGTATATATTCAGGCCTTTCATGAGTAGTGATTTGAAAAGGGGTTCAAGTGGTAGTTAGACCTAAAAGGTATTGTGGAACTAAAGTAAATTTGGATAAGGTATGTTTTATTGGAATATGACTTTTTCCTATTATTTGAGGTGTTTGGATATGCTTACATAAATATTAAAGGGTAATGTGTTGTTAAGAAGACATATTAGGTCTCCATAAGCCTAAAAGAGGGGTAAGTGCTAATTGATGTATGGCTGACCTATTGTATTGATTGTTTCATGATTATGGAATGTTAATGTTTGATATTAAAAGACATATTAATGTATGACCTAAGCTATTTTAATATGTATTTTACTAATAAGGATATGGTCAAGTGACTTATATAAAAACAAAATAGTTTAGGTCTATTTGGTATGCTTAGAGAGGGAGAGCATAAGAGTATGAGCAAATGATATAGATCATTGGTGAGCATAAGGAGGTCATTCAGACCATTATTGAAAAATTATGAATATCTAATATAGGTTCTACATATGAATATCAAGGTTAGAATACCTAATCAAGCCATGAAGAGGGCTAGTTGAGTGAAGAAGGTTGAAGGCCAGTTTGAGAGGGGCATAAGTGAACAAAGAGCTAAAGGAGTAAATCGTCATATACTATATAAGAAACAAATTTTTTTAAGGTGATAAAATAATTAGGTGGATAATTTGGTATTGATACATCTAGGTGGTTGGTGCCTTAGAAGTGGGTGCTTGCCAAAGCCTAGTTAAGTTGGTGTTGAGCTAGTTGGGGTTGGTGTTCTATGTGAAGTTAGTGTTTCACTAAAGATTGATGATTGTATTATAGGATTGTAGTCCATTTAATTAATTAGTGGTTTTTCTTCCCCTAGAGGGTTTCCCACATATATTTTTTTTCATGTGTCTCATGCTCTTGTGATTTGATGTTTATGCTTGATTAGATGTACATGCTTGTTAGAATGGTTAAATACAATTGAATGAAAATTTTTGAAGACTAATTCAAACCCCCCTAGCCTTGGTCATTTTTTTTTCCAACAAAAAATTTATAGGAAGGACCTAGGGTATGAGAATCCATGTTTCAACATGAAAGATCCCATTTTTATCTACTACTAATGGCCACATATAGTTTGTTGTAGCATGATGGTGTACTAGAGCATAATAGTCTAGATGTTGGAAAGTCATAGGACATCATATGATTATGTCCAAATATGGAATTATCATAGGAATTCAATGAGATATTTTAAAATGAGATACAAGGACTAATATGGAATATACTTATAGGCACATCCTTTTCTTGAGTGTATACATATAGTAACACAGTCTGCTATAGTAGACTTGACTAGACCTAGTCAAGTAAAGAGAAATGAATTGAGAAGACTAGTATGGATGATGATTAATTGGATATTAGAATGCATTCATTATGATGATGACCATATCACATAGTCCTCATAATAAGGTAAAAGAGCAAGGACTAATCTCCAAGTTCTAACCTAATACCATGTTCACAGTCAATGCTACATAATCTATCTTGAGGGTTTTTGAAGAATTAAAGGGACTATTGGTATAATATAACTATGAAAATTGGTATAGTATACCATAAATAACAAATTGAGCCTCTCACATATTCATTTTTCCTAAATAATTAGCATAGATACCCTTTGTTCTATCTCAAATAAAGGGCACTCTTAGGTAGTATATACTATAGGATTGAGTATTAGAATGATAAGGAGATGAGTTGGGGATTGTTTAAACATTGTATAAGGGATTAGATAATGATTAAAGTCATTATATAACATTAATGAGACCTCAAATTACTGATAATTCAAACAAGATGGACTAAACATGCAAGAACACAGTAAGACCTATTAGGCCTAGACAAAGCTTAAAGCCCTAAAGGAGGTTAATATCATTATTAACACCAAGTGATACTTCAAATTCATTATATAATATTTATAGGGAGGTATAAGGTTCTTTAGTTCCATTTTATTTCATACATCCATCACAATTTGGTCAAACTTGACCTTTTTCACCTTAGGCTTACTCAAAATACACTCCCAAGTTTGAAAGGCCAATTTCCAAAGCTGACACCAGTATGGACACTTAGAATGGAAAAATTAGGAATTATGAGATGTTTAATAATATCCCTCACATTATTATATTGGAATTTTTGTAATGTTTTAATGTTAGGATTGTATGAACAATCCTTAAGGGTCTGAACCACCTAAAACCCTCCAAAACCCTTGTTTATGACCTGATTGAAAAGAAATGGTTGTAGATGAATATAGGAAGGATATTTCCGTATATTAAGTGTTTTTTAGTTATATATAACTCCCTTGGGATCCTTCCCATTAGATTTTTTTTACCTTATTTGTACGAACATAGTAAAGTGAAGGTTTTATTGATATATTTTGATGGTTTTTTAGGTGTAAGGGAGTCTTGAAGGGTGAGGATAACTTTAAGAAATAAAATGGGACCTAAAATAATAACTTATATCCATTTATTTCTTTATAAAATCAAATAATCACATCTACAAGCTCCTTCACTTCAGGCAATATGTGGAAAATAATGAGACTGGAAGGTGATTACCAAGTGAGAAAATGATAATTCTAATTGAGGCATTTTAAGGTTTTAATGATGGATTGGGATGAAATGAGACTATTTAAATGTGTCATATAAACCCTTACATGAATTTATTGATAATTTAAATATCATCTTGGTGCCAAATGTGAAGACAAGCCTAAGAACTAGTGATGGTGACTACAGATGATGAGAATGCTTATAAAAAAGAAAATCAATAGTTAGGGACACATCTAATGAATGTTGAAGATTTTTTATAAACCCCATTAATATTTAATATGTTTCAACTATTCATATTTGCTTTGGAGTGATAAAAGAGGGCTAAATTATGAATGTAGTTTCCAAGAAGGTGGTTGAAGGGTCCTACACTAGTTTTGAGGAGTTTTCATGATTTGGAGGGACATTTGTCCAAAGAGACCTTATATGTTCCATTATATACTCCATTTACATGAAAATTAACTTATTATCACACCTTGACAAGTGTAATGTTGACCCTTTATCTCTACTTCTCTCTCTCCTTTCTCACATTCTATAAATACTAGTTATTTTAGCTCTTGTAGACTAATTCCTCATCTAGTATGGTGAAGCCCTACTAGTTTGATTTTGTAATTTAACTTTTAATAATATTTGGAATATTTATTTTAGTTCAAAAACATATTTTCTAAGTGTGTGAAGTGATGTATGGTGAGGTCTAGTGATAAGCTTCTATCCTTGCTTCTCTTTATCCTTTCATGTTTGGTATAAGAAGTTCTCATTCTGATAGGTCATATGGAGTGTAGCTAGTTTGTTTGACTTCCTTCAAGTGTAAAAGTATCCTTAGTTTTTATAAATAAAATATTTTCCACTTACCTTTATTATTCTCATGCATATTACCTTGATATTTGAAATACTAATGTTAGAGTATTCTAAGACTTTAAAACTAGTGTTATAGGTCATCTCTCTTAGTGCAAGAGTATGATATTGTGGAGATATATAAGGTGTAACACATCCTTATAATATTTTAATTTAATTCATTTTTCTAAATATTTTCACACAAGCAATCAGTCAATGTAGGTGATAAACACTTAAGGATCAATCTAGGGAGCTAGCCCTTAAACCTAGAGGTTTATCTCTACTATAGGCAACCCACAAGCCTAGAGGTATTCCAATGTTTCCCAAATATTATAGTAAGATTTAAAAAAATCCTATAGGTTGATAAATTTGGTGAAAATATTTATTTTATGCTTGATGGGACCATTGTCCTAAATATAACATGTCAAGTTGAATACTAGTCTTGACAACATCACTACATATGGTCTGATACTTGGCATTTAATGAATCCATCCAATGTAAAATATGGTTGTAGAAAATTATTTTTTCATATATTTTTGATCAGATTTCATTATCCTTACTAAGCCATCTTATAGTATATTTTTCAATCCATCTCTTCAACCTGAACCTCCTCTTGAACTTCAACATCCTCAACATATTTTAACCTTTAAAGAGCAAGAGGACTTTGATAGCCAATAATATGAAGAGAGTGAGGAAGAAATTTAAGATAACATGGATAGGTAACATGCCTTACCAACCTTTAATACTAAAAATCCTATCTATCTTAAAAATCCCATATGTCTACATACTTGAGACCACCTACAAATCAAGTATGAGACCACCTACTAGATTTGTGTTTTCTACATACTTGAGGGCCATTGGCATAGACATATCCATCATGCTACAATCCATGGGTGATTTCACCTTACTTGAGGCATATGACCTTGCCATTAAAGCTGAT
Source organism: Torreya grandis (assembly GCA_037957365.1). Lineage (NCBI taxonomy): Eukaryota > Viridiplantae > Streptophyta > Pinopsida > Cupressales > Taxaceae > Torreya > Torreya grandis. The sequence continues at coordinate 3,027,543 of JARHVA010000483.1, forward strand.
AATGGCCTCATACAAGCTATGAATTTGAATCCAAAAGTTCCTATGCCTCTGCCACCAAATAATTTTGATGCTGCTCCAAGTGTTTCTCTATTTCTTAATATAAATGCCAAGTCAAGGATTTATCCTAAGAGGGCAGATGATGCCATTGATTGGGAAACAAGGTCTAGGATTTTTAAGGCTCAAATTAGGTAGGAAAATATACATAAAAGTGATCATAAAAATCCTTACACCTATCATTAGTAATATGGTGAATATTATGGGAAAGGGAGAGGTCAAGGGCAACCTGATTTTAATAGGCCTACCAATGTATACAATCCTACTTCAACATCCAATACAAGAGCAGTGGTACTGGTGCATATCAATCTAATCTAAGGAAAATAATGGAAATAAGATTAATTATTGGATGAAAATGAATGTGGGGAAAAATCTCTAGTTTTTCAAGGAATTTCACTCCTCAACTATCAGTAGATGATGAAGTCCTCATATAAATAAATGAAGTTTGTTAGCCTCAAGGAGTAAGTTCACTAACTTTCTAGTTCAATACACTTATGTCCTCAATAAAGATAATTTTTTGTAGACAACACTAGAGATAATAATAAAAATGATTTAGGAGATGCTAATGGTGTGCCTACAAGTGTAAATAGTTCTCCTAAAAGGTAGTAAATCATGACTGCAAGCATGGCAATCCCTATAAATCCTACAAGTTCAAATCATAATGTTAGAAGACCTGATCCAAGTACTTGAATATCCCAAGTTCCAAACACTTCTTTAACTCCAAGGTAAAAACTCCTACTCTAAAAATTTTATATTCATTGAATAATTCTAGGGCATATATCTCCCTTCGGGATGTCCTTCACATGCCTAGCCAAAAAGAACTATTATCAAAGTAGCTATCCACAATTCATGTTAGCCCTCCATCATCAAGCCATAAAGATGGTAATGCTTCTCTTACCAATGATATAATAACATTGTATAACCTTATGATAAATCTAATAATCTTCCAACCTTCTACCTCACTCTCATTATGGGGGATAAGCTTGTTCATAACTACATAGTTGATAGTGGAGCTAGCACCTCAATGATGTTGAAGGTTGTAGCTAAAAAATTGGGTCTAAATTATGAACCACATAGTAAATGGGTGATTTAATTAGATGGTACAATTTTAAATTTAGTGGGACTGATCAAAGTATTGAAGGTTTTTTAACATATTTGTCCCAGTTTCCCCATCCTCCAAGATATTATGGTTGTTGACTTGCCTATCCACTTTGTTATTTGCCTTTCAATGGATTTCAAATCCAAGATAAGAGGATACCTCTCAGTTTGTTGGTCATTATTGGCCTTTAGTACAAGTTATGGAGCAAAGGTGACCATTAAAACTCAGCCACTTTCTAAATTTCACATTTAACCCTATTAGAAGCAAGCTCTAATCTTAATTATGTCATCAATGATAAAGATGAGTCTATTGTGGATGATGGTGATTATTATAATCTTGAGGGAATATCTAATTTGTTTATATATGAGTCATGGTGTATATTCTTATGAACGTGATCTATACACTTATTTTGAGCAAACTGACCTTAGCACCTATATCATCCATGAAGGAACATATGAGTAATCTAAGGTAAGCATTGAGCAATCCTTCTCACAAGTTATTGAAGGTAATTAATTGATTAATGGGTATGATGATTATGGTTTGAAGAACATGATAGATAATATTATGAGAATAACAATGTATTTATGCCTACACTTGATGAAGGAGTCCTTGAATATGACATTCATGAGGAAGAATATGACCTATGGCAAAGGTTCAATGCCATAAGTTAAGAGTTTGAGCAACTAGGTAAGACTATCCCTCCTCTTAAGAAGTACATATTTGACCATGAGGTTATTGATTAACATGATAAGAAGGTTTTTTAGTGTCTTATTCATCATGAAAGTTAGATTCTTTTCAAGCATGAAGTTGAATGTCTTGATAGGCATGAAGATGTATGCCACGACACTGTTCAAGAAGATATAGTCATGAAAGAGTCTAATAAATCCAAGGCATACGTTTTTTTGCTTGAGGAATAGCTAACACCTCAAATTGATGTTTATCTACTCTTAGGTGTCATAGACTAGAAAAAGGCTAGGTTTGATGGTCTTATACTCCAAGAACATCACCATGGTAAGGAGAGTAAGGCTGAGATAGTTGTCATGCCTCCTAAATTATAGTTTGGATAATACCAATCAGATATGATAGAGATCAAGCAAGTTTCAGGCCCAAAAAATATCCTTTTGAGGCAAAATGGATCATATTTGAGAGCTCAATTTAGAAGACTTGTAGGTCAGAAAAGACATAAATGTGGTACGTCATTTCACCATATACATAGTCAAGTGTTTGATGATGAGAATGATTCACATGCTAGATTGATTTCATGGAACAAAAAAGATGTAAGAGGAACCATATTTAACCCTAGTTGAAGTATGTAAATTTATTATTCTCCTAAATTTTGAGGTCTTATATAAATTAAGATAGGTGCATGTCTTTGTTTCAATTGTGTATGTGTTCTATAAGTGTTTTGAAGAGCATGTGTGTTTCCTTTGGTGTGTCTTGTTTTGTGTGTATTTAATTATTATTTGGTGTATTTTAAAATTTAATTTAGTGTCAAATTTGTGCATATGTGACTCTATATCCCAATGGATAGGATTAGGGTATTGGTCTTTGGCATAGCTAGCTTGCCACCCCTAGAAAATTACTAATAATGTTGACTATTTTGACCACAAGTCAAAATAGGTCAATCCCATATAGTATAAAACTTTTATAAGGATATATTAGGGTCTTATAAGGTGTATTATGTTCCTAAAAATGACATTTTATGTATCTTTATCTTTGGTCATAGTCAATTTTAGTCTTTAGATAGTCTATGTCATGTTAGGGATCATATTATGAAGGTTTGTATGGTTTTCCATATAAGACAAGGTGTTAAAATGTTTATAAATGTCCTATATGTTATAATATTTTTATATGTGGTATTCTCTAACTAAAAATGTGAAGGAGTAGCATTAAAAAAATAAAATCAGGTAGTTAGAGAGAGTTTGGGTAGTTGTATAGATTGATGAGCATATTTGGCACATGGGGAAGAATTATAAAGTTATATTTAGGTCCCTTGATCTAATTTAATTTTTTTTCACTCTTTAAAATCTCAAAAATGTTAAAAAACCATTCTACTATTCCATCGCTCTCTTTTGCAAGCATAACTAGCCAACTAATTTTGGTTTGGTACAACCAGTAAGAGAGGAATCAAATTGAATGCAACTAGTGGGAGGTGGTATCATTTGTTTAATTACATTTCATGAAAATATTTATAGTATTTGTGTAATAATCTTTATGAACCATTGATTATAATCCTACTACCTTTTTTGCATACTTATCCCCACTACCTTAAGTTTTCTCTTATGTTTGCCTAGTTTCATGTAAACCAATGTTGTAATTGATTCAAAACAATGTGAATAACCTTCCCACATGGTTATTGGTTTGTTTTTTTACTTTTTTTAATAGAGAGATAGTAAAAACACCTCAAATTAATAATGAGAGACACCATTGAGTCTGCAGGTAGTTTCATCAATTAAAGGAGCTTGTATCATGGTTAGACCTTTATAAAAATGTAAATGCAAGTTAACATGTTATGATTTGATCTCTCACTATATAGTGATCAATATATTCTTGTGAATGTTTGGTCTCAAAGGCCAATATTAATAAATAATATAGTTATATATGATACACAATCAGACTCCCCTATAAGTATTCACCTACTGGCAAGGAAAAAGAGATTTGTAAAGTCATGGTGATGTAATGAAGAGATTTCAAAATGTGAGAAGTATCATAAGGTGGAAACAATAGTGAAATTTAGCCATAAAATAAATGGTTGTAGAGCCCAAGCTTTTCACATAGTATTGTATCATATCCCCACCTACATGTTTCCAATAGTAATCTAATTGTAGCTCTAGAAAGGGTTTGAGGGACTTGAAGTGTAGGTGTTTGAGAACATAATCAGGTATAAGAACATGAAGGATGTCATAAAAATCATGGTAGATTCCAAAGGTGGTAGGTAAAATTGATAATCATTTTCATAGATGAATAAAGTGACGTAAGGGATACCTTTCCTTAAAGACTCTGAAATAAGGTTTCCACCTTTCTTTTAATCCTTCTATAATGAAATATATGAGGTATAAATTAGTCTAATGGATTCCATTATGTATCCCAAGCATATGGGTATGGATTTGACATTATAATATGAGTGTTTGGTGCAAAGAGGTAATGTAGAGGATGCTTCCATCTTATATATTCTTTCACTATAGAATGTAATGAATTTCAAATGACCTTACAGTTCAAAGTGGTATGATGGAATCATAGCTTGATAACAAGTGACTTGGTTTGGATTTTAAATGATATAATAAAATTGAAAGGATTCTAGACCATATACTATAAGTTTTTATTTTATAAACACCACCTACAGGGGTCTCTTTTACCCTAAGGAGTACACCTATAGGCTGACTAAAGACTTATAACATATTAGAGCATGATAAGTTTGGGTGTTATATTAAAACCAAGGCTATATGTTTGATTATGAAGGTGAGATAATAATTTATATTAAGTACCTATGGTATGATACTCCATGTTCCAACATGAAAAAAACCCCTTTTTATCTACTAATATTGACCTCCTATAATTTGACTGTAGCATGGTAGTGTACTAGAGCATAACAGTCTAGATGTTGGTAATACATGGGACATGGTATGATTATTTATAAATTCAATGATAATAGGAATTCAATGATATATTGGAGAATGATATACAAGGCCTAATATGGAATACACCTATAGGCACATCCTTTTCCTGAGTGTATACATATAGTAGCACAATCTGATATAGTAAACTTGACTAAACCTATTCAAGTAAAGAGAGATGAATTGAGAAGACTAGTATGGATGATGGTGAATTGGGACCTTATAATTTCCTCACTTTTATGATGAATATATCATATATTACTCATAATAAGGTAATAAAGCAAGGACTAATCTCCAAGGTCCAACCTACAACCATGTTCATAATCATTGCTACATAGTTTATCTTAAGGGTTTTTAAAGAATTGAAGGGCATATTGGTATAATATTACTTTTAAAATTAGTATAAAATAACGTCATTACCAAATTTATCCTATCATAGCTTCATATTTCCGTAGCAAGTAGGGTAAATACCCTTTATTTTATCTCAAATAGAGGGCACTCTAAGGCAATCTATACTACAGGATTAAGTAAAGGATAAGGAGATGAGTTAAGGACTATTGAAACATTTAATAATGGTATAGGAGTGATTTAAAGCATTATAAAACATTAATGAGGATTAAAAATACTTAGAAGTCAAATAATATGGCTTAAACATGCAAGAACAAAGTTAGGCCTATTAGGCCTAGACTAGGACTAAAGCCCTAAATGATGCTAATCTCATTCTTAACACCAAGTGAGCCTTAAAATGAATTGAATAATATTTATATGGAGATATAAGGTTGTTTTTTTTCATTGTATTTTATATATCCATCATAGTTTGGTCAAACTTGACCTTTTTTTACCTTGGGCTTACTCAAAATACACCCCCAAGCTCGAGAGGCTAATTACCAAAGCTCACACCAATACATACACTTAGAATGGAGACATAAGGAGTTGGGAGATGTTTAATAAGGTCCCTAAAATTATTATAGTGGAATTGGTCTGAGTTTTTAATGTTAGGATTGTATGAATAATCTTTAAGGGTTTAGACCACGTAAAACCCTCCAAAACCCTTATTTTTGAATTGATTGAAAATAAATGGTTGTAGATGAATCTAGGAAGGATAGTTTGGTCTAGGAAGTATTTTTTACTTATATATAAATCCTTTAGGATCCTTCTAATTAAATTGGTTTATACCCTATTTGTATAGATAGGGTACATAATAGGTTTTATTGATATATTTTAATGGTTTTATAGGTGTAGGGGAGTCTTAAAATGTGAGGATAACTTTTGGAGATCAAATGGGACCTAATATAATTACATATACCCATTTATTTCTTATTAAAATAACACAAGCATCTCTAAAATCTCCTTCACTTTAGGTAGTCTATGGAAGAGAACAAGAATGGAAGGTGATCACCAAGTGAGAAAATGATAAGTCTAATTGTGATGCCTTTTAAGGTATAAATAATGCATTGGGATGTAAGAATAATGTTGATAGGTGTCATATCACCCTTTACATGGATTGGATTGAGAAACAAAAGATCATCTTGGTGTTAAATGTGAAGACATGCCTGTAGAACTAGTGATGGTGATCAAATATGATGAGAATAGTTGTATATAAGAAAACAAATGGTTAGGGACACACCTAATTCATGTTTAGTATTGTTTATAACCCCACCCCTTAATAATTCATGTGTAAACTATTCCTAGTCTACTTTGAAGCACTCAAGAAAGGCCAACTAATGAAGGTAATTTCTAAGAAGGTGGTTGAAGGGTCTTATGCTAGTTTTGAGGATTTTTAATGCTTTAGAGAAACATTTATCCAAAAAAAACTTCCATGGTATATTTAATACCTCATTATTATGTAACATAACTTATTTTAATTCCATGACAAGTGGCATTGTGACACTTGAACTCCACCTCTCTCATTTTTTACATTCTATAAATATTAGCCATTTTGGCTCTTGTAGATTAATTCCACACCTAGTATGGCAAATCCATATTTATTTGATGTTGTAATTTTACTTTGAATAATATTTTAAATCTTTATATTAGTTTACAAAAATCTTTTTTAAGTGTGTGAAGTGATTTATTGTTAGGTCTAGTGATAAGTTTCTATCCTTGCTTCTCTTTATCCTTTCATGTTTGGCATAAGAAGTTCTCATTTTGATGGGTCATATGAAGTTTATATAGTGTGTTTGACTTAATTAAAGTGTAAAAATAAAATTATTATCTACAACTAACCTCTGGTCCACTTACCTTGAGTAGTCTCATGTATATCACCTCCATATTTGAAATACTAATGTTAGAGTATTCTAACACTTTAAAACTAACGTCGTAGGTATTTTCTATTAGTACAAGAGTATGATGATATTGTGAATAACCATATGGTGTATCACCTCCTTATAATATTTTAATTTCATGTATATTTATACCCTTTTTCACACAAGCAATCAGTTAGTGTAGGTGATAAGCACTTAAATATCAATCTAGGGAGCTATCCCTTAAACCTAGATATCTACCTCTACTATAGGAAACCTACAAGCCTAGAGGTATTAAAATGTTTCCAAAATATTATATTAGGCTTGAAAACTCTCACTTAGGGTGAGATATTTGGGGATAACAATTCTGACATGCCTTATGGGACCATTATCCTAAAGACAACTTGTCAAAGTGAATGCTTATCTTGAAAACATCGAAACTACATATAGTGTGCTACTCATCACTTGGTGACTCCACTCAAGGTAAAATATAGTTATATACCATTGTTCCATCATATATTTGTGCTCATACTTCATGGTTCTTACTAGGTCATCTTATAGTATAGTTTTCAATCCCATCAATCCACCTCTTCAACCTAAACTTCCTCTTAAAGTTAAACATCCTGAACCTATTATTCCTTTTGAAGATCAAGAGGAATTTTCTAGCCAAGAAGACCAAGAGAGTGAGGAAAAACATGAAGATAACATGTATAGGTAACATGCCTTCCCAACATTTAATATTTAAAATTTTATCCATATTGATGCATATGATGATATTCCCCCTAATGCTATAAAGAGTGTTCCTACATTCAATAGTGAAGGCCATGTCACTCCTAGTGAACACATTAGGGATATATCAAATTTATATAGTTTTCACAATGTCACTAAGGTCAACATTGCTATTCTACTCCTTGTCATGTCCTGTATAGGTAAGACACTTGATTGGTATAAGACTTTGCCCAATGGATATATCATAACATGGGATGATTTTTGAGAGATGCTAACTTCAAGGTTTAAAGATAAGAGTGATCATACATCACTCATACATCATCTCAACATGATTCAAAGAGACCCCAAGGAGATAATGCATGATTTTAGTGAGAGATTCGAAAGGACTTGGCATAGGTTGCCTCCTCCCATGAGACCACCTATTAGTTTTATATTTCATATATACTTGAGGGCCATTAGTACATATATAACCATCATGTTACAATCCATGGGTGATTTCAACTTACCTCAATAATATGACCTTACCATTAGATCTAATAATGGCCTCATATAAGATGGGAATTTTCCTCTAAAAGTGTTTATGCCTCTATTTAAAAATACTTTTCCTAGTGTTCCAAGTGTTTACCAAGTTCTTAATGTAAATTCCAAGTCAAGGACTTCTCCTAAGAAATTAAATGATTCCATTAATTGGGAAGCAAGGTCTAGGTTCCTTGAGACTCAACTTAGGAAAAAAAATATATAAGAAGGTGATCATTAAACCCTTACCACTATCATCAACAATATGGTCAACTATGTGGGCAAGATAGAGGTCAAAGTAAACCTAATTTCAATAGGACTACCAATTCATATAATCCTACTTCAAAATCTAATATAAGAGCAATAGTACCAATGCATGGTAATCTAATCTAAGGAAAGTAATTGAAACAAGGTCAATTAATGGATCAAAATGAAGGTGGAGATCAATCTCTATCTTCTCAAGTAGGAGTCACTCCTAAAATATCAATATATGATGAAGTCCTCATACAAAAAAATGAAAGTTGGTAGCCTCAATGAGTAAGTTTCACCAACTTTCTAGTTGAATACACTTATGTTCTCAATCAAGGTAATTTTGTTATAGACAACACTATAGATAAGATGAAGGATATAGGATATTGTAATGTTGTGCCCAAAAGTGCAAATGGTCCTCCTAAAAGGTAGTAAATCATGAATGTAAGCATGGTAGTCCTTATAAATCTTACAAATCCTTCAAATCAGAATGTTGGAAGGCCTACTCAAAGTAATTTAATACCCCAATTTCCAACCACTTATTTTACTCCAAGTGCAAAAAATAAGGTAAACACTCCAAATATAAACATTGTAATTTCATTTAATAATACTAAGGCATATATCTCCCTTTGGGATGTCCTTCACATGCTTGGCAAAAAATAACTCTTATAGAAGTAGCTATCCAAAATTCATGTTATACCTCCATCATCAAGCCACAGTCATGGTAATCTTGATCTTACCAATGATCCTAATAACATTGTATAGCATTATACCAAATATGAGAAGCCTCTAACCTTATACCTCACTCTCATTATGGGGGATAATCTTATTCATAATTGCATAGTTGATAGTGGAGCTAGCACCTCAATGATGCCCAAGGTTGTAGATGACAAATTGGGTCTAAAGTATTAAACACATAGTAAATAAGTAATTCAATTAGATGGTACACATACAAAGTTAGTGGGATTGATAAAAGTATTAATGGTTTTATTGCATGATTGTCCTAGTTTCCCTATCCTATAAGATATTATGGTTGTTGACTTACCTACCCAATTTTCTATTTGCCTCTCAAGGGATTTCATATCCAAGATAAGAGGATAATTCTTAGATAATTGGTCCTTCTTAGTATTTAGGATAAGATATGGAGTGAAGGTGACCATTAGAACTCAACCACTTGCTAAATTTCACATTGAACCCTATGTAGAAGCAAGTTCTAATCTTAATTATGTCATCAATGATAAAGAGGAGTCTATTATGAAAGATGCTACTTATTCTAATCTTAAGGGAATATCTAATTTTTTTATAGATGAGTATCGTGAAAATTATTATGAACATGATTTATACACTTATTTTGAGCAAACTAACCTTGGCACCTATATCATCCATGAAAGAACATATGAAAAATCTAAGGTAAGCATTGAGCATTCCTTATCACAAGTTGTTAAAGGTAATTAATTGATTCATGTGTATGATGATGATGTTTTAAAGAGAATGATACATAAATATGATAAAATTAACAATGTTTCTTTACCTGCACTTGATGAAGGAATCCTTGAAGATGGCATTCATGAGGAAGAAGATGACCTATGGCAAAGGTTCAACACCATAAGTCAAGAGTTTGAGAAGCTAGGTAAGACTATCCCTCCTCTTAAGAAGTTCATATATGATCATGAGGTTGTTGATAAACCTAATAAGAAGGTTTTTGATTGTCCTATAGAGAATTAAAGAGAGCGTCTTGTCAAGCATGAATTTGAATGTCTTCATAGGTATGAAGGTGTATTCTAAGCCACTATTTAAGAAGTTGCAGTAATGAAAGAGTCTAATGAGAGCAAAGTAGAAGTTTTTGTGCTCAAGGAGAAAATAACACTTCAACCTGATGTTGATCCACTCTTAGGTGTGATAGAATAGAAAAAGGATAGGTTTGATGGTATTATACTTTAAGAACATCATCACAGTAAGGAGAGTAAGGTTGAGATAGTTGTCATTCTACCTAACTTATAGTTTGAAGATTACCAATCAGATATGATAGAGATCAAGAAAGTTTTAGACCCAAAAAAGATCCTTGAGAGACAAAATGGAGCATCTTTGAGATCTCAAGGTAGTAGACTTGAAAGCATGATAAGACCTAAATATGGTAAGATATTTCACCATCTACATAGTCAAGTATTTGATGATGAACATGATTCACATGATATATTTCTTTCATGGAGTAGAAAGGATTAAAGAGGAACCATCTTTGACCCTAGTTGAAGTATGGTGAGTTATTCTTCACCTCAACTTTGAGGTCTTGTATATATTAGGATAGGTGTATGACTTCGTTTCAGTTGTGTGTGTGTTCCATAAGTTTTCTTAAGAATATGTGTGTTTCCTTTGGTGTGTCTTATTTTTGTGTCTTTCCTTGTTTTTTAGTGTGGTTTTAAAGTCATTTAAGTATAAAACTTGTGCATATGTGACTCCATATCCCAATGGGGATAGGAGTAGGCTATCGGTCTTTGGCATAGCTAGTTTGCCACCCCTAGAAAATTACTAAAAATATTGACTATTTTGACCATAAGTCAACATAGGTCAACCCCCTATAGTATAAGACTTGTATGGGGTCTATTAGGGTATTATGGGGTGTATTATGGTCTTATAAATGTCATTTTATGTATCTTTAGCTTTGGCCATAGACAATTTTAGTCTTTAGATAGTCTATGTCTGTTAGGGGTCATATTTGAGTCATTTATGAAATTTTGTATGGTTTTCCATATAATACAAGGTGTTTAAGTGTTTCTCAATGTCCTATATGTTAGAATATTGTCACAAGTGGTAGTATTTAACTAAAAATGTGCATGATTAATATTAAGACATGAAAACTAGGTAGTTAGAGAGCGTTTAGGAAGTTGTACAAACTCCAAAGCATATTTGGAATTTGAGGAAGACTTATACAATGACACTCTAAGTCACTTTAAGCTCATTTACACACTTGGTCACTCTTGAAAATCTCAAAAAGGGAAAAAAAACATTCTACTTCTCCATCACTCTCTTTTTTTGGTAGAACTAGTCAACTAATTTTGGTTTGGTATGCCTAGTAGTAAAGGAATTAGATTGAATGCACTTGGTGGGAGGTGGTACCCTTTATCTACGTATGTTTCATGGATATTTTTCTAGGATTGATGTCCTATGCTCTATGATCCATTTCTTATAATTCTACTTCCTTTCATCCCCACCATGTCAAGGTTTCTCTTCTATTTGCCTAGTTCTATAAAAACCAATGGTTGTACTTTATTTTGAAGAGTGTGAATAACCTTTCCACAAGGTTATTGGTTTGGTATGTACTTTTTTTAAGAGAGAGATATTTATAACACCTCATGTTGATAATGAGAGACACCATTGAGTTTGTAAGTAGCTTCATCAGTTACAAGAGCTTGTATCCCAATTAGACCTTCATAAAAATGGAAATGCAAGTTAACATATTGTGATTTGATATCTCAATGTATAGTGAGAAATATATTCTTTTGAATGTTTGGTCTCAAAATCCAATATTACTGAAGAACATAGTCATACATGATACAAAATCAGACTTCCCTACACGTAGGTAAAATGAGATTTGTAAATCCATGGTGATGTAATGAAGAGATTAAAATGTGTGAGAAGTATCATAAGGTGGAAAAATAGTGAAATTGAGCCTTCAAATAGTTGGTTGTAGAGCCCAACTCTTTACACATAGTATTGTATCATATCCCAACCTGTAGGTTTTCAATAGTAATATGACTATAAATCTAACAAGGGTTTGAGGGACTTGAAGTGCAGGTGTTTGAGAAATTCATCAGGTTTAATAACATGAATGAGGTCACAATAGTCATGATAGAGTCTAAATTTGGTAGGAAGACTTGGGAATCATGTTCATAGTTGAATAAAGTGACTTAAGGGATACCTTACCTTAAAGTCTTCAAAATAGGGTTTCCACCTTTCTTTTGATCCTTCCATAATTAAATATATGAGGCCTAAATTGATCTAATGGCTTACACCATGTATCCCATGCACAGGGGAGTGATTTGACATGATAAGATGAGTGTTTTTTTTGAAGAGGTAATGTAGAGGAGTCTTCCATCTTATATATTCTTTCACTATAAAATGTCAATGTTTTCTATAGTGTTTTGAGTATCAAATGACCTTATAGTTTAGTAGTGGTATGATGGAATAATAGCTTTATAACAAGTGACTTGATTTGTATGTGAATTAATCTAATGACCTTGAAAGGATTCTAGGCCATGGAATTGTTGACCAATTTTCCCACAGGCCAAAATGGGTCAACCCCCTATAGTCCAGATCTTGTATAGGGGATTTTAATAATGTCATAGTGTATGTTGTAGCTCATTTGATGTCATTTCATATGAAATTCTATATTTGGTCATATTCTATCTTGGTCCTTGTGTCATTTGGTGTCTTAGGGCTCATTTTGGATCCATATATTCAAGTAGTAGGTTTTTATGGTGTTGAGAAGTTGTAGGAACAAGTCTAGAAAAGCCTAAGTTTACACTTAGGAAATATTTCAACTTTTGGCCTAAGTATTAGAGGATATATTTCTTTCAGAGAAATTGTTCCACACAAAGCCCACAATAAAAGTTTGAAGGCATTCTAATTCTCTCAGTTTTTTTTTTTTGAGTATTGGGCTAAGGCATATTTCCTTTGGATAAAATGTCTACAAATTTTTTTTGACAAAAGGTACAAGGTAGAATTCTTTCAGAGAATTTGTCCTGAAAGCAAAAGCCAAGGTAGAATTCTTTTAAACATTTTATCCAAAATAAAAAAATCACAAACTTATTTCTTTTAGGGAAAGTGTCTAGGATAATTTTCTCAAAGACCTATTTCTTTCAAACATTTTGTCTACAACAAATGTCATAAGCAAAATCCTAAATGAAATGTCTTTACAAAAATCCCAAAGACAATGTTCTCAAAGGTAAGCTCCAATGGAATTGAATAGTTTTGGAGAATTTGTTTACCCAAGTCTTCAAAATTGATCCAAACATGATCTCACAATGTTCATAAGCTCACAAGATCATGGAATAGATTTTCACAATATTAGAAACTCATCAGGATCTTAAAGGATTGAATCAAAATGATTTGGTCAAGTAAAGGGACCAGACTGTCATTAGGACGTCATGAAGAACCAGACTAGATAATGTGTTTATACATTTTATAAATGATCTTAGAAACCTACATGATCCAAAGTAATGTAGTGCCATGGATCTCTTCATGCCTAGATCATATCCTAAAAGTTTCAAGTTTGTGTAATCTTTCTAGCTCAAGATATGAAGCTTCAAAGTTGAACCAACAAAGTAAGACTTTCATGCAAAGGTCAAAATAAAGCTCTATAAAAATAAACCATTTTGAGATTAAATTTTATGGTTACATGAACATTAATGAGGGTCATGTGAATGTCATTTAATGGGAGTGGAGATGTCAAATTTTATCTTATGACTTAGCTATTGGATTTCAAATAGTGGGTTCTAATAGATCTAATGGTCCATATTACACCATACATCTCTATCAATAGTGTGAGATGATTCAAAAATTCAAGGGGCTCGAGAGGCCACCATGTAGAATAAGCATGGAAGTTGATAAAATGATAATAAGATCTTAAAATCAATGCATAATTGACATGTGACACAAGCATAGAAGCTGATAGACTGATAGTGGATCTTGAGTACAAATTTAGGGATACCAAGTGGTGCTAGCTTGAAGAGAGATTGACAAGTCAAAGGCACATCAATGACTCATGTTCATTCATACCAATTAGGATCAACAATGTGATATGGGTCAATAAGTCAATTATCTAGGTTAGATATCGATGACTAATGAAATTAAAGGTCAAAAATCTAAGGGACTTCTTAGAGATCAAACACATGACCAAGGTTAAACTAGGGAAATATTTTCAAAGGGCACATGTTTCCATTAAATATTGATCTAATGCCATGAAAATAACACAATGATTCAATTAGGTGATCAAGAACATAGAGGGACACCATTGAATAACAATACAGACCTCTAGTTTGTAGATTTATAACATACAAGGTCTATCTTGTAAGGGTTATAACATTGTCTTATGACTATGTTAAACATTCTTAAAAAAAGGGTCCATGCATCTATAAATTCTTAGTTCTAAAAATGACATAATGGATCTATCTAGACCTATTAGGAACCAGGCATCAAGTAGAGTGTCATAATATAATGACTATAGGAAAACTAATAGCCTGAGATTGGTTTTTCATCTATAATGGACCTATGAGCATGGGGACAAGTTTGAGTATGATCTAGTTTGAACAATAGATAAAATTTCAAAGGATGCCATGAAGGCATAAATGTAGACCCCATTGGTTTTATCTCCAAGACCAACTACATGAAAATAACCCTTTTTTCCTATTTTTCATGCCATAACAAACCAATCAAGAGTAGTTTAGCAACAAAACAAAATGTTAATAGATGGATCCTATTTTTTTAACCAAATTTATGTAATAACTTAGCTTATAACCACTTTATCCCATCATTTCAACCTTATGGAGCATCAATGAAGGAATAATGAATGGTTATAACTATTTGAAATGACCTAGATCAATTAGGGTGTTCCAAAGACGCATATTAGTAGAAGTAGTTGTAACTGTGGTTAAAATGGATTTGAACTCATTTGATTCCCCTTTGGACTTCTCTTTGTCCCCTTCTCTCTCAATTACTATAAGTAGATACTGGTTTGACCTTTGTAAGAATTTCTACTCCATGTATCATAGAGCCTTCCTAGAATGATGACAAATTTTGCCTTTCAGTATTAATGTAGATCTAATTTTGAGTTATTTTACAATTTTTTATGTGTGTAAGTGATGTATGGTGATGTAAAGTGATAATCCTATATCCTTTATTACCTTATCCTTTCATATTTGTGAAAAATTTCTTATTCTAATAGGTCATATGAAGTGTTGTCAAGTGTATGAGCCTGTATTTTAAGTGTAAAATGAGCCTTAGTGTTTGAAAATATCCTATGGTTCACTTACCTTACATATCTCTCATGTATCTCACCTCAATATTGAAATATTGATGTTAGAATCCATAGGACTTGAAAGTTAGTTTGTGTGCCTTATTTCTTAGTGTAGGAAAGTATGATGGTCATATGGAAGATATCTCGATGCATCACCTCCTTTAGAGTATGTTAATTTCATGAAAATTATAAATATTTTATCCATAATTAACTATTTAAGTAGGTGTAATCTTTTCAAGATACATTCAGGGAGTTAGCCCTTAAATCTAAAGGCTTACTTCCATTATAGGTACACCCACATACCTGGAAGTGTTCCCATGTTGCCCAAATATAGAAGAAGCTTAAACAACTTATTATAGGGTGAGATATTTGGTGAAAACATTACCATAGGGTTTTATTTGATAAACATCACCTATATGCATCTTTTGTTCCCTAAGGAGTGCACCTACATGCTAACTAAAGATTGGTAACACGTTAGAGCATGGAAAGTTTAGGTGTTATCTTAAAACTTAGGCATGTTATGAATATGTGTGATTATGAAGGGGAGATCATAAATTATAATAAGGAACTAGGTTATGATACTCCATGTTCCAACATGAAAAACCCCCTTTTTATTTACTTCTAGTCCACCTATAGTTTGACTATAACATAGCAGTGCATTAGAGCATAACAATCTAGATGTTGGCAAGTCATGGGACATGGTATGATTATGTCAAAATATGGAATTAGAAAATAAATTAAATGAGATATTGTATAATTATATAAATTTCATAATATGTAATACACCTATAAGCACATCCTTTTCTTGAGTGTATACATACAGTAGCACAGTCTACTATAGTAGACTTGACTAGACCTAATCAAGTAAAGAGAGATGAATTGAGAAGACTAGTGTGGATGATGATGAATTGGGATATTATAATGCCTTAAATATAATGATGAACAACTCATGTATTACTATAAGTAAGGGAATAGATCAAGGAATAATCTCCAAGTTCCAACCTACAACCATGTTCATAGTCAATGCTACATAGTCTATCTTGAGGGTTTTTTAAGAATTAAAGGGCATATTTGTATATTATAACTCTAAAAATTGGTATATAATACCCTCATGACTAAATTAAGCCTATAATAGATTTATTTTTCCTAATAAATTAGGGGAGATACCCTTTTTTAGTCTCAAATAGAGGGTACTCCCAGGAAGTCTATATTGTAGGATTGAGTATGAAAATGATAAGGAGATGAGTTGGGGACTGTTGAAACATTGCATACTTGTGTATGGAGTGATTTAATCATGATAAAACATTAATGAGGACTCATATTATTAAAAATTAAAATAATATGGCCTAAACATATAGGAACACAATTAGGTCTATTAGGCCTAAAGCCCTAAAGGAGGCTAATCTCATTATTAACACCAAGTGAGCCTTCCAATACATTGGATCATATTTATATGGAGGTATAAGGTTTTTTGGTGCAATTTAATTACATATATCCATCATATTTTGGTCAAAATCTACCTTTTTCACCTCAAGCTTACTTAGAATACACTCCCAAACTCGAGAGGCCAATTTCTAAAGCTCACACTAGTATAGACACTTAGCATGGAGACATAAGGAGTTAGGAAATGTTAATTAAGGTCCCTAAAAGGATTATATTGGAATTAGTATGAGGTTTTCGTAAACCACCTAAAACCCTCTAAAACCCTTGTTTCTAACCCAATTAAAAATAAATGGTTGTAGATGCATCTAGTAAGGATAGTTTGGTCTAGGAAGTGTTTTGGACTTACAAAGAACTCCCTTATAATCCTTCCCGTTAGATTGGTTTGTACCTTATTTATATGGACAAGGTATAAAATAGGTTTTATTGGCATATTTTGATGGTTTTTTAGGTGCATGTGAGTATTTAAGGGTGAGGATCACTTTTGGAGATCAAATGGGACCTAATATAATTCCCTATATCCATTTATTGCTTTAGAAAATCACACAAACATCTCTACAAGCTCCTTCACTTCAGGTAGTTTGTGGAAGATAATGAGAATGGAAGGTGATCACCAAGTGAGAAAATGATAAGTATAATTGTGAGGCCTATTAAGGAATACCTAATGGATTGGGATGCAAGGATACTCCATATAGGTGTCATAACACCCTTTACATGGATTGAATTGGGAAACTAAAGATCATTTTGGTGCCAAATATGAAGATAAGCCTATAGAACTAGTGATGGTGACTATAGATGATGAGAACACTTATCTATAAGAAAAAAAATGGTTAGGGACACATCTAAAGCACTTTTATTTTTTTTATAACCCCACCTTCATAGTGCATATGTGTCAATTGTTCCTAGTCTACTTTGGAGTGCCCAAGAAAGACCAAATGATGAAAGCAGTTTCCAAGAATCTAGTTGAAGGGTCTTATGCAAATTTTGAGGAGTTTTCATAATTTGGAGGGACATTTGTTAAAATAAACCTTCCATGTTATATTTAATAATTCATTTGTATAAAACATAAATGATTCTCATGCCTTAAAAATTTGAATTGTGACCCTTGAGCTCCACTTCTCTCTCTCTTTTCTCACATTCTATAAATATTAGCAATTTTGACTCTTTTAGACTAATTCCACATCCGGTATGGCAAACCCTACTAGTTTGATGTTGTAATTTACCTTTGAATAATATTTTAAATATTTATTTGATTTAATAAACATATTTTTTAAGTGTGTGAAGTGTTGTATGGTGAATTATAGTGATAAGCATCTATCCTTGATTCTCTTTATCCTTCCATGTCTGGTGTAATAAATTCTCATTATAATAGGTCATATGGAGTGTAGCTAGTGTATTTGACTTCATTCAAGTGTAAAATTAGCCTTAGTGTCTAAAAATAACCTCTAATCCACTTACCTTGAGTATTCTTATGCATATCACCTTCATATTTGAAATACTAATCTTAGAGTATTATAGGACTTTGAAACTAGAGTTGTAGGTATTTTCTCTTAGTGCAAGAGTATGATGATCTTGTGTAAATATATATGGTGTATCACCTTTTTATAATAGTTTAATTTCATGCATGTTTCTACCCCTTTTCACACAAGCAATCAATTAGTGTAGGTGATAAGCACTTAAGGATCAATCTAGGAAGCTAGCCCTTAAACCTAGAGGTATGCCTCTACTATAGGCAACCCACAAGCCTAGAGGTATTCAAATGTTTCCAAAATATTAGATTAGTCTTGAAAATTTTCCTATAAGTTTAAATATTTTTTGACATTAGGTTACATAATAAAAAAATAAAATGGTATCTTTGTGTGTTGTAATTGGCTAGAGGAAACATGAAAAACAAAATATTACTATTTTGGCAACGCCTCTTGTTCTTTTTATGTTTCTTGACTATCATGTTTTTATATCTCCATATTGATTTTTCTATTTGAATTTTGATGATGTCATGAACATTTCATATTTTAAGATTGTTAAAAATAAAAAACCAAAAGACAAGAATTGTGACTTTCAAAAAAAATAGTAATTTGGCATAACTAGAAATAAAACATTAGCGTTTTGCATTGCCAACTTTTAGATGAAATAAAAAAAAAAAAAAATAGAATTTTGGTGTCACTTCTTGTTCTATTTATATTTCATAATTGTTATTTTTTTCTATCTCCGTATTCATTTTTCTATTTAGATTGCAATAGAGGCATGCAAATGTCATAGTTTGACATTGTCAAGAATAAAAATATGAAAGAGAAGAATAAAAAGTTTTATAAAAGCAATGAGTTTTGATAACTAGAAATAAAAATACCATTTTGGTGTCATTTTTTATGGTGTTTTTTTGTTTATTATTGATTTTATCTTGTTTTATATTCATATTTAAACAAGTTTATTTGCAATGCATAAACATTAG
Source organism: Torreya grandis (assembly GCA_037957365.1). Taxonomy (NCBI): domain Eukaryota; kingdom Viridiplantae; phylum Streptophyta; class Pinopsida; order Cupressales; family Taxaceae; genus Torreya; species Torreya grandis. The sequence goes on from JARHVA010000483.1 coordinate 3,046,948, forward strand.
TTTATTGTGACATAAAAGACAACAAAAAAATGCATATGATAAATGCTAAAAATTACCATTTTATATTGATTCTATTTTTTTTATTTTCTTTTATCTTTGGTACTGATTATTTTTTTGCCCATATTTCATTATAGAAATGCATTTACTTTATGGTAATGCTATGGTATAAGGTGCAAAATTGCTTCTATATTTGTAAAAAATAATTGTTATTGTAATTGTTGTTCTAGTGCTAAGTAGTTAATTGAAGATAAGTTGCATGATGATCACTCATCAAGAATGCTAAATTGAATGTTATTAATATATATGTTTTTCCAAAAGTGGTATATTAGATTCCCTACATGTGTTTTTGGTAGGGTTGATATTAAGGAGAAATTATATCTATGCATCATTTCTAGAAGTTTTTTTTTACACTATTCTTTGCCTAAGCATATTAATATTAAAATAACCAACAAATATGACTTTTTTCTATGAAATTCAATATATCAATAATTGGAGCATGTCAAACTAAGCATATGTTAACTATTTATATCATTATGTCTAGATAAAGTATATCATATGTCATAGTCTCCATGATTGATGTGGAAAATGATTTGTTTTTCTCTATCACAATGTTTTTCTCTAAAACATGACATTATTCCATGGAGTCGCATTGAGAAATAATAATGAAAATTATGTGTAAGAATTGAGTTATCTAGAATTTGCATAGTTCTATTTTATTGGAAGCCTAAAATATTTGCATGGATAATAATATAGTCATAAACTATTATTTCTAAATGTAATTGTAAACTCTATTTATTCAATGAAAAAATTACAAAATCATTATGTGATTCAGGATCAATTGTGGAAAAAGGTATCCATTGTGTAGAGAATTGTAATCTTTGCATTTTAGTATTGACTTTATCAGATATCAAAAAGTTTTCAATTTCATGTTTATTACCAAGATACAATGATTTAATTTTTTTAACTCATGAAAGTGTAGTATAGACAAGTCCATGACACTTGACACTAGTAGGATTAAAATCTAGCACATCCACTATAATTCCTTATGATTTGTGTATTGTTAGTACACATGATATTTATATTGAAAACTATTCATGTATGGTAATTATTGGTTTTATGATATAAATTTTCCCTAAAATTCTTGTTATGGGAGTCTAGATTTCATAAATATATGTTAGAATGTGGAACTAAAAGCTTCAACTGGTGCAAACAGGGAGGAGGTTACTGAGTTCCAGGGAGACCAGCATTGGTAGAGTGCAATGCATAAGGCAACTGATGATGACAGGATGGACAAGAAGGCAACTGACATCGGTAAGAGGTCAGCTGATGTCGGTCACCTCCAGGTAGACAGGGACCGACGTCGGTCACTGTGGCAGTTCCAGAACTGCTTGTTCCATAGACAGTTAGTTCATTGAACCGAGTGTTTGCATGCAAAGGCTATTTTTGGTCTTGAGTTACGTGTCTAATTATTGTAATTAGGATAGTCTAATTATTTTATGCATGAGATCTATATAATAGACTCATAGGCTGTAGTGTAAACTAGTAACTAGCGAGTAAGAGAGCAACAAGCTCCTTCTGAGAGAAGAGAGCAATGGTGTGTTCCTCCTAGTGCCACAATACCAAGTGTGGGTACTGGTTTGGAAAATCAACAGGGTTCTTCATATTCATATGATCTTAGTCAGTAGATGAGCATGGCTTCGTTTAGAGATCTACAATGGTGAGTAAGGTCTAGTGATTTGCAAGTAGCAGCAGAGAGTAAGAGATCTACTTGGAGTACGGTTGTGTACTTGGTGTACTGGCAGCGTGTTACTGACTAGTTGGAGAGGTGAACATCAATTCTGTATTGGAGTTGATTTTTGGGACCAAGAGAGAGAGGGAAGAAGGTCTTGAGGTGTGGCAAACCTTTGAGGTGGAGGAAGAAGTGGCATCTTCCTTATTGTATATTCTTCACAATGATTATTAATACAATTGTGTATTGTCTCTCAATTCCTGTGTTGTTTCATATTTATAGTTACTTATTGATTCTGGTTAAATTCCGTGTTTAGTTGCTAATATAAGAAGTAATCACATGTGCTCTATTGTTGGAGCAAGATCCTGACATGTGGTATCAGAGCATGTTTATTGTTCTAGGTTCCTAACAATATAGTCACTATATAAGCTTTAAATTTTTTGTGTTGAACTACTCTAATTTTAGGGTCATTAAATTATATCCAAACTATGTCTAATTCTTCATGCATATAGTTTTTTAAAAATCCATCAACACCATTTACTAATCCATCTTGTATGTTATAGTTTCCACCAATGAATTCAATCAATATGTTTTGTTTCAATATTATAATGTAAGGAAAGCAATGCTTGTCATTATCGAGAATAATTTCATCAATAAAAATCATTTTTTTAAATAGCATCCAATGTATATATTTCTTCTCTAAGGAGTGCAAGCATATTGGAATTGTTATTTTTAACATCATCATTTATATGAAATAAGTATGAAAATGTTGGGACATAAGGATAAAGTCTATGAAAAACACTATTCAAGTATTTAATGTCTAGTATAGTTTGTTTTCAAGTTCTGATCTGGTTCATAATGGAGATTAATTGCATGTTTCTTTGTCAAATTACTTGTTTTAGTTGAAAGCATTTTACATTATCAAGACAAAAATTATAAGGAATTTTTTATCCATGCAAAAGTGGTTGTCCAAAAACCCATTTAACTTGAATAGATTATGTTTAATAAAATTCACTGACAAAGATAATATCAATATTTACAAATGGTTTTATGGTTGTATTAATGATATTTTGAAGTATTTTATCTATATTTCAAAGCATACAACTTCCTACCAAATATATTTCATCATTGAGTAGTAACCATAATTATTGATAACATTTGCTTAGGATATCCAAAGTATTTGAATCCAATGGAAACATTCATGTAGATGTATATGAAAATTGAAAAATAAAATGTGTAGTTAGAATATATACATTGTAAGGAGCTTTACTATTGTATGAAATAATTAGTCCTTTTATTTTCCAAGGATCACTTTCAAGTTGCTTTTCTTATAAGCGAGCTAAAGTTTGATATATCACTTTTTTCATGAATTTTTTACTTGTACTAGCTCCTCCCATTAAAAACAAATATACTATGGTATTTGGGTCCAAGGCATTTCTTATTGCAATGTCTTTGTCAATGATTTGTTATTTATTCAATTCTCTTCACAACTTTAATTATTCTTCTTTGCTCACTAGAAAAGCCTGTTTGGTTGTCTAAAATGTCTTTGATTGTTGATTCTTGAGTAACTTGATAATTAAAATATAATTTAAATCAAATTATATGTCATATGATTTTTAATTAATATATATTTGATTTTTGTCTTTGTCTAACACTAAGCACAAATAACAAACTTTTAAACCCGTGTAACAAATACCTGAATGATCAAGATTACTTATCTACAATAGGAAACCTAATATACCTTATTATAGTAAACATAACAAACATTAGTTTTATATACAATATAATCTAATTTATCTAACACAAATTTGTGATAAAAAATCACTTCCAATTTTTAACAAACTATAACTCCAAACTCCATTTTGACAAACAACATGGTAGAATCAATGTCAATATTTTTCATATCAGTGTTAATAATTCCCCATTTTTATATTCATTGTATAGTAAACATGGTTTTAATTTTGGATATTTGTGTCTTATACATAAGGTATGTGTTAGCTCATATATTTAAACCTTTTTTCAATGTCTCTTGATTGTCATGATATGGGTCAAACAACATCATTTTTTCTCTATAATAGTTTTCAGAATCTATGTGCATGTTGTATCTAACATATTGAATGATATGTGCATTTTTTTGCTTCTCTATATTTGTATATTTTCCCAAGTAAAATTTTATGTATTCAACCAAAGATATGTGTTCCAAATGCATTGGTCTTAAAACATATTTTTATATAGTATACACATATATTTTGTCTTCTCAACTATCTGGGTCATGTGCTAGTAGTTTAGGACTCTTTAAAATTTATGTTTTTTTTACTATGGTGATGTGTTTATGAAAAATATTTTTATTTAAATATAATATAATATCAATGAAATCACAATTTGCAAGTTTATTGTCTAGACATTTCTAGATGCTGTAATAGAGCATTTCCCAATTTTATTATGGCATGTAGTTTATTTTCATTGTTATAAATGATTTCATTATGTAATTTTGGAGATGCATTTATCAATGTACAATCAAATTTTTTCATATATGAGAAATAATATGTTACAACAACATATGTATCTAGAATGAATTTTTCATCTATATTAGCATACCGCAATCCATCTACTTCTTTTAAAAATGAATTTACCTAGGTATTTGATGGATGTCTTTTTAGTAATATGACTAGTCATGAAACACAAAACCCTAATGAAAGTATGTATTATATTTAAAACAAAATTATATCTTAAAAAAACATTTTGAATGTTTTTAATTTGGTAAATTTCTTATGCTCAAGCTAAGAAAATATCCTTGTAACATTTTCTTTGTAGATGTCATTGCTTTGGTCTCATGGATCTAATATTATGATTGGAGGCAAAGGAAAATTGAATCTAGAATGAGACTTTCTATACTTTTTGCATGTGTTTATGTGATGATGTGTTTGTATTCTATCCAAAGTATCATCCAATAATGATGAATCATAGGATATGTACTTGTCCATAATTTTTCTGATTTTAATATTTGAGCAATGGCTATATATGGGTGCATCATGTGTCCAAATCATGAAATTTAAATGCTCACTCCCTCTATTCTAAAATTATATTTAAAAAAATCCAAAACTTTTCCAAATAGTTGTTCATTTTGTAACATCAAATTCTTGAATGCATTACAACTATGGTTAAAATAATGACTGTAAAGAGTAGGGTTTTTTCTAATCATTGTATCAATATTGTCTTATTCAATCATCTCCTTGTATTTATTAGTGATTTTATAAGACAAATTTTTTAATGCATCACTTAATAGCTCCCAACAATCTTAGTAAATATCAATGTACAAAATAAATGTCAGACCCAATTGCCTGATCATTGCAAAAATATTTTTTTCTTGAATCTTGAAAATAGTCCAGTGATGTTCGAATGCCTTTGAAATATATATAGGATATCGATGATTTTATAATTTTTTATATGTTGGTTTTTTTCTAACATCTTTGGCATAAATATTTTTTCCATTCAATTCACTTTTTCATATGTATACCTAGGCATAAGATGAAACCTAGTGTATAATTTTTTAAATAACTTTGAAAAAGATATTAGTGATATGAGTTGCAATATCATTTTATTTATGCATAAGCTCCCATTTTTATATTTTTGGTATGATATTTTTATGTGACATCATCAGGATGACCAAAACCATAGTATAGAGTTGGAAAGATCATTTCCTTAGAATATTTATCCTAAAAGATCTTAATGGTTTCAATCCTTTATATGGAGCAATATTAATGATCTCATCTTGTAAATATTGTATGAATTATGTTTCACCATATGCATGAAATAAATATTCATTGATCATTTATGAATCATCTTATTGTGTGTCAGATACATCATCTTTGGTATGCACAAAGTCAAATGGTTTTCTCTTCAATTTTTATTTCAAAGCCAATTTTCCATTTTTTTTAATTATAACTTTTTCTTGCTTATATAGTGTGCGTTAAATTTTTTTTGAAAATGCATTCATGACATATGTAGGTCTTATATTTCCTTTTAAATATGCATCTTTGCACTCCAATATTTATTTTATTTTGATTGTAATTATTTCAATCTCATTCAATTATCTAGACAATGCCTTTTAGATTCGATCCAATTCTATAGGAACATTCATAATTGTTCTAGTAATCCCATATTGTGAGCGTTTATATCCAAGTTCATGTATTTTCACAAAACACAATTTCTAGTATATTCTAATGTTAAAAGGATTAGTAAATTTAAGAACCTTTTGATTGTCAAGTGATCATCTGCATTGCTTGCATATTATTTGGCCCAAATCAATTATTTTTGACATTTCATTATAAAAATAGACTGAATTTTTTCATAGTGGCATTGTTAATCAGAACAATATATTTTTGAAATTTTAGCATTCAAAAAGCACACAATTATGAATAGGTGTGTCTTTGATTAATATTAGATAGGTGTTTATACTTTTAGTAGTTTAATTTCCATGTTGTTTGTAGGTAAATCACATAATTATTTGGATACAGATCATTACCTTCAAGAATCACAATGAATTTTGATGTTTGTTTGTGTTATTCTTTTTGCACCTTTTTATTACATGTTTCTGGTGTATGCTTTTTTCATCTTTGTATACAAATTTTTTGTTTTAAAAAATGCAATGATATTCATTGTATGTTCTTAGTTTGAGATGTATTTCACATACAAATATCAATATTTGGTAATTTTTTGTCAACCACATGATGCATTCCAGTTGTAACATAATCTCTACAAATCATTTGAAATGGATCATAGTGAATATGAATTATATATATCTCAAAACAAATAATTTTATATGTTTTCTATGACTGAGCACAATTACAATATATTTTCAAAAAAAATTAGGTTTTTTTTTTACCATATTTGAATTTTTATTTCTAAATTATTTGAAATTCATGATCAATAAAAGTCATTACCTTCAATACCACTTTTTTCATATGGTAATCCAATGGCTGCAATGTAAATTACCCAATTAAAAATGTTTTTATAGCTTTATTTTTCTAGCTTCTACTTATAAACATCCAAAGAAGTAAACACATTTCTTTGCACTCCCACAATTAAATTACAAAAGTGCTAAGCCATATATGAGTAAAGAGTATGACCATTGAATTCATGTTAAAAAAACTAATGGAATTGAACAAGATTTTTTCAAAATATGAGTCAAATGCACTAATTATATATATGTCATGTGTTTTCATTCCATTTATAATGGAATTCCAACATAGAAGAAGATTATTACAAATATTTAACATATTTTTATTAAAGATTGAGCTCTCAATCCATATTTTTTTGGAAAATAATGGTTCAAAATGACCTTGAGCTAGGTTCATATCATGAAACAAGATTGAGTATAGTGGAATATAAATTTCTCTGTTAAAACACATTTTTTTTATTTTTTAGAGACTAAATACAAATTAGTATGTCAAACCACTTGCATATCCACTGGATACAAAATATGTCTCCCCAAAGACCAATTTGTCCTTCATCTATAAGTTTTTTACAAAAATCTCATTCTACAAATGTATATGCTTCTATCATGCATTTGAAGAAACTCATATAACACAGTTAGATGTAGTTGATTAGAATATGAATTTATTTTTTCTATATCATATTTTTTCAAAAGGTCTATAAAATAATCAATGATTCCAGTTCATATCATACTTGATGGGTGACATAAATGCAACAAGACTTGAAATGTGTCGAAAAGTCAATCACCAATAGTGTAATTAAATAATGCAAATATAAATAGATTTTCATTTTTCAAAGAATCATCAATCATCCCAAAAATTTCTATTTTTTCATTTTTATGTATCTATGTCAATCAAAGTTTTTGAAGGATCCAATGTCATGTATTTTGTTTGCCTTTTCATTTTCTTTTTTCTTTTCTATGTTTTTCTCTTTTCACTCTTTTTATAAGATGTGTTATATTTTTAATCTACATTAAACATTAATTATGTGATATCTATCAACTTTATATGTATCATATCATATGTAAAAAATAGCTAGACATTGTTGCAGGAGATGCCTATAACTAAAAAGGATTTTATGTTTTTTATTTATAACTAGATAAAAATGATCGCTACTCCATTTTTATTACGTGCCTATGCATCAAGGACTACTGTTAACACACCACACTAACTATTTTTAAATAATTTATTTAGACTAACACTTTTAATAGGACCCAAACAATGTCAAAGACTTTTTTATACATAGTTAGTGACTAAATAACTAGATAACGAGGTATTTCTTAAAAAATTAGATGCATGACATCCCTAAATTTACTCATGCAATAAACTCAAGTTTCGTATAAATCATGTACCTATTTACCCAACACCTATCCAATGCACCTATACATAATTTTAAAAATTGGCATAGATTTATAGATATCCATCAAGCTTCAATCTATGATAATGAATAATAATTGTAAAAAGATTAAAACAAAGTAATAAATAACAAACCAACTATTTGTCTAATTATTTAATTTCAATGACCAACTTCATAATCAAATTATAATTATTTTTACCAATGTTCTAATAAATTTTTCACCACTATACAAAAATATAAATGTTTATATTCAATCAAATCTACATTTACCCAAAAAAAATGTCATCTCATAGTATTATATTCAATGAACATTCAATAAATAAATTTATTTTGTATTTATCTTTATCACTACATAGTGAAATCAACTCTAAAACTTTGGCCAAGTTTTAATTCTCACAAATTATTGGATAGTCTTAGTTTTATACATTTTTAAATTGAAATTCACTTTTTTCCCCCAAAAAATAGTCTTGTCTTGTCACACCAACCAATAAGATGCCAAAAAAATAACAATTTTTTCATTTCCATTTTATAAATCACTTTCTATCATTGAAAAATCATTAGAAAGTAATTTCATTGATTGACTTCACAATCAAATCATAATTTTTTTGGTCAATGTTCTTGTAAATTTGTCACCATTATATAGGAATATAAAGGTTTATATCTAATCAAATCTTCATTCACCCAATAAAAATGTCATCTCATAACATTGTATTCAATAAATAAATATATTTTGTATTTTTTTATCACTGCATAGTGAAATCAGCTCTAAAACTTTGGCCAAATTTTACTTCTCACAAATGATTGGACAGGATCAGTTTTCTACATTTTTAATTTAAAATTCACCTATTTTTCCCATAAAATATTCTTGTTCTATTGCAATAACCAATCAGAGCTAGATAAATAGCATTTTTTTCATTTTCCATTTTAGAAATTACATTGTATCATTGAAAAAACTTTAAAAAGTAATTTCATTGATTAACTTCATCATCAAATCATAATTTTTTTGGCCATTGTTATTTTAAATTTTCCACCACTGTATAGGAATATAAATGTTTATATCCAATAAAATATTCATTCACCCATCAAAAACGTCATCTCATAATATCATAATCAATGAACATTCAATAAATAAATTTATTTTTTATTTTTCTTTATCGCCGCACAATGAAATCAACTTTATAACTTTGGCCAAATTTTAATTATTGAAAATGATTTGTCAATCTCAATTTTATTCATTTTTTAAATTTAAATTCATCTATTTTCCCTAATTAAATAGTATTATCCTATCACACCAACCAACCATATGCCATATAAAAAGCACTAGACCTCAATTTGGTGGCAATTTTGTCTTGAATTTAATTTTAATGCAAACCCCAAACTTGTATCAAAATGGAAACTAGACCTCAACTACACTATGAAAGAAAAATTTGTATATCTATTAAAGTTAAAATAGGGCCCTTGGTTCCTATAATGAAATGGGGGTATGATGGCCACAACATATCTCAGGGATGAGAACCCTAGGCTAGGTTTTTTTATTATGTATGCTATGTAATTTAGTTATAATGAAATCAATGTAGGTGAACTTGGGTATCCATAGTTGATAAATTATCATATTAATCCTTTTAAAAGTCATTATTATAATCCTTATGCCTTGGGGAAGGGTGAGGTGGTAATTTAGGGTTGAAAACCTTGATTCCCTACCTTAACATTCTATTTTTCTTCATCATAAACTTGAAAATCTTAAGCTAAAATTTAAATTGAAATAAACTTATTCCAAAGAGCATGAAACTCAAAACAAAAAACACAATTGAGACAATTTTGAAACTAATATTTTACACCCTCCTTTATGCCTTTTTCACCCATGTTATTAACTATTATGTACTATAATAAAAGTGCTTGGACCTTTAACACCACATTAAACCAAATACTCTTTCAATTTCAAAAAATTACCTTATTTTAGTATATTTTTTCATGATTAATTTTAGGGCATGACATCTAATATCATTAAAAAAATTCAACATCGAATATTATATACTAATATAACACATGATTTTTTAACATGTGTGATGTATCATAGAGGAGTAATATATATCACATTAGTAGATCATTATCATACCTCTCCATTGGAGTAGCAACTTACACTAGTGGACACAAGGCCATAGATAATACATGCCTTGGAAAAAGTGATGAATTTCCTTCAGGTTATGTTACCCTTAAGTAGAGATGATAATAAGTGACATTATTATGTCCTTCATAATATCCTCATAGGTTGGACAAAATCAATACATAGATATATCATGGGTATAGATATGTGGAGTATAAAAGAGAGATATATATTAATCCCATATGGAAATAAGCTGAGAGAGATCCTTCACCACATAAAGAGAGATAAGACTAATACCATCCCTATTGATTAGAGTTAGGGGACCTAATTAAAAAACTCCTTATAACCCAACCACTTCAATTTTTTAGGTCCAATTACCACTTTTAATTTTATGCTTGGCTCTTGAGCTATGATATTTGTTTTAGTCTTTATACTTATGAGACCAATTTTAGATCCTACTTGGATATATACTTATATATATATGCATAACTAGTATTTGGTGGAAACATGAGTATCATAAGCTCCATATAATAATTTATATAGTTACATGGGATCTCTTTTGGGATCGATTTAGAGAATTTTGTGTGTCAAAACACATTGTATAGAGGAGAATTGATGAATTTTATGATCTTCTGAATTTTATGATCTTCAACATGGTAGTGGTATTGTGGATTTATATGAGATCTAGTTTTTAGATATTATATTATATGTATATTACCTATAAGATGAGAATAGAGATCTAGTTTTTAGATATTATATTATATGTATATTACCTATAAGATGAGAATTTATTGTTCAGTGGTTCATCGATGGGTTGAAATGCAGATCTTTCAAGCATAGTTCATCTTCTTCCTCCATAAACTAGACAGGTCATAAAGGAAAATCCATTTTTAGAATAAACCATGGCAAAATATAGGATGACATTAATTGGTTACAAGGTAAGATGTAGGATCATCATGATTTTATATCATGGGGAACATGACCCCCATTCAGAAGAGATGTTAGACTACCACTATTCACCCTTATGCCTTTAAAGTGCTCTTAGTAGTAACAAAATCCAATGCCACCACCCATATCTTGGCATACACAGAAATAGATGATGCCATTGGTAGATTAAAACATGAGAAAGAATCTAGTTAGATAACAAAATAGGTTATTATAGACTCATTATTCCATAAGAGTAAGACCTACATGATCTATAGGGATGGGCTTTTAGAGGGATAATAGAGATCAAATAATATGGAAGTAGATACATGGATCATGTTTTATTTGTAGTGATTTATAAAATTATGCTCTATATTTCCCATAAAGACCTATTATCAAATGGTAAATTAAAACCATGATCAATTAGATAGTAGTTAGCATGCATCACACTCACTATATGTATGTAAGAATAGATAACTATTAGGAAAAACACCATGACATGGTCATCAAGACCACACGTATAATTCATGGTACTCTATTATTAGTGTTTTTTTAACTCTAGGAATTAGATTATTTTTATTACCATATACAGTAACCATTATAGGCTATTAGAATCTAGATAGTCCAACTATTGGGATAGAGTTGCATACTCGGGTCAATATGTTAGTTGACACATTTGTGAGTGGTTGTATTTTGCATCTAGAATTTTTTGTGGCCATTTTTTTTTAGGTGTATCATAACCTTTGGGATCATATGAGATAATTTTGGTGATGAATTGTCTCAAATCTCATTGAGCTAAATCATATTGCCACCACAAGCTTATTGAGAGTTTTTATTACCTTGGGAGTTAGGTGGTTATTTTAGTGTCTTAGAGACCCATCTCCCTTCATTTTATTTATGTGATGCAGCTCAGTAAAAAATCATGGAAGGGATTTCATATGTTTTCTATCACTTTTAGTAACATATCAAAGTATGATGCCATGGGAAATCCATTATAGGATCACACCATTATTTATGAGTTTGTTGATGTTTTTCGAATGAATTTCTTAGTTTTACTCCTCTAAGAGGTATTGAATATCATATTAAACATATATATATGATTGATACTATTTATTTAGATCCATACATGCTAGGAAACCTTGAGCTTTATGAGCTCAAGATGAAACTTGAGGAACTTATGGAAACTGGAATCATCTACGCTAGTGTTTCCCCATAGGGAATACCCATTATTTTTGTGAAGAATAAGGATGGTTATATTTACTATGATATATTACCATCAACTAAGAAAATTAATAGTGAAAAAATAGATACTTGGATCCAAAATTTTATCTAATGTTTATTTAAAGTTAGGGTACCATAATTTGAGTATTGTGGAGACAAATATCCACAAGACTATCATTCAGATTCCATATGGGAATTACAAGCTCATATTTATAACTTTTATTTTAACCAATGTTGTTAAAATATTCATGAGCCTCATAAAAAGAGTCTTTATGACCTTACTTTATGATGTTTTAATAATATTCCTTGATTATATATTGATATATTATTTCCATAAAGAGGAGCATGAGAACCATTTAAAATCATTTATGTAATTTTAATGAGAGAATAATTTTTTTGGAAACATGATCAAGTGTGTGTTATTTAAGATTGATATATAGTACCTTGGTCACATCATCTTTGGAATGACATATCAATATATCCCTAAAATTTTTGTGCAATCATAGAGTGGATAACACCCACTAGTGTCATAGAAGTGCATAATTTCATGGGGTTGGTGGTGTACTAACACCATTTTATTTAATAATTTTATGGGATTTCTCATCCCATAACTTTTATTCAATGAAAGGGGAAGAAGTGTGTTTTTCCAAATAAGTGAAAACAATCCTTTCATATACTAAAATATTATACACCTATCATATACACCATATATTTTTAATATTTATAATGTTATTGATGATTTCTCTTGTAATACTCATTGGTGAATTAATCTCCTTAAGTGTATGTCCTAAGGAGTGCACTGATAAATAGATGGGGTCATATTGTTCTACTTTGTGATATATGTTTGCATACTATTTCATCATCCCTTAATTATAATCAATTTAACCTCCTATGAATCTCTGTGTCTTCCTTCCCCATCTACTCTTCATCTAGTTTTGCTATCCACCTTATATTCCTAATTTATCAACGAGGTCAATATAATATGGATTCTGCATGTTTATCCCTATACCATATTGGTATATCCAATAGTTCTAAGTATATTCATATATTTACAATTATATCATCTTATTTGATACATTTTTTATTCAATTGACATCCCAATCGACTATCTTGCTAGGTGATATCATTAGATTATATTTAAAGGTTATTTATGGGTTTATATCTATATATACATGGGTTATAATTATTATTATTAACACACACAACACTCATCTACTCTTATTACACTTGAATGTTTTTCACTTATGTAGTAAGATGAGGAGTTATAGGTTAAAGTCTTATTCTTCAGGGTCAACTTTTATTCAAGGTATTTAAATCTCAATAGGAGGATTCATACCAAGAAGATGACCCATTATTTATAGTCCCAAAATAATTAAATGTAGGAATTATTTTCATTTAAGGTTTTTATACTACATCATCTCTTTCAAAGTGTCATTAGATCCAAGGGGGAGATTAATGCATCGACTAGTCAACCCAAATTAAGTATCTCCATCTCTTTAATTTATTTACTTAATAGATATATCTATTTTATTATTTTTATCTAAATTTTTAGGACTTCATATATATAAATCCTATATTTTTAATGGGCTAGAGTAAATGGGTAAATACAGATAAATATTGTAAATGACTAATTTAATTAATTTACCCTAAGTACGAATGTAAAGGAGAAAGTCCACTTAACTAGAGTAAAACATGCATCACTAGGTAATTGTAGGATTAGAAAAAAGTAGAGGAATAGTTAGGAGTCCCTTCATTTATAAAATGGATTCACACCTACCTTAGGTAAATAGAAAAATTAGTGGGATAGTAGTACAATGCACTATTGTCAACGGCACTATGCTAGTGTCCTTTTATGGACAGGAGCCCTAAAATTTTTGGGGATGTTACAAGAGGATTCCTAGGTATTTTATGTGGCCTAAATAACTTTAGATAATATTTTTTTGTTGCCTTTTGGATGTTATTTATTTAAAACCCTAATGAATACCTATACACCTAAAATAACAATAGAATCAAATACAAAGGGAAAGGGTAAAGGTGCATTATAGGATGTTACAATCAAACAACCTGAAACCCCTATTTTTCTAGTTGTTTCCTACATTAACCCCAATGTTATATGTCTTAGATTGAATTTGTTTCTCCCTTAGGGAACATCTATAATCAATGTGTATGATATGTAAGAATGACTTTCTCTTAGGCCCTTCTTTGATCAAGTGTGTGTGTGTGTGTGTGTGTGTGTGTGTGTGTGGGTGTGTGTGTGATGTTGAGTAAATATGCAGAGTGATGAGCTATACTTTTGATTTATTTTATGTAATTATGTTACAAATTATTAATTTATATATTTATAATTCCTTATGAATATATTTATATAGAAGGATCTTTATTTTGAATACGAGACATTTTTTCATAGGATGACAAGGTAAAGAGATATATAAAATCATAAGAGGGGACCCAAAGGAGGGTAGTGAAATAAAATAAGTTAAAAACATGACCATTATAAATAGTGATAAGTTTTATAATATCATGGTGTGCTCTTATCTAGGATTTCACTATTGTCCTATCTGCACAAAACTAGGTTGTGACCAAGACAAATAGGCCACGACCCCTTGTGACTAGAAAAGGGATGATACGAAACTACTAAGCTTGTATAAATAGGTAAAATCATACATAATAAGGATAAAAATACCAAAGTGACCATGCAAGTAATAATCTCATTTATCATTAAGAACTTCTTGTGAAAGAGCCATAAAAGATAGTGCTTGTGTTTTCTTATCCAAATTAAGGTGTGTACATTTTCCCCCCTTTTTAATCTAGTGATGAAATGAAATGAAAGTACTAGAGTAAAACAAAAATAAAATGTGTATATGTACTTACCTATGTGATCCATCCATGTGAAGAATGGATGTTTTTGACTTGACCCACTTATTGGCTAGAAAAGAAGATAGACATTAGAATAATTTCTATAAAGAGGAAATCCACAATGTAGATGTCCACTTATAATAAATTTGAGTAACTAACTAGATCATGAGAAACAAATCCCTATTTTACCCACTCTAATATGTAATTTAGTCTAAGAAGTAATCTATAAATGTGGAGAAATAAGCCATGATTTCCCCCATTTTGATATGTGAACTGATTCTAAGAAGTAAAATGTAAATGTGGAGAAATAAGCCATTATTTCCCCACTCTTGATATGTGAACTAAGTATGATAATTAATTTTTTATTTGAGGTCAATAAAATTATTTATAGACTCACATCCTACATAAACTATTGTAATTTGGATCTTGTGAAAAATATGGATCAATCACTACATATTGGACTTGATTTGGTGAAATCTCGGTGACCCCTGGTGATAAAATAAGTACAATATAATGATCTAAGCATAGATAATGGTATATTTTTCCATTCCATTTGTATCACATAGTGAAATAATATGTTATTAAGGACATGTGCCCTACATCATGCCCTTAGACTTGGTATCTATTGACCAAATTTGACTTTTAGGTCAAATTAGGGCACCTATAGGTAGAAAATTGACTTTATAGGTCTATAAGGGGTGTAATATGGATTCCAAAAGGTGTTTTATAGTTCATTTAAGGTTAATTAATTCTATACTAGCCTTGGTCATTAGTTTTATTAGTACTTGAGTCATTTTAGGGGTCAAAAAGGTGCATTTAATGAGTTATATAAGTTTATTGGGAAGTGTGAAGGTTAAAAAAGATGATTTCATTCCCAATGTTTCCCTATAAGTCTTAATTAACAAACAAAACTAAAATATGGTAGGTTGTGTAGAAGAAAAGGTAGTTTTCTTTAAGGAAAAGACGAGTTTAGCACTTGTACGACCTCCTTGGGAAGTATACCATGTGGTAAATGGTCAAACACTACCTATTCAGATTCCCCATGATCAATTACATGATTTTTTTATTTTTAAGTGTCATTTATTGCTTAAAACCATTCAACTCCCTTTTCACCTTTTTTGGTATGTAGAAGTGACCTTTAGGTTTTTTCTTGGTATGAACAGATCAATAAGTTTCACAGTAAAATATTTTGGGATATTTTTTTACACTACAAGAAATTAATTTTAAAATAAGTATTTTTAAAAATTGTGGATTTTTCTTCATGAACCATCCGTATTAATTTGACCTTTTAAATTTTCCTACTAATCTATGTACCTTACAAGTTTTACCTTGGTTTGAGAAGATCCATATAATAAATTTTCTTATATTGGTAAAATATGATGTTTAATATGTCTCCTCATGATTCCCATGCTTTTTTTCATGTTTCAAGTTGATTTGATGAGCTAATAACCTTAGTTTTATAGACTGGCTTCTTGTGAGAGTGACAAGCATTTTCCACCATTTTTAGAGTTTCATGATTTGTCAATAGTTATAAGGGGTTTTAATATGTCATTTATTCCATGTTTCAGTTTTATCTAGTTTTATTTACCTCTTTTATCTCATTTTCCAAACAAATCCTCATAAATTTAGTCATAAACCACCATACATTCAACCTATTGTTTGACTGTCATACTAGTCAACCAGATGCTTGAAGGGAAGATCAGGTTGAAATGAAGCTATTTTGGTTTGATTAAATCATAAAACATTGAGTGCAATTAATTTAAAATTTTAAATAAGGTACATTATACTTGAAATTAAATCTCAATATCCATTTCCTAAACATACACTCACTCACATAGTCAGACAACCATTGATATATATAGGTATCTCATGAAGACTAACAGGTTGAGAAGGAATTTTTGAACTAAGAAAGGTATTGTAAATTAAATGGATATAGTTAGAATAATTGGAATATCTCAAATATCATTTTAATTTCATTAATCATACATTCTACCAATTCACTCAACCTTACTGCCTATGTATGAAAATACCCACCTACAAGTGGCATCTTAGAGCTAAGAAAGTCCTTGTTTGAGAGGTTGAAACTTGAAAAACCTTTATTTAGAGTATTTTTAAATGGGTTTGATCATAAAAATCCTTATATTAATTTTTTAATGTAAAATGGAATGGTAAATAATCTTGGAGGAATTAGGGACTAATACAAGGATATTTTCCCTAAAAAAGCAAAATATAGGTTAGGGGGACTTTTGTGATTAACACATGACATGGTGACAAAGAATTTTAAGGAATATTATTAGATTTGTTTTATATCCATATAATGATACAATACCTTTGAAAATTTTATATGGAAAAATATTGGTGGAGGGTTATTTTTTTAGAGTTCAAAATTTCCTATAAAACACTGAATCTAGGCATTGTCATCTACAAGCCTAAGAGGAAAAAGAGACCCTTCATTCAAAGTTTCAAATACTAAATCATACCCCCATTGTAAAGTGTCTTTATTAAATTAATGAAATTTTCATGATATAAATTATAATAAAAAAAATTTAGAGTGATGTCATGCTCCTCAAGAATCCCTATAGTCTATGCATAGGCCTGTGAGCACTTACAACCAATCTAGGTTTCAAGTTTAAGAAATTTCTTTCCTTTCCTACATATATAAGGGTTAAGGTATATTCATGGTTTTAAAGGATGATTTAAATATTTATCAATTATTAAATAATATTAATGATCAAAAGTGATGATCTTCCAAATAAATAAGCAACCTATAGAAGGGGTCAAATAGGCAAGGGTTCATAATCATGAAAAGAGGAGCTCAATTTGGGAACACAAATGTATAAGAGGTTTTTGAGTGAATTTAAGATGATGGAATAACATATTAACACATTAATAAAATATATGATTACATATATTCACCCTTATCAATACATTCCAAGCTGACATAGACCTCTTAAGACCCTAACATATACCTACAACCCTGTGTATGAAGATGATGGTAGTGAGCACTAAGGAGTAGGTCTAGGTGATGATAAAACATTAAATATGAAGGAAGTGACTTTAAAAAAATATAAAATTAATCCAATTAGTTATAAATAATATTTTCACATTGTTTTTTAGATAAAACCATGTAAGTAACCTACAGTTGGACCCTTGTTCAGGCAAGGTAACACAGTCATTTTAGGTAGGCAGTATGAGGGGATTCTGAGAGATTTGAAGGCTGAATTTATGGATTGAAGATAATTTGAAACTTAATAAGGATAATTATAATATCCAAAAAAAAATCACAATGGATAAACAATGAAGGAAGTATCCCTCAGTCACAAAATAAGTCCACTTGGAAAAGGCTCACACACAGTCCTTACTTAACTGGTCTGTCTTGGAATTTGAGGCCTTTAGATGGGAAAATGACCTAGTGGAGGGCTGATTTTTTGTATATAAAATCCTTATTAATTTTATATAACACTAAAATATTCAATTTAATCTAAGTAAATAGGGGAGTTCCCTCTATTTTATCTTAGATAGAGGGTACTCATTTTGTGCATGTAACCTACAGGGTTAAGGGATGAGGATAGAAAGGTGGACCAGAATAAAAATAAAATTTAAAGAAGGTAAGATAAGTTGAAAAAAATACATATAAAAATGGGATACCAAATACAAATTAAATAAAATCAATAGGGTACTCCATACTCCTAAGGTTGCAGTCAAACCTAGTAGGCATGGTTATGCCTAGAGGCTAAAAAATATGTCACTTTAAATTATGGACCTAAGTTAACTTTATAATGGGAAAAAACATGTATATGGGATAAAATTAGATTTTTATAAGATTTAATAATTCAATGTAATCAATAAAAAATCATCTTGAGCTTCAAGGACAAGGTATACCTACTAGGCATGGCTAGGCCTAAAGGTCCAAAAGGAGAGTCATGATCACTTCACCTTGAGATGAGCTTTCCATATTTTTGAAATATGTTTATGGGATGGATACAAAAAAAATTAAGCTTTTTTAGTGTAGAGGAAACATCAGGGAAGCCATTTTTGTCTCAAGACCAACACTAGCATACAAGAAAAGTAAGAACAAGTTTTATAGGCCAGGTTGAAATGCCTAGATCTCTTTCAAGGATTTGTATGGGAATCTAAGAAGTTTGTAAGAGTTGATAGGGGTATTAAAAAATGATTTTGTGGTTTTTTTTTCCATATTATATGTGAAACCCTTATGAACCAACCTTAAGAGTAGAATGCACCTAAAACCCTCCTAAACCCTTAGTCTAGACTCAATGTAAAAAATGAAGGAGATAATGAATCAAAGTGGCATAGTTTTCCCAAAAAATGGATTTGATTTTGTTTATGAATCAATTAGGATACTTCACATTAGAATTAGTTTTATGTAATTGTATGGATGGGGTGAGAAACAAGAATTTTTTTTATTGTTTTGAGCATTTTATAGGTTCCAAGAGGTTTCAAGAGATGAAACAAACTTTAGGAGGAGTATTATGAATTTTTATAACCCCTCATTTTAATTTAATAATTAATATAAAATCATAAGTGTCCAAACTAGGTGCTTACACTTAGCCAATCAAAATTGGCATATTGGAGGAGCTAGCGAGAAGTGTGAAAAATCTAAGGGAAAGTGATTTCAAGGTGACCCTAATGCTTATAAGGATATGGAGAGTATTTAAAATTGTCATCCACTCCCTCCCATGTATTTTAATGAGAAAATTATTCCAATTTTGAGGCCAAGTATGCAGAGTGCATAAAAAGAGAGTTTTCTAGACAACAAATGATGATGACTCCTTTCCAAGTGATTCCAGATGATCAAGCCTAAAAGCAATGCATGGAAAGGCATTTAAATGTCTTAAAAATTTATTAAAATCATTTTACCTTATCCTAATTAGTTATAAGGAATTCAAATAGGGATAATCATGAAGGTAGTTTTTTTTAGCCAAAATGGGGAGTTTCTTACCACTTTTCATGAGGTTTATGACTTGGATTGACACTTGTGCTTCCTAAACTTTCATGGTTCATCACATAACCTCTTAAAATTAAAAATTAACTGATTTTATCAGCTTTAAAAGTGTCTTTGTGACCCTTATACTTATCTCTTCTCCTCTATCTCTCTCTCTCAAATTCTATAAGAATTAGTTTTTTTGGCATTGTATGGGATGCTCCACCTGAGTATGGTGAATCCATGTTCAAATTTATACCTTTTGATCAGTAATATTAATAATTTTTACCTCCTCCATGACTATTCTTAGTTTTTTTATTTTTAATTTTTGATTTTGCATAAGTGAAGACTATGGATTCCTTAGCATGTTATTTCATGTTATCATCTATTTGCAGTTGGAAAGATTATTCTTGTAGGGCATGTGAAGTGTTATAATAAATCCATAAGATTTATTGAGTTATCATATTAATTAGTTCCCTCATAGTCCTCTTGTCTAGTCCTCCTAGTTTTACACATTCATCCATAACCTCACAATGTAACATTGATGTGAGAAGATAAAGATTGGAGAAGTGTATGTTCAGTTTGTCCTTTAATTTCAAGTATAATATGTATATGGTTGGATGTCATCATGTTATTTGGTGTATCACCTACCTTATATTATTTTTCTTTCATTTATCATTCTCCCTTTTCAGCCCCTAAGTTAAGTGTAGTTTTAATCCAAAGTGGTACATCAAGGGAGTTATCCCTATCTAGAGATTCACCTCATTCCTTAGGCTACTCACAAGCCTAGAGGTGATTCTATTGTGAAAATTAGATGAGGATATCCTTTAAATATCCTCTAAATGTGTAAATCCAAGTGAAAATATTTTTTGGCATGCCTAGTGGGACTCTTGGTCTAATAAGTTGAGAGATTTTTGGTGTTATCTCTCAACAATCAACCTTTAGAAGCATCTATTCAAGCATTAATGGTGAATCCAAAGATATATCATCTATTCAAGCATTCCAAGTTATTATTTAAATATTTTTAGAAATTTATTTCTTTATTTTCTTGCTTTAAATGAAGTTTCATGGCTGACTTTGGTGTTGATTTTTGCTCTATACAAGTTGGTGAGACAGTCCAAGCTTGTGTCATTCCCTATCAATATGAAGAAGTCCTTGGTAAATATTTTCATAATCCTTACCAACCTAAATATGAATGTAATAAACTATAATATGATCCTTTTTATCCCATTCATGAAGTATATCAGTCCTATAATCAGCCTTTTCCATGTCTTGCTCCTAGTCAACCTAGCCACTCCTTAAGCCAACCCATTTCCACCTTCAATAAGATACTCTTGGGATATGAAAGGTATGTGTTGGAACTTTAATAATAAAATGGGATTTTGTCTAGATATTCCTATTAATATTATTCATAGGGTGAGAGAATCATTATATTTTATCAAAAGAGAGTGGGTACCTATTAAGAGAGCCAATTGACAAAGGCTCACAAGTGAGATGCTTGATGTGAGTGGTCTAGTTTATTCATTAGAGGATAGGCTAGGAGTTCATGAAAGGAAAACTCAACATTTATATAATCCTTCATATCCACTTCCCTAAATTTACTACCAGCCATACATGACCCCTACTCAAGAACCAAATCAAGCCTATCAAAGTCATCCTTTTCCCAATCAGTTGGCAGAGAGAATTGAAAAGAGAAACCTTGTGTTTGAAGCTAATCGTGATAGGTAGATTAAATTAGCAAATATGTATATGAAATATTCCATATTAGAATCAAAGGAAGTGGATTTTAAGCCCTCATTTCCCTCTCATAATTCAACCCTACCATCTCGAAAGGAGACCTCTAGTCCCAATATCCTAAGCTAGAGTAAAATAGTGGAGTCATGGGGAAGGAAAGAGGAGAAGAGTCTTGAAAAAAGTGTGAAGTTGAGAAGGATATTGATTCTAGACCAACCCCTCCCATCCTTCCTCATGCAAAAACCTCTATTCCAAATATCCTAAGATGGAGTAAAATAGTAGAATCATGGGGAAATAAAGAGAATGGAAGGTTGGTTGATAAAGAATGTGGAGTGGTGAATGAAGTTGAGCCTTTGTAAATTCCTCCTACCTTTCCTCAAGAAATTTATTATGTCCCATGTCATCCCTCATGTATTACTTATTCTCATTATTATTCCTATGAAATTCAAGAGAAAATATTCCAAGAAAACTTGTCCAAGAAAATTGAGGAGTTAGAGTCAAAGATGAGTTTGCTAAATAAAGGTGTGATATAAGGTTTAAACCCAAAATAAGATCATATGCCTAAACACACCCCATCCACCCTTCCTTAATATAATCCTAAATATAAATTAGATGTGAATGAATTGGTTGTAAAATGGAGGGAAAAAAACAAGTTGTCTTAGCCCAAGATCTGCCTCCCCTTCCCTAAGAGTACTTAAAAGAATTCCCAACTTTACATTCTCAATCTAATTTTGAGCCCTATTTTACACCTCCTTCAACTAGTTCCTTTTATATTCATACCATCACCATTTTCCTTGATGGACCTATGGTGTGGGAACCTCAAGAAGATAAATTATTTGAGGAAAATTCATAACTCTTACTTGAATAAAGTGCAACTCCTTCACATCCTTATTGGACTAGGTTATCGGATTTCAAGATGCCTAGTATTGGCATCACTAAGAAGGAGATTAAAGATTTTTCAGCCCTAAAAAACAAGATCATATTTTGATATCTAAGGTGTAATTTTAAAACCCTCAATAGGTCCTAAGTGATGAATAAGAGGTAAGCTCTTATGTTAGATCTCCTTGTTTAGTTGATGGTGAAGCATACACTCCTTGTGTTGAGGAAGAAATCTTGGAAGAGGTCCTATTGAATCTAAAGAAGAAAATGAGAGAGTATTTATTTTTTTCCCCTTAATGATGTTGATCAAAGTAAATATGATGACTTGTGGTAGAGATTTTAAAACACTTGCAAAGAGTTTGAATCTCTCAAGGGGTCTACAACTCCTTTAGAGTTGGTTACAAGTGATGGTAAGAAAGATGACATTATTCAAGATGTCATAGATGAGAAAGATGACATTATCCAACATGTCATATTTGAGAAATAAAAAAATACACATCATCTTTTGGAGGTCAACACAAACCTCTATTATCCTCAATCTTTTGAAGAACAAGAGATCATTCCTTTTGAGACCATGCCTACAAAGAAGATGAAGGTTGATCATGAGAAAGAAAATAGGAAGAAAGATGAGGTATGTAAAAAAGGCTAGGATTAATATGTCTAAATTGGATACCTATTTTAATATGATCTACTTGACAATAAGTCAAGTGAAGTGCCAAAGAATAGGTTTGTTCTATCAAGTGTTCAATCTAAAGAGCAACATGCTTGGCACCCTCACCCATCTCATGAAAAAGATGACTCAAGAAACTTTCCCTTTGATATTGTAAAGGGAGGTATGACTAATTATTAGTTTTACATAATAGTTTTTTTTATATTCCCCTAATTAATTTGAGCACATGTGTGTGTGTGTGTTTGCTTTCTTTATTGTGTGTGTCCTTTGCTCTGTGTGGTTGAGGTAGTCATTAGCTGTCTTGTCTTGGCCAAGCTCAAAGTCAATGGTCAAAGGTATCCTTATTTTCCTTAGAATTTAGATGAATCCTAATCCCAATGTATTGATAAGGCTACTATTCTAGTTAGTATAACAGGCATACTACCCCTATGAGTCACCAATTTGTTGACCAAATTTAACTTTTAGGTCAAATTAGGGCACATATAGGTAAAAAATTGACTTTATAGGTCTTTAAGGAGTGTAATATGGATGTAAAAATGTGTTTTATATGTCAATTAAGGTTAATTTATGTTATAATAGCCTTGGTCATTAGATTTCTTAGTCCCTTTAGTCATTTTGAGTCATTTTAGGGGTCAAAAAGGTACATTTAATTATTTTTATGGATTTATTGGGAAGTATGAAGTTTAAAAAATATTATTTCATTCCCCATGTGTCCATATAAGTCTTAATTAACTAAAAAAACTGAAATATGGTAGGTTATGCAAAAGAAAAGGAATTTTTCTTGAATGAAAAGAAGAGTTTGGCACTTATATGACCTCCTTGGGAAGTGTACCACATTTTAAATGGTTAGTAAGTGAATATTAATATTCCCCATGTTTAATATCAGGATTTTTTTATTTTTAAGTATCATTTCTTGCTCAAAATTGTTCAACTCCGTTTTCACCTTTCTTGGCAAGCAAAAGTGACCTTCAAGTTTTTACTTGGTACGAACAACTCAAGAAGTTTTAGGGGAAATTATTTTGGGATATTGTTTTAAAATTAGATACCTTAATTTAAATATAATTATTTTTAAAAATGATGGTCTATGCTTCATGAACCATCCTCATGAAGTTGACATTTCAAATTTACTTGCTAATTTGTGTACCCTACAGGTTTTTCCTTAGTTTGAGAAGATCCATACAATACAATTGATTATATTGGTTCAATATTATTTTTAATATGTATAATAATGATTAAAATTCGTTGTTTTATGTTTCAATTTGATTTTGTGAGTTAATAACCTTAGTTTTGTAGACTAGCTTCTTGTCAGAGTAATAGGCATTTTCTACCATTTTTAAAGTTTCATACTTTGTAAGCAGTTCCAAGGGGTTGTAATATGTAATTTATTTCATATTTAAATTTTATATATTTATATTTACCTCATTTATATCATTTTCCAAATAAATCTTCATGAATGCAGTCATAGACCACAATAAATTCAACCTATTGTTTGACTATCATACCAAACAACTAGATGTTTAAAGGGAAGATCATGTTGAAATGACGCTATTTTGGTTTGATTAATTCCTAAATGTAATGAAATTACTTCAAAAATAAATTATAATAGTAGAAGTAGATACAAATATGACTGAAATATATTCAAATATATGATAATAGATAAGCCACTTCGAGGGGGCAACCTCCACAAGATTAAATAAGAGCAGAATTCACAATATGATGATAAATAGTTACCCACTACCTCCTATATATAGTCTATCTAGGCCATGGTTACTCCATAGACTGACCTACTAACCAAATGAATGCATAGAGAAATATGAAATAGCATCAAAGAAAGATAAGTAAGCCACAAGTCGGATATTCCTATCCTAATACATGTGATAGGTTAGGACCGTAACATGCCCTTCCCCTTCAAACCAATGTTGTCCTAAATTTTGAACAAATCTGGATGTTGTTGTAGAAAGCCTTCACCTTCCCAAGTTGCATCTTCACTGCTTAGGTTCTTCCACTTGATCAGATATTCCCTAATCTCTCTAGTTCTCAACCTCTTAGTACATGTTTAGAGGATCTTCTCTAGTTCCAAAATGACTTGTCCTTCTTCATCTTGTTCTGGTAGTTCCATCTAGGCTGAAACTATCTATCCAATGACCTTCTTCAAACATGAAACATGAAATACTAGGTGTATGTGAGATGAATGAGGTAACTCGAGCTTATAATCCACACTTCCAATTTTCTATAGAACCTGATAAGGGCCATAATACTTAGGAGAAAGTTTGTTATCCTTTTTATATTGCTTTAAGGACATCTACTTATAAGGATTCAAACATACAAATATCCAGTCACCCACCTCAAAATTTCTCTCACTATGGTGTTGATATGTTTGTTGCTTCATCATGTTTTGTGTCAAGGCCAAATTCTCTCTCAAACTAGTCAAAACCTCTTGTTGATGTTGAATGTGCTCCTCCACATTTTGAACCTTTGTTTGCACCTTTAATGAAGAAGTGATGAATGGTGTATGGCAACCATATAGTGCTAGAAATGGAGACATTTTAGAAGAGTTATGAAAAGATGTGTTATACCACCATTATGCAAGTGGTAGCCATTTAACCCAATGTTCCTATTTATCTGATACAAAACAATGGAGATACCCCTCTAAACATTTGTTAACCACTTCTATTTGTCCATCAAATTGGGGGTGGTAAGATGATCTATGAGTTATCTGAGTACCCAAATAGGAAAATAGTTCAGTCCATAAATAACTAGTGAAAATAGGATCATGATCACTTACAATTATTTTTGGGGTTCCATGTAATTTTAGAACAGTGTCCAAAAAAATAGCTGCTACTATACTTGCTAAAAATGGGTGTGAGAGAGCACAAAAATGGGTATATTTTATAAGCCTATCCATAATGACCAAGATAACATTCTTACCTTCAAAACAAGGCAACCCTGTGATGAAATCCATGGAAACCTCCTCCCACCTTTGACTAGGAATTTATAATGGTTGTAACAGCCCTGGGGTCTTAACTGTCTCACCTTTATTCTATTGGCATATCAAGCATTCTACCATAAAATTTTGTACATATCCCTTGAGTCCTTCCCAAAATAATTTTTTCTTAATTTTGTGATAGGTTTTCAAGAACCCTGAGTGTCCCCCCATTGGAGATGCATACAACTCTACAAGAATCTTATGCTTAAGCTCTAAATTTTTGCACAAGTATAACCTACCCTTATACCATAGGACATTACCTTTCCATTAAAATTTGTTAGAGGCTAAAGTACCTTACTAGAGATTTTGAATCAAAACCTATGTATCCTTGTCTTGCTCCCATTCTAATCTGGCTTCATCCACCCAATCTACTTGCAAAATGGATATTGCACAAAGTAATGTTCTATGGATGTATCTCATCTAGATAGTGCATCTTCTACTACATTATCTTTACCATTCTTATAGATGATTTAAAAATCATAACCTAACATTTTATTTACCCACTTTTGTTGTTCCTCAAATGATAATCTTTGCTCCAAAAAGTATTTGAGACTATCATGATCAATTTTCACCTTAAAGTGTCTACCCATCAGATAGGACCTCCATTATTTAACTACATGAAGAATAGCCATCATTTATTTATCATAAATAGGTTTTTGTAGATTCTTACCTTTGAATTGATGACTCTTAAATGCAATGGGTCTTCCTTCCTACATTAGTACCACTTCCAACCTAGATCTAGAAGCATCACATTCAACAGTGAATGTCTTTGAGAAGTTTGGAGTAGCCAAAACTAGAGTGGTGCACATAGCTACTTTTAGTTTCTCAAATGCTTTGGTGGTAGCATCATTCCAATAGAAGGCATCCTTATTTAGTAATGCAGTGAGTGGAGCCTCTATGCTACCATAACCTTTCACAAATCTTTGGTAGTAACCTGTTAGTCCTAGGAACCCTCTGACGTTTTTGAGAGTTTTTGGCATGGGCCATTCCATCATAGCTTTGATCTTCTAGGGATCAACTTTGACACCTTCATGGGAAATAATGTGACCTAGGTACTCTACCTTTTATACTCCAAAAACACATTTGGATGGCTTCGCATAAAGCTAATGCTTCTTCAAAAATATCAACACCTATTTCACATGTTGCAGATGTGTTTCCCATGTCTGACTATAAATCAATATGTCATCAAAGAAAACCAACACAAACTTCCTTTAAAAAGTCCTAAAAATAGTGTTCATCAAGCTATGAAAAGTAGATGGTGCATTTGTAAGACCAAAGTGCATTACTAAAAACTCATAATGGCCCTCATGCATTCTAAAAGCAATTTTATGAACATCTTCATCCTTGATTCTAATTTGATGGTACCTTGAGTGAAGTTCTAATTTTGTGAAATAATTAGCACCATGCAACTCACCAAGTAAATCATAAATTATGGGAATAGGAAACTTATCCTTGATGGTGTACTTGTTGAGTTACCTATAATCTAGGCACATCCTCCATGTGTCATCCTTCTTTTGCACCATGACCACTAGTGATGAATATGCACTTTGGCTATGCCTGATGATCCCTGCCTCTAGCATCTCATGGACCATTTTTTTGATTTCAATCTTTTATGCATATGGATATCTATATGGTCTGATATTTGGTGGTTGACTCCCTAGAAGTAGTTGAATGGCATGATCACGTTCTCTTTTTGGTGGTAGTCCTTTTGGCATGACCCCAAAAATAGATGGGTGATCATCAAGAATCATTTGTAGATCAGGATGTGTAGATGCTTGTGTGGGTTAAACTTCTATGGAACATAATCATGTAATAATTCCCTCTAATCCATTTTTTAGTATCTTGGTCATCTGATGTGAACTAAACAATTGTGGAGATTTTACCTGTAATCCACATAGTTTAATTTTCCTAACTTCAGAATAAAAGTGCATGAATAGTTCCTAGAAGTTAATCTCAATGGTACTACAGGTTGTGAGCCATTGGACTCCCAAAACAATGTCTATATTACCAATGGGAAGAACAAACATAGGAGAATTGAGATTGTACTCACCCATATCAAGCTTAATACTATGGAATTTTCTTGAATAATTAATTCTGCCACCATCTACAATTATGACTTGAAATTCTAGTGTTGGGTATATGAAACAATTCAATCAAGTGGCCAACTTATGGTTGATGAAGTTATGTGTGCTCCCTAAATTAAACAACACGGTCACCTTCTATTTCTTGAGGAAACCCACCACCTTAAGAGTTTGTGGAGTGCTAATACCTACAAGTGCATGACAAGAGATTGTAGGTTGGGAATTTTTAGGTACCTCCTTTATCTCTTCCTCGTCATCATTGGAGGCATCATCTTCTTCTTCATCTTCATTAGATCCCTCAATGTAGAATAAATTCTTCTCAACACCTCTATGTCCTTTGCTCTACTTATTGTCACAACCAAAACATAATCCTTTTTCATGCTTCTCTTCAATTTGTTGTGGGGTCAATATGGTAGGTGGAGGAAATGTTGGTGTCAAAATGTTATGATCTTTGAAGTGAGCGAATGGTTGCTTCTTATTGGCTATGAATTTTTCCTTAACTTTTTCGTGCCATGATAATAGAATCATAAATCTTAAGTGGATTAAACATGCGTACCTCATGTTGAATGTGGTCCTTGAGTCCACCCAAAAATAATTCATTTTAGTTCTCCTTAGAAATTGTCTCAACACATAAGGATAGGTTCTAAAAATGATGAATATAATCCTTAATAGAGCCAGTCTATCACAATTTTGCCAGTTGGCTGAAGTAATTCTCTATCACACTATTTCCATAGTGTAATTTGTAGCTCCTCTATAAAAACTGACCAAGTGACATTGAGAGTCATATTTTTCTTTTGAGCACACAACCATTGATACCAAATGAATTGATCAGGTTCAAGATACAAAGATACCATGGTAACCTTCTATCCACCTGGGATCTGATGTAGATAAAAACAATTATCCATTTGGTTGATCTAATTGAGTGGATCTTTTCCATCAAATTTGTGCATATCCACCTTTGGTAACAGGTTCCTCTGTGGCACTGTAGTTAGATTTGAATTAGATTGGTTAGGAGAACCACCGTGGTGGGGTTGTGTAATAACATTAGTTGGATGATTTGACTGATTATTTTTCAAAGCTATTATGATATCTACCAAACTATCTTGTATGGATTTCATATTAGATTGTATGCCTTGTACCTCACTCTGAATGCCTTGCAAACTATAGTCAAGCTAGCTCAATTTATGATCTATGTCAGAGAACCTTAGTACAAAGGGTTGAGTACATCCCCCTTCTAACTCCATCTCTGATACCACATGTAATGAACCACTACACCAAAACCTTGAGGCATTAGTGAAATCTTCCCATCAGGATCATAACATCCCACCATGCTTTTGAAGCCCAGACTCTGGGTTGGATTTGCACCTGTACCACAGGATCCCTATGTGTACGAGCCTCAAATGAACACTACCATGCCAACGTAGCCACCTGCTCTATGACTTGAACCTAGGTGGAGGCTATGATACTACTTGTAATGAAATTACTTCAACAATAAAGTAGAATAGTATAAGTAGATCCAAATATGACTGAAATATATCCAAATATATGATAATAGATAAGCCACTTCAAGGGGGAAACCTCCACAAGCTTCGATAAGAGTAGAATTAACAATATGATGATAAATAGTTACCCAATAACTCCTATATATAGTCTATCTAGGCCATGGTTACTCCATAGACCAACCTACTAACCAAATGAATGCATAGAGAAATATGAAATAGCATCAAAGAGGGATAAGTAAGCCACAAGTCAGCTATTCCTATCCTAATACATGCGATAGGTTAGGGCCGTAACACTAAAAAGTTGAGTGGATTTAATTTCAACATTTTAATAAGTTACATTATCCTTGAAATTGAATCTTAATCTCCATTTCCTAAACATACACTCACTCACATAGTCAGGTAACCATTAATATCTATAGGTATCTCATGAAGACTAACATGTTGAGAAGGAATTTTTGAACTCATCATGGTCTTGGAAATTAAATGGGTATATTTTGAATCATTTTAAGATCTCAAATATCATTTTAATTACATTAATCATACATTTTATGAATTCACTCACCCTTGTTTCTTGTGTATGAAATCACCCACCTATAGGTGGCATTTCATAACTAGGAAAGTCCTTGTTTGAGAGGTTGAAACTTTAAAAAAAATTATTTTGAGTCTTGGTAAGTTGTGTTGATAATAATAAGCCTTATATTAAGTGTTTAATGGAAAATTTAAGGGTAAATCATCTTGGAGGAAGTAGTGATTAATACAGGGATAGTTTCCCTAAAAAAGCAAAATAGAGGTTTGGGGGACTTTTATGATTAACACATGACATGGTGACAAAGGATTTTAAGGCATACTATTAGCTTGTATCCCTATCATAATAAAATACCTTGGTATATTTTATATGGAAAAATATTAGTTTAGGGTGCTATTTTGAGGGTTCAAAATTGCCTATAAAGCATTGAATCTAATCATTGTCATCTACAAGCATGAGAGGAAAAAGAGACCCTTCATTCAAAGTTGTAAATCTTAAAGTATAACCCCATGGTAAATTATATATATTAAATTAATTTAATTTTTATGATATAATTTATCATCAAAACAAAATTTTATAGTGATGTCATGCTCCTCAAGAAGCCCTACAATTTGTACACAAACCTGTGAGCACTTACAGCTAGTATAGGTTATTAAGTTTGAGAACTTTCTTTCCTTTCGTACATATATAAGGGTTAAGGTATGCTCATGGTTTCAAAGGATGATTTAAATATTTCTCAAGTATTAAATCATATTAATGATAAAAATTTATGATCTTCCAAATCTATAAGCAACCTACATTAGGGGTTAAATAGGTAGGGGTTCACAGTCATGAAAGGAGGAGCTCAGTTTGGGAACTCAAGTACATAAGAGGGTCGTAATTGAATTTAAAATGATGTAATATCATATGAAAACATTTATAACATATATTATGACATATATTTACCATTATTAATACATTCCAAGCTTACATAGACCTCTTAAGGCCTTAACATACACATATAACCCTATGTATGAAGATGTTGGCAGTGAGCACTAAAGAGGTCCAAGTGATGATAAAACATTAAATATGGATAAAGTGACTTTAAAAACATATAAAATGACTCAATTTGGTTACAAATAACATTTTCGCATTGTGTTTGAGATAAAACCATGCAAGTAACCTATAGCTGGACCCCTATGCAGGAAAGGTAACACAGTCATTTCAGGCAAGCAGTATGAGGGGCTTGTGAGAGATTTGAAGGCTGAATTGATAGATTGGAGATAATTGAAACCTTAATAAGGATCATTATAATATCCATAATCTTTCATATTATATAAAAAATGAAGTAAGGAACCCTTAGTCATAAAATATAATCCACTTGGAAAAGGATCACACATAGTCCTTACTTAACTGGTCTATCTTGGAATTTGATGATTTTGGATGGGAAAATGACATAATGGAGGGCTGAAATTTTGTATATAAAATAATTATGACTCTTATATGACCCTAAAATATTCACTTTAATCTAATTAAATATGGGAGTGCCCTCTATGTTGTCTCAGATAGAGGGCACTCCCTTTGTGCATGTAACCTACAGGTTTAAGGGATGAGAATAGAAAAGAGGAATAGAAGAAAAATAAACTTTAAATAAGGTTATTTAAGTTTTAAAACATAAATATAAACATGGTATACCAATCACATATTAAATAAACTCAATAAGTTACTCCATACTCCTAAGGTTGCAGTTAGACCTAGTATGCATGGTTATTCCTAGAGGCTAAACAATAGGTCACTTTAAATTATGTACCTAAGTGAACTTTATAATGGTAAACATCATGTATATGGTATCAAATTATATGGGTATAATCTTTCATAATGAAATTGAATCCATAAAATCTCATCTTGAGCTTCAAGGACAAGGTAAACCTACTAGGCATGACTAGGCCTAAAGGTGCAAAAGGAGAGTCATGATCACTTCACCTTGAGATGATATTTAAATATTATTTAAACATGTTTATGGGATAAATAAGGATGTATTTAATATTTTTTAGTGTAGACAAAACAATAGGGAAGCCATTTTTGGCTCAAGACCAACACTAGCATGTAGGAAAAACAAAAACAAGCTCGATAGGCCAGGTTGAAATGCTTAGATCTATTTAAAGGATTTGAATATGAATATAAGAAGTTTGGAAAAGTTTATAGGGGTATTTAAAAATTATTTTTGTTTATTTTTTTCATATTGGATGTGAAACCTTTATGAATCAACATTAAGAGTAGAATGCACCTAAAACCCTCCTAAATCCTTCGTCTAGACTTGATGTACAAAATGAAGGAGATAATGAATAAAAATGGAATATTTTTCCCAAAACAAGGATTGTATGTTGTTTAGGACTCAATTAGGCTACTCCCCATCAGAATGAGTTGTATGAAATTGTATGGATGGGGTGAGAAATAAGTTTTTTCTTACTATTTTAAGCATTATAAAGCTTACAATAGGTCTCAAAAGATGAAACCAAATTTATTATGAGTATTATGACTTCACATAACCCTTATATTAAATTTAATCATTTAGATAAAATCTTAAGTGTCCTAACTAGGTGCTTTAACTCAGCTAGTCAAAATTGACGTATTGGACAAGCTAGTGAGAAGTGTGAAAACTCTAAGGGAAAGTGATTTTAAGGATCCCCTAATTATTATAATTATATGGAGGGTATTTAAAATTTTCATACACTCCCTCCCATCTATTTTCATGAGAAAATGATGCCAATTTTGAGACCAAGTATGCAAGGTGCATGAAAAGAGAGTGTTCTTGACAATAGATGATGATGGCTCCTTTTCAGGTGATTCAAGATGACTAGGCATAATAAAAATTCATGGATAGGCATGTATTATGTACTTATACTTCATTAAAATAATTTTATCTTCTCTTAATAATTCATAAAGCATTCAAATAGGGCTAATCATGAAGGCAATTTTTCTAAACTAGAATGGGGAGTTTCTTGCCACTTTTCATGAGGTTTATGACTTGGATTGACACTTGTGCCTCCTAACCTTTCATGTTTCATCCAATTACCTCTTAAAATAGAAAATTATCTAATTTTATCACCTTTACAAGTGTCCTTGTGACCCTTGTACTTATCTCTTCTCCTCTCTCTCTCAAGTTTTATAACAACTAGCCTTTTTGGCATTGTATGGGATGCTCCACCTGAGTATGGTGAAGCCCTACTCAATGTATACATTTTTATTACTAATACTAATAATTTTTACCTCCTCCATTAATATTCTTATTGTGTTAATTTGAAATGTTTGATTTTACATAAGTGAAGACTATGGATTCCTTAGCATGTTATTTTATTCTACCATCTATTTGTAGTTGGAAAGATTATTCTTAAAGGGCATGTGAATTGTTATAGAAAATGTCTAATATTTAGTGAGTTAGAATATTTATTAGTTACCTTATAGGAATATTATATAGTCCTAGCTTTTCACATTCATTCATAACCTCACAATGTAACATTGATGTGATAAGATGAAGATTGGAGAAGTGTATGTTTAGTTTGTCCTTTGATTTCAAGTGTAATATGTATATGGTTGGATGTCATAATGTTATTTGGTGTATAACCTCCCTTATATTAGTTTAATTTTTGTTAACCTTCTTCCTTTTCACCCCCCAAGTTATGTTTAGTTATACTCCAAAGTGGTACATCAAGGGAGCTAACACTATCTAGAGATTCACCTCATTCCTTAGGATAGCCACAAGCCTAGATGTGATTCCATTATTCCACTTGGATGAGGAGAGATTTTACATCTCTTTAAAAGGTGAAAATCTAAATGACACTAGTATCTTAGTAATGTAGCTTTGTAATATATACCTAAAACTATATTTATATAGGGATGGTGTACTATGTATGTGACCCCATAGTCATAACTTGCTTATTTAATTTTATCAAAACCCTTTTTAAAACTTGAGAATATAGAACAATATCTACCAAAAATTATGGAACCCTAAAAATCTAAGTCAAACTATGTATCTGAATAAACCTATGTAATTATATATTTGAGCTTGAGTATCTGACTATGTGAATATATATATGTATGTATCAGAACCTAAGTATTTAAATAATTAAAATGGTAAATTTGAGTCAATTCATGTGTCTATATATTGAATCCTAAATATTTGAGTAAATATTTATTAATGTGAATAGTGTATGTATGCCCCTTTTTTGTGAGAGAGCTAAAACTATGGCAAGGATATCAAAACAAAATTAATATTAAAAGGCATGTTAATGGGTATTTAGAATTGATAAGATTATATAAGATTGATTTAATTTATAATTGTATATGGTTATTTATAAATTGAAACTAAGATAGACCCATGGTGAATATCTAGTTTATTTAGGAGATATGACTTTTGGCATTTATGGAGAAAAATTTATTGGGATAGAAGTGTAACTAGTATGGTGTAGTGGATATCATAATATATTTATGCATATAAGAAACAAATCATATATAAAAGTTATGGTTCTCAAGATATCACAATTGGAAGGTATTAGTAATATTTAGAGAACTTTGTGCATGGGGAAACCTTTAGATATGTGGCATTTTGTAAAACATAGTTTAAATAAGTTTGATTGATTGATTTTTAAAATATATGGACTTTGATATTTGAGAGAATTATTTCTCTAAGCCAAGAAAACATGTCAAGGATATGAGGTGTGAATGTGACCTAATATGAGGAGGTGGAGGCACTAATCCAGGTTGGTGAAGAGATTTTACTAGTAAGGATTTTACCTCTTTTTCATGTATTGAAACATTTTGGTTAAAATTTTCATCATTATTCATGTAAAATATTTTAAATTAGGCTTTTGGGGTGGGTTACACTACCATCCTAAAGACAACACTAGTGTCCTTGGCTACCATTCTAATGTCTACTAATCATGTTATTATCCAACACTATGGTTTTGTCTACAGTGTTATTGTATTATAAACTAAAATAGTGAATTTTTAAATTTGAATCTATATTTAATAATTATTTTGGCATACATATTTGATATTTAGAGATGCTAAAAATCATATTTTGTGTAATTTTTAGGTGGGTATATGTTTAGGGAGTTATAGAGTGGTTGGATGATGGAGTACCTATGTGGGATACCATTGACAGATGAGAGAATAGTAGTAGATAGGGCTAGTTTGGGGTTTGTGGCATCATTGACATTGATGTCTTGGGACTATCACATAATGATAGCATTGTGTGACTTGTATAATGTTGATACATGTACCTTTAGGATACCCATCAAAGAGATGATTATTACTCTATAAGATGTGTATAGTATATTAAGGATACCCATTACTAGTCAACGAGTGGTATTTTAGGAGGTAAGTATATAGAGAGACATAGTTTAGGCCTTGAGGTATTTTGTGTCAATTTCTATAGGACTCATCACCGAGGTAGTAGTAGTGATGTGTTATTATATATGATTATTAGGGATAATGTTTTATGATTACAAAAGTTTTTGGTAGTGTTATTGTCTTCATTTGTTGCTATCAATGTTAGTAGTGTATCAATTGGATATATGATGCATAACATTATTCAAGATATAGAAGAGCATGGGACTATATAATCATAGGGTCACACCATGATAGACTACTTGTGTTAGGATTTGTAATATTTTACTCATTAATAATGTAGTGGTGGGGTTGGGCCATTGACATTATTACATTGTTTGGCTTATGATCATATTATGGTGTCTATACTAGAGGGTTTTCCACATATATATTAGGCATACCCCTAGGTATTTTTAGAGAGGTGGATAGGTATGGCTTCTATGTGGTCAAGGAGCATGATGCACTTTCAATATGTAATAGATCAAGTTAAAACTCAAGATATCATTTAGAGACCATTTAAGGGATTTTAGGGGAGGCCCAAGGATGTGGTTCATTTGAGATGGATTCAAGTGAGCTATTAGCTTCATGATTGGTGGACTACTATGTTTGAGATATTATAGTATGAGTGGTTTACATGACAATTTGGTGTGTTATAAGATGTGCCTTCCACACCATGGGTGTGGGTGAGGAGTACTCAAGCCATAGTGAGACTAAGTATTAGATCTATACCTATGGAAATAGAGTTAACTCTAATTGTAGGTGATGGAGATAGATGTTTTGAGAGAGATATCTGATTGAGATGATGTGGTAACCACACATACCTACATACTATGGTGGGTAAAGCATATATGGATGCCATTATTTCTAGGAGATTGGGCCATTATAGAGGATGCACTAGATCCATATCCCATTAGAGTAGTTGAAGGTATGTTTTTATTTTGTATATTTGTATGCATGATTTTTTTTAGTATTGGCTTATTAAGTAGATATATAATGTACTATTTTGGTGTGTGTAGGTGTAGGATATGATGAGTACTAGGAGATTATCATTGAGGTGGAACTATAATAGACTAGAAAACACATTCTTGATGATGTCATGGATGATGGGCCAATGAAGTGGGATATAGAGGTGGTTGGTATCCATCGAGTGTCCATTGCCACCAAAACATATAGGTGGGAAATAATGGACAAATATGAGGCATGCGCAGAGTTGTAGATATGATACATGGCCCCAATCGATAGTCTAGGTGTGGTAAGTGGTAGGATATAGATTATTATATTAATCTATATCATGAACACATAGTGGTGATGGATAAGCTAACAATGATATGAGAAAGAGTGTAGACTTAGGTATTGATCTAGGTATAGAGGGGATGTAGGTGCATCAAGTTCTAGTGGATATGGATATGAGAGTGAGGGTAATGAGATGGGTCTTGGTGATCAATCTCCCATTGTTGAGTGATTTATGTATCATTATATGACACTTTTCTAAGTTATCTATATATTGACTTTTTGATATATGGGCATCATGTTATGTGATATTTTGATTTTGGCATTGTTTATTTGATTATGCTTTTTCTTATGTATTGAGATGAAAATGTGTATAATTAATTAGATAATGATAAATGATTTTATTTACATATATATTTGAGTAGATATTGATATTAGATTGAAAATGTTAGTTGTTAGTATTTGTGACATGGAAGTATCATATTGTATGTTATTTTTGATGTGCAATTGTGGCATGCATTATCTAAATATTGTTGGAAGAGTAACTAAGTGACCATACTACTCATGTTGTGTAGGTGTATAAACAGCCATGAGAGTTGGTACTAATCTTGGTGCACTAGTGATAGGATATATTTTTAGACTCTATAACAAATAACTTAATTGGATATCATACTAAAATTATGCACTGGTGTTCATTATCTCTTGAAAATATCTTAGTCAGTTTCCTTATTAAAATTGGTGATTGAATTGTTTTCCATTTTACCACCATGGTTCTATAAGTAGGTTGATCTCTTTAAACTAGTTTTCATCTCTATTGAATATGTGGTGCATGAGATCTCACATAAGTAGGTGTTCTAGAAACCACATGGCTCATATGATGAGTAACCAATGGCTCCTTGAAAGGAACATCTGGGGATAACTCAATCATAGAGGAATGTGATCTATGAGAATGTGAAGAAATAGATATTAATTCCCCCTATGTGAATGTTATAATGCCTCAGTTGGCATACTAGTTAATATGATCTCTGAGTGTACAATAGTCATTATCCCAATATCCATTGATTTGATGATAATTAAACTATGGTTATTTCTTATTCGATGCAAATGATGTGTTAGATGATGATTAGGATGAAGTGTGATCATCCTCCTATCTAATAATGTAAATAAGATATCATGAGGCCTATCTCTATTTGAAAACTATATGGCCCATAGGTTCATGTCATGTGATCTAATCACTATGGTATATTCTCTATGAAGGGATTATTTGACTTTGTTGAGAACCCTAATTTATGGTTTTGGTGCCACCTTTTCCTTAGGCATAGGTGGATTAAGTATTTGGACCATATTAGATGACTATGGTTGTGAGATATCTAAATGGAAATATGCCTCTAAATGTGTGTTAACTAGTCCCAACTTCTATTCTAATGTGATAGATTCATTACATAGGTGTCAAAATGTTCTTGATGTCTCATATAACAATTTCTCCTTAATAAGAAAAATGAGGACTTTATAAAATATGTATTATCCATCCAAATATATTAGTTGATAGATTAATTGTCACTACCTCATCATATAGACTTCTGAGAAATAATTGTAGGGGAATCAAACTATTAGTGGTATGTGCCATAGCATTTCTATAGGCTTTGAGATGTAAGTATGGATATTCATGTCTAGTGAACTTAGGTAATGTTGGTATCTAAAATTTATTTTGTAGTGTTGCATTAGTGGTGTGCATGGAATAGGATTTCCATAGATATCATTGGAATCAACCCAAGAGTAGTATGCTTTACGTTCCAAGGTGAGTTGATGTACTTTTTGTTATAAAATACCCATGGCATGCATCAATGAGATTACCTATTGGGAAGGTACGTTAAAATTGTTAAGAGGTTCATTTAAACATTGAATATTATTATTAATTTTAGCCATTGGTACACTATTTCATGGAGCATTATCAGATATATTGAGTTATCTCACTATAATATTTAGAGGGGTGATAGTTTGGACCTGGTGAGAGAGAAATTAACTATCACACTCAAAGAAGTTAGAATGAGGTAAGGGTTCTAATGTAGTAAGGATGGGTGGAGGAGATTCATTGGTACCTCTTATTTTTTTAATTTTTAAAGAAGTATCACATTCTAATGGAATAAAAGACACATTATTATCATCCAAATGTAAACTATGAACATGAGTATAAGTTTTCACATTTTCATCTAAAGACATGT
Organism: Torreya grandis; assembly: GCA_037957365.1. Taxonomy (NCBI): domain Eukaryota; kingdom Viridiplantae; phylum Streptophyta; class Pinopsida; order Cupressales; family Taxaceae; genus Torreya; species Torreya grandis. Next base: position 3,086,272 of record JARHVA010000483.1, read on the forward strand.
TATTGCTTGGATTGAATTTAAATAAGCAATCAATTTTGATATGAGATATGAGTGAAGTAGAGAGACTAATATAATCAATTTATCCTTCACTAAAATCATATTAATAATTGTTATTCCAAGTTTCCTCAAAATAATAATTTATTTCACTTGTAGAGTTAAGGGAACAAGAACTATCATTTTCATGCTTAGTAAAAGAAAGAGTAAAAGAATATTTTAACTTTTTACTACTATGTAACATATCATAATGTGTAGGTGGAATGCAATCTATATATTTACTATTTATGATTGGGATGCACATGTTATCATTATTTTCATTAATGGAGTCAAGGGTAGAAGAATTAGAAATCATATTTTCATTTGGCACATTATGACATGTAGGAGAAGGCTTAGAGATATTTGAATTGTCTATATTTTGAATGGAATCCATATGTTGATCTTGAAAGGTAAAATATTGTGACAAGACAATATCATCTACTTTAGTTTATAAACCTATAAAAGGTGTATTATCAGTTGTACATTATTTTAAAAATTAAATTGAGAAAGGTGAAAAAAATGCATTTTCCTTTTCTATGTAGAAAAAGTGGTTTAATTGTAATAAATATGTAGAAAAAGTGGTTGAAAAGATAGGATATTATTCAAATAAATCACTATCTATAAGGGGCTCTTTCAGCCTTATGTTGTTAAGTTTATTTTGAGAAGTGGGTGAAGAGAGAGGAGAATGAGGAGAAATACATCTACTCTATTCTCATTATCACTCTCATTATCATGCTCATAGTAATCACCATATCCATAATTACAATAATAATTATCATCATAATTATAAATGAAATCACACTCTTTATCATGTGATAGTGTAAAATTTTGAAAATTATTCTATTCATTTGTATAATTATGCAAAAAGTTTAAAAATTGATCAACTGGGTGAGGGGGAAGAGGTTTTGTAGAGGTTGTTTTAAACATATCACAAAAGAGAATGTAAAAAATAAACAATAAGAAAATTTTGGGTAGAATATAGTCCAAAATAAATATATTTGAAAATGTGCTAAATATTCATCCTAAAATACCAGGAATTATAAATTAAATTAAAACCCTTAGGACTAATATTTGGATGTGTGAGGACCTAGTATGTAGATCTAGGGTTTGAAGTTTTTTAGATAAAATTTAAAATATTAAATTAATTAAACCATAATAGAGGACTGATATGGATGAGTTAGGATGTGAAAAAATAAATAAAAATTATAATTTTATAAACCCTTATTCATTACGCAAGATTGGAGTAGGGAAACCCTAGGAAAGGAATTAGGGTTGATAAGCAATATTCAAAGTAAGTCGGGTTGAAAAAATGATTTAAATTTTTAGGACTTAATAGATATAAATCCTAGATTGTTAAATGTCTAGATTAAAGGGGTACATATAAATATTTCAAATAACTAATTTAATAAAGTTACCCTAAGTAGTAATGTAAAGGATAAATTCCACTTATCTAGAGTGAAATATGCATCAGTGGGTGATGATAGGGATATAATAGATCAAAAGAATGGTCAATAATACCTTCATTCATAAACTAGAGTCACACCTACTTCATGTCAATATAATGGTTAGTGGGATTGTAGCATAGTGTGTTATTTACAAATGAATTATTCTAGTTTCCTTTTGTGGATAGGATCCCTAAAACTTTTGGGGATGCTACGAGAGGATTCTTAGGTTATGTATGTGTCCTCAGGAACTTTAGATCATATTTTTGTGTTTTATTTTGGATTTTATTTCTTCAAAACTCTAATGAATACCTTCACACATGAAATAAAAATAGAATCAAATGTAAAATAAAGGCAAAAAAGTGGGTTGTGGGATGTTATGATCAAACAAACTAAAACCCCTACTATTATGGTTGTTTCCTACATCAACCCCACTAGTATGGGTCTCAGATCAAAAGTAGTTCTTCTTTAGGGAATGCACATAACCAATGTACATAATATGAAATAATGAATTTCACTTAGACCCTTATTTGATCAAGCATGCATATCTATGTGTGATATTGAGTAAATATGCATAGTACTGAGTTATATTATTGACTAATTTTATGTAATTATATGCCAAAGTAGTAAGTGATAGATGTAAAATACCTTGTGAATCTCTTTATATCAAAATATATTTATTTTAAATGTGAGACACTTGCTCATAGATTGACAAGGTAAAAAGATAGATAAAATAACAAGAGGGTACCCAAAGGAGGGTAAAGACCTAAAACAAGTTAAAAAAATGACCATTGGATAATGGTTTTAAGGTGGAGAATAGCACAGTATGATCCTATCCAGGACCATGTTATTGTCTTGTGTGCACAAAATTGGGTTATGACTAGGGCAAATAGGCCAGTGGCCACTATGATTAGAAAAGGGATGACATGAAACTGCTAAGAGAATAAAAATAAGGAAAATCAGTCATAATAAGGATCAAAGTACCAAAGTGGACATGGGAAAAATACTCTCATGTATCATTAATAACTTCCTATGAAATAGCCACAAAAGACATAATACTTGTGTTTGCTTGACCAAATTAGGGTGTGTATATTTGTATACCAGCATATATGTTGTTGTCCTTGATTAGGTTATTCTTATATTTAATAATATTATATAATATATGGTGCTTAGGTTTTCCATTACCACCATAGGTTACATAAGCCACTTATGGTTGACCATTACACCATTCATTTATTATTAGTTTAATGTTATTGCTATCTTGGATTTAGGTTACTCTTTTTATTTAGTTCCTTACATGTGGTTCCTTATTATAACATTGATACCCCTTTATTACCATATATACATCATGGATTTACTTTAATGTAGATTTACAATCATGACTTATATATTATGCATATGCTTTAAAACTTGACACCCTTAATAATGAGTGTGGATTAACCTCTACTAGATCTATGTCCACTCCAAGTATTGTCATTATATCATCTAAGTATATACACAGTCTATTTTATGACCTTTTATTTATATCCTAGTCTATAAAGATAAAAAGGATTTTTATATTGGTCATCCTATCCTAAACATACATTATGGTGAATCTAACATGAATCCTATCCCAACACTAGTTGGATTATCTCATGTTTACATATTTTGTTTCTTATAAATTTCAATTTAATAAGCACCACTTGTCATTTTTTTTTTTTTACACTTATTATACTTTCCAATAATTTTTCAATGATTCCTCATCTTAGTGTATTTTTAGTGAGCCTCAACCCATTAATATTCCATATTAGTTTCTCTTTTATCATCTAACCTCCATCATTGAATGAAACTCATTATGGTGTAATTTCCCTTAATCTTAATCCTGATCTATCCTAGCCACCATGTTTGATCTAAAAAATCCTATAAGACAAATCCAAAATATTAAAAATAATGTTATCCATACTTATATTATGGTTCATAATCCTTCCAAACATACAAGTCATAAAATCATAACCAAAACCACATAAATGGTTGAAATATCACTAATATTCACAAATTTCTCTCTACACCACCAATAATTCCCTTATAACATAATGAAATATGATTCAAATCAATCTAACTCAAAACATAATAGATCCTAATAAACCTATCAAAAATATTGACACTAATTCCATTAACACCCCAAATAAAAATAGGAGCCTTAGTGCTATAAATTCTTCTACTATGGTGGATAGGGAAACTAACAATGGTTGTCTTCTCCACAATAATGTCAAGAATATTCTTCCTAGTATTCCTCTTATAAACAATATTAAAATTTTCAATAAAAATATTTTTATCGATATCTCCCATGTCTTTTCATAAGTGGTTAAACAAATGGCCCTCATGTAATCCTTTAACAACAATCAAATACTCCAAATTCAAAACCACAATTTTTAAATAATGACACATTGATATAATCAAGTTGTGGTAAATAAACCTATTAAAAATTAAATTAATCCTTATCTTATATATTCTAATGGAAATTTTATCCCCCAACCTTCAATCCTAAACAAAATTCTCTTAAATCTTGAAAACATACCTCCATATCCCTTCATTCTATCTGTGGATATTGGAATAGGCAGTCAAAGGAGTTACTTATGACATTCTTATGACACCTATGACACATCTATGACACACACCTCCACATAAGCTAGCATATCCCACAAATGTAGGAAAACTCCATGTATGCACAAGAAATACAATTTCCCTAATTAATAAATAGGGAAAAATAAAAACATACACTAATACCCCCCCATAAGTGCAACTTAGGTGGGCAGTGTGGAAATAAAAAATGGGTCCCAGCAACTAGGCCTGATGAGGTACCCATGTACAAATGTAATCTCCCATAAGATAGAGAAAAGGAGAAAACCCGTAGGAAAAAACTCCCCCCCCCCAAAAGAGAGACATAAAAGAAAGAAGAGGCTAGTGGGGCCCCCTGAAGATGATGTTGCTATAGATGTGGACTGCACCCCAAGAAGAGCTCGTAGATGAATGGACTTGCTCTTAGTGAAAGGTTTGGTGAATATGTCTGTAACCTACTCTGAGGACTAGAAAAATATCAATTCAATGACCTAACTATGAATAAGCTCCTAAATGAAATGCATGTGAATCTCTATGTGCTTGGTCCATTGGTGTTGAACTGGATTCCTAAAAATCTGAATGGTAATCTGGTTATCACAATAAATGATGGTGGGCTGCTTGATAGGAATGCCAAACTCAGAAAGTATCCCCTAAAGCCAAATAGCCTTAGTAGCTGCATTAATAGCTCCCCTGTATTCTGCCTCTATGGATGATATACCAATAGCATTCTACTTCTTGCTAGACCAACTAATAAGGCCAAAACCTAGAGAGAAACTATAACCAGAAGTGGACTTTTGAGTTTGTGAATCACCAACCCAGTCTGAATCTGTATATCCAACCAAGTCAACCTCTACGCCAAATTTGTAATGAATCTCATATCTATGTGAACCCTATATGTAATACAATATCCTCTTAGCTACTTTCCAATATAGCTCATGAGGTTCTTGCATAAATCTGGAGACAAGTCCCACTGTATATGATATGTCGAGCCTAGTGTGAGTCAAGTAGATGAAACTACCAATAAGTTGTCGATACTGAGTGGCATCAACCAATGGTGGAGAACAATCAGCCTCAAGCTTGACTCCTGATAAAAAGGGAGTCAGAGATGGCTTGCAATCAACCATGTGAAACTGAGCCAATAAGTCAAGAGCATACTTAGGTTGTGTAAGAGAAATCCTTGAATCTGATTGTGAAATCTTGATGCCAAGGAAGTAGTGAAACAAACCCAAGTTTGTCATGTCAAATCTATCCTGGAGAGATGCCTTCACCACTGCAATAGCCGATGAAGATCTCCCAGTGATCAAAAGGTCATCAACATATAGAACCAAAATCAAGAGCGAATCATCCTATCGTAAGAAGTAGACATTGGGATTAGAATGGCACCTAGTGAAACCCATTGTGAGAAGGAAGGAATCCATCTTGGAATACCAAGCTTGAGGGGCATGTTTGAGGCCATAGATAGATTTCCTAAGTTTGCATACTAAGGAAGAATCTTGAACAAATCCTGGCAGTTACTCTATGTAGATCTCCTCCTCTAGGTCTCCATGAAGAAAGGCACTCTTCACATCCATCTGATGCACATCCCAACCATGTGCTATGGCAATAGCCAAGGTGAGTCAGATAGAAGTCATCTTTGCAATGGGTGCAAAGGTCTCTGAGTAGTCAATGCCTACCACCTATGAGAAACCCTTGGCGACCAATCACACCTTGTACTTATCAACTGACCCATCTACTGCAAACTTGGTCTAATATATCCACCTACATTGAACCATATTTCTTCCCTTAGGAAGTGAAGTCAAATCCTAAGTGTGATTTTTGATTAAGGAAGAATATTCTTCCTCCATAGCACTATCCCACTCAAGTACCCCTGATGCCTCTCAAAAAGTTTGTGGATCCATAACTGAAGCAAAGAAGGCATGTGGATCTCTCTAAAAATCCCCCTAGTACGTCTATCATCTATGGGATCTCCTGCCCAAGTGCTAGCACTCTCAAGTGTCTGTCTAGCCCAAAGTGGCCTGGAAGTGGGCGAGTCAAGTGTTAACTCCTCATCCTCTAACTGACTAGAGTTGGATGACTCTGCATCACTATCCTCACTGTCTAAACTCAAAGAAGAAGAAGATGTCTCTGGCTCAAGAACCTATTGTGGCTGATCTAAATCTGATGAGGAATCATCATGAAGAAGTAGATCTGATGAGGGAGAAGTGTCAAGTGTTGAATCTCTAGAACTCTCCTAAAAATGGACACTTCTCTTAATGAACAACTCATGAGTGACTATATCTAGAAGGTGATATCCCTTAATACCATCTGGATATCCTACAAATATGCAAGGCTTGGACTGTCATTCCATAGCTTTGCATTTCTTCTTTGGAATGTGGGACATGACTGGGGATCCAAAAACTCTAAGGTGCTCAACATCAAGTTTCCTTTTATGTCAAGCTTCAAAGGGTGTTATCCATTTTAAAGCTTTGTGAGGAACCCTATTTTGAATGTAGCAAGCACAATTGATGGCTTCGGCCTAGTACTGTGGTGCTAAGGATTTGGAATGAATCATATAGCTACCCATCTCTTTCAAGAACCTATTTTTTCATTCTACAACCCCATTTTATGAAGGAATGTAAGTGAATGTGCACTACAAATCAATCCCCTTTGTGGTGCAAAACTGCTCAAACCTGATGCTAACATACTCCCCTCCATTATCAGTTTTAAGAACCTTGATGGATTTCTCACTCTATTTCTCAACAAGAGCCTTGAAGTCTAGAAAATTTTCAAACACTTCAGACTTTTGTTTGAGAAAATATATCCAATTGTACCTAGAGAAATCATCAATGAAAATTAGGATGTATTTGGCCCTTGTGAAAGATGGTTTGGGAAAGGGTCCCGATACATCACTGTGGACTAACTCCAAAGGTTGTGAAGCCCTCCAATCTTTGCCTTTGTCAAATTTTGCTTCAAGATGCTTCCCAAGGGAGCACCCATCGCAAAGTCCTTTAGAGAATTGGACACAAGGCAAGCCAATGACCATGTCATGTTTGCAAATTTTCTCAAGGTAGTGATAGTTAAGGTGGCCAAACCGCTCATGCCATAATTTTCTAACTCCATCTAAATGAGTCAACAATGATATTGGAGAAGAATCTGATGTAAAATGTGCGAAGGTGTATAACCTTGCTTGGTGATCTTCCCTACCCACTGCCACTGTAGTATCACTATGCAACTCCCTGATAGCCACTAAATTTGGTGAAAACTCAACTCTCATGCCCTAACCAATGTGAGTGATTTGGTACACTGATAGGAGATTGGTTGAAAGAGAAGGAACACTTCGAACATTATTGGAAGTTCTTCCTTCCATTTCAACTAACCCTCTCCCTACAACAGAAACTAATGCGTCATCACCCAAACTAATTAAAGTCATCCTACATGGCTCTAAAGATGAAAACTCAACTAGTGAAGAGCCCATGTGGTGAGAAGCACTTGAGTCGATGACCCGTGAAGATGTAGAAGCTACTGTAGCTATAAGGGCCTTGCCCTTCTCTTTCTCCTTACCCTTGCCTTTTGCCTTGGTAGAATCTTGGGTAGATGAATTCTGCTTGATGAACTCAGGAACACCTATGTTGTTCTTCTCTAGAAGATGAGTTAGGTGATCTATTTGTTTCTTCATGCATTTGTGTTCATCATGCCCTATATTTTTACAATAGGCACACTTAACCTTCTCCTTCTTAGGTTTAGCATTGGAAGAGGAAGTCTCAGTGTTGTTTTTTGCAAGATTGTTATTTTCTTTCTTCTTTTCCTAGTCCTTGTTCTTTTTCTTCTTCTCCCTTATTGAAGTCTTATCCTTACCATTTCTAGCTATCAAAGCTTGGGGTTGAGTATACTTCATTGTGCCCATTTGAATTAGCTTATCTTTCTCCCTAGTCAAGTCGGCAATGAATGAATCCAAAGAAGGCAATTTCCATGTAGTGCCAAGGGCACTTTTTGTGGGATGGAAAGTGGAGACAAAGATTGAATAGCTTGGACCTAACTTTGCGAGAATAGAAAGTATGAGTTGATCATATTTCTTCTCTATACCGCATTCTTTCAATTGCAATCTAAGGGCCTTAAACTTAGTGAAGGAGTCCTATAGGGTGTCAAAGTTGTTAGGACTTAAACTTATGAGTTCATTTTTGAGTCATGACCTCTCATCTCATCAAGCTTCCCAAATAAGTTTTCTAAGGTGTCCCATATGTCATTAGGAGTCTGGGAGGATTCTATATGGAAGAGAAGTTTTGGAGACATAGACAAGCTCATTAATCCATAGGCTTCATCACTATGGTTGTACCACTTAACCTTTTCAGCATCAGTGTTGGGTTCTACTTCAGTACCCATGGTGATCCTATACAACCCTTTGCTTCTAAGAATGATTGTCATTTTAACCTTCTATTCATGTTAGTTGAATGGTGTTAGGGGTTTAATTTGAAATTAATCCATTTTTAGCTAAATTTATGTGAAGTTGTGTTGATTGCAAGTTGTGAAATTATGCAAAAAGGAGAATGAAAGCAAACATTTGCAAGTTGTGAAAATCAATCACACCCCCCCCAAAATATTGATCCCCCCCTTAAAATATGCAAGTGCATGCTCAAAAGATGTTGGATTCAGCTAATAATGCATCTTAGAGCAATCAGTGCAAGACTAAAGCAAACAAGTCGTCGGACTCAGTCAAAAATGCATCTCGAGAGACCCAAATTTTGGGCACTTTATAAACTAGTGCATTTTTGACAAATAAAAATCCTACACTATGGATAATTGAATTACAAACACTTTTGCAAAAAATGGCACCCAAATCTGAGCTACTGTTTGCAAGATATTAAAGGTTCAATTTTTTTGTAAACTAGTGTTTTTGCAAAAAAAAGTACTAAAACATTAAAAAATGCATGTTATGAGAGAGAAAGTGGCCTTCCAACCAATCATTGGATTTATCATGGGATGAATAATCTAAAGGAGGTTTGTGTGAGGGGGAATTGGCATCCTGCCAACCCGGGCCTCACCCTTCGTCTTCGACAAGCGAAGATACAAGTTTTAAATGAAAACCCCCAAATTACAAAACTGTCTAAAAAATTAAATATTCAGTCAAATTGACTGATTTTTGTTTTATAAGTCAATTTTAAACTAAAAATAATTAATCATAGATAGAATGAAGGATTGCCAAGTGTCCAAGGGGTGCCACATGGGATGCCAATTAAGGAAGGGGCACCAAAAAAGCATAGTCCAGAATTTAACTTGCAGAAAAGACAAAAGAATAATTGCAGACCTGTGATGGACACTATATGGCCTGATTGGTGCCTTGCTGGGAAAGAAAATATGATGAAATCTACTGAATTCAATGCACAGTAGGTCTGGGCAAAATAAGACAAGAAAAATGTGCCATATTCAAAAAAAGACAGACCTATTTTAGATGTCGTACAGCTAATGGCATGGCAGAACTGAAGGCATTGAGTGTTGAAGGCATGGTGCAAACTAGAATATGCTTGCAAAGGAATGAACCTATAGATTTGCATGCCATATGGCTTGATGGTGTGGCTAGAAGGAAGGACTTCTATTGCTAGAACTAAAGGCGCCTTGCTGGAAGGAGTGTGGCGCAAAGTTGGAAGGACTGTTGGAAGGATGTTGCTAAGTGTTGCTCCTCCCTCTACTCCTTGCACACAATAATGGTGCCCAAGCTAACTGCTAAACCAGCCCCTGAAGTGAAGACAACCAAGACACCCAAAGGCCAAGGATTTCTAAGAAAATGATACCATAAATGATATATATTTTTTATTTTAGATCAGATCTAGAAAATAAAAAAATAAAGAGAACTCCACTCCTCTTGATTTCAAAATTAACTAAAAGCATAACCAGACACATGATTACCATTCTTGCTCTAATACCATATCAGAGTTGTTGCCAAAATTTGGATAATGCAAGTGCAATGGAGACATGATCACATGAGATGAAGCAAGTGGACACCATATAGATGCTAAAGCAATTTGAAAATAACACAAGAAGATAAATTGCACAAGAGAAAATGGAGAAAACCAAAATCTAATTAACATGATATGGCCAAAGTGAGGAATACAAATAGGAGAGTATGTAACTCCTCCACAAAAGGTGGACAAGGCACCCCAAGAATAGACTATAACTCATCCATGAAAGGTGGTGATGAGGTGCTAAGAATAGAGAAGTAACTCCCATCAAGGGAGTTACGTGTGACATTCTTATGACACATATGACACATCTATGACACACACCTCCACATAAGCTAGCCTATCCCACAAATGTAGGAAAACTCCATGTATGCACAAGAAATACAATTTCCCTAATTAATAAATAGGGAAAAATAAAAACCTACACTAATAGTTTTTTAGCATCATCCTTAGTGCATATTCTTAATTCTTAGGTATCTTGTCATTTATACACATGTTTGTTTTGTGTGACCTTGGTCTTCTCTTTTGAACACCTTGGTAATTTATCTTATATTCCCACACTTATTCATAATTTTACCATTATTTCCTTTGTAATTTTTTCATATATTTTGTCATTATTTCAAATGTGTGGGTTTTTTATATATTTTTATGTTTCATATATTTATATTATATATGCCTATTGGCATTTTAGTTTGTGAGTTACATGGTAATACATTTGGCAATATAACTAGGTCATCCTCACAAACACCCATATACTTTATATCCTACCCTACTACCAAAATTATATAGGTGCCTTCTCAAAAATACTAGGTAATGTTCAACAATGGTTTTTTTCACTTAAACTTAGTTATATTATTTTGTGGAAAGACTATTGAAATCTATTCAAATGTCACCCATTAAAATTTTACACTCTCTTATGATGACGTCTTAAATTTTTTATCATTTTACCATCTTCCTTTCTACATTTTTTTAAATTGATGTAACAAAATTATTTTCTGCTTATTTCCATGATATTAATATTTTTCACCTCCATTTGGGATCACCAAGATTGGTTTCAATATTGCACTATTTTCTCAAGTATAATTAATGTGTATCTAGGCATATTGGTATTTAGGTTCTCCTCTTTAATGGTTATATGTAAGCTCTCTTTTTTTATTAATATTTATCCCGGATGGTTGGTTATTATAAATCCATATGGAAGAGGAAAATATAAAAATCCATAA